>JAOXJK010000009.1:607322-617814 GCA_025774025.1 Xenus cinereus
CCCAGGGAGGGTGTGGAGTCCCCTTCTCTGGAGATCTTCAAGCCCCACCTGGATGCTCCTGAGTGATGTGCTCTGGGTAACCCTGCTTTGGCCGGGGAGTTGGACTGGATGATCTCTAGAAGGTCCCTTCCAACTCTGACAATTCCATGATTCCATGAAAAGCCGAGGTCTCTGTGTAACTGCCGCAAAAGGGCAAGAAAAGCCGTCCTGCGCTTCTCCTGCAACAATCCCTTGCCTCTAGACAAGGAGCATGGGCTGCCTCCGCTCCCTAATTAATTAGCGTCAGAACTAGAGCTGGAGAGTGTGGGTGGAAAGGGTGAGGACGGGTGGGAAGGGTGAGGACTTTCATACCCCGTGGAGGGAGAGAGGATGAGGAGCGAGGAGCCGGGATTTGGGCTCGGTCTGTTCGGGTTGGCTCATGGCGGTGCCGGTTTAATCTTTTTTGACGCCGAGTACCAGCTCTGCCGGGGAGCTGCGGGCTTTCCTCAGCCGGGCACGCGGTTTCACTGGGGGTTGGCCTTTCTGTTGAGGTTCTGGTCTCCGGATCCCCCGCCCCAGGGAGGGGGTTTCTCTGTCAGAGTGCACAGACCGCTCCGAGTTTTGAAATCCAAAAGTAAAACGCGACAGGGCGAGGGGGGGAGGACAGGCAGGGCTGGGAAGGCCGTGCCCAGAGGGTTGGGAAAGCTGTGGTGCTGTCTGTGAGCCAGGAGATGCTGCCTTGCCCGAGGAGGGGCCGCTTCCAGCTCTCCTCGCCTGGAAGAGGAGTTCTCCTGCCACGGAGACCTTTGCGGTGAGGCGCAAATTGAACACGAAACGATGCTGAGGGTGGCAGCCTTTGCCGAGGGCAAGTTCCTTCCCAGTCCAGGTTGACGACTCCTAAAATCCTCCAAACCATTGCTACGTGGAATTAAGCGTAGTTGCTGTCTTTCTCTTTCTCTAGGGTTTGTGGAGTCTGAGCGGGGAGAACAGTCGCCATGAAGAACCAAGGCGGGGAGACCAAAGCAGCCCCGCGGCCTGGTGGCTCTTCCAAAATGAGCAGCGCTCTGGTGCTGGAGGAGGGCGACTCCCCGGAGGCCGCGGCACCCCTGGAAGGTGGGGGCAGGAAATGCTTGAGGGCGAGTTTTGAGCCTGGGAAGAGTCGGGCTGGTGCTTTCTGTGTATGGGGGTGGGCTCCTGTATCCAGCTCTTTTGGCTTGTATAAAAGCAGCTGTGATTTCTGGGCAGAAAACCCTGGTTTCTTCCTATTTCTATATGTGTACAGTTGTAGTTACTCCTTCCTGACCAAAGCCTGGAGTCGGTTCTCACCTGAAAACGATGGGTTGTTTATCGTTGCTTAGACCTTGAGGGTCTCATTCAGAAAATGTCAGACAACTCTTTCCCTGGGGCAGCGTTATGTTGAGTGACCTGGCCTCTTACTTGTGCTTCGTAAAATAGCTCTGGAAGACAAAACCCAGGTCTAATCGAGTTGGTGTTTGATTAAAATAAACTCTGCCTTTTATTCTGTTGCCTAGTAAATGTGGGCTGTAGGGAATGCACAGCCAGTAGGGTTAGTTTAATGACCAACTGCTATGTCTCTCGTTTGGGGAAACTTTGGAGGCAAAGGATGGATGTGGTGCCTGCTTTTTCCCGAGTGTCTGCTGTTGGTGATGAGATACCTTTGATCTGAGAGGGCAGAGCTGCTCTTGGATGTGAGGAGGGAGGTTTAACCCAGGTTTAACAATCCATTGTAATGTAAAAAAGCCTGGCTCTGGGGATATCAGCAGGCAGTTCCTGTGAGGGAAAGCTCAGGCACAACCTGCTTTCGTTAAAGGACGGTGGGGAGGGGGGTGCAATTTTTGCTCTTGACAGATGTCAGGGGCTTGGTCATGCTCTCGTGATCAAAGGAGAGGCTGTTAGGAATTCACCTCCATTGTCGGGGCAGCTGCCTGGAGACCAGGCCAGAACAAAGCAGCTTGTGTTGCTGGAAGTTCAGGCGGCCCTGGTGCGGTGGGGTGCTCGGGATCCCTCCCCTCTGCCGTGTGCTGAGAGAGCCCACAGAATAGACGGTGTCGGGGGGCAACGTCTCATGCTTTTGTCTCCCGCAGCTCCTCTTGCCCAGGAGGACACCAAGTCTTCCCGGCCTGCCGTGCGTGACGTCTCCGAAGAGCTCAGCAGACAGCTTGAGGACATCTTGAACACAT
Organism: Xenus cinereus; assembly: GCA_025774025.1. Lineage (NCBI taxonomy): Eukaryota > Metazoa > Chordata > Aves > Charadriiformes > Scolopacidae > Xenus > Xenus cinereus. The sequence goes on from JAOXJK010000009.1 coordinate 609,503, forward strand.
ACTGCGTGGATGCCAGCCAGGAGGGGCCCGGAGAGGACGGCGGGCAGAGCGAGCCCGCCGAGCCCGAAGAAGCCGAGAAGTGCCGTAGCGAGTCCCCCAGGAACGGTGACCAGGAGACGGGTGGCCCTGAGATGAACGGGGAGAAGGAAAGCACGAAGGGGACTGAAGAGTTTCGACCCGGCGAGGAGTGTGGGGAGCGGGATCAGAAGAAGACTCAGGAAAAGAAGAAAGCCAAGGGCCTAGGTAAGAGGTTCCCTGCCCTCATTGTGCCGCTGACCTGAGAACTTCGGTGCAGACATTGATTTCATACTGCACTAATTGCCATCAGTGAAGTAAGCACCTGGTCTGAGGTCCTGGTGATGTGCAGCAGTTATTTGGAAACGGTACAGCATCTTGTTTTGTGGTACGTGAGGAAATGCACCGAGTGCTTCAAAGGCACTGACTGCTCCTGGGTGCAGGAATCCTCTGAATCCTGTGGATTTCCCTTCTCTCAGCCAGTGGTGGTTCCCCGCTCTGAAAACCAGGTCTCTCCCCAGCTGCTTCAATCGTTCACCCGCTGCATGTGGGGAAATCTGTGGGGCAGAGCCCTGAGAAGGCACCAGAGTTGGTGACTCTGGCCCCGGGCAGGCACCGCTGCGAGACCTGCTCTGTCTCTCCTGGCCTTACTCTTACGAACCGGAACTCTGTGTAAGGGATTTTATTTTATTTTATTTATTTATTTATTTTTAGTTCTGTGTCTCATTCCAGGCAAAGAAATCACTTTGCTGATGCAGACACTGAACACCCTGAGCACGCCAGAGGAGAAACTCGCAGCGCTGTGCAAGAAATACGCTGAGCTGGTGAGCGCTCCTTCCTTCCATCCGGGCTGGGGGAGGACACTGCAGCAGCCGAGCGCGGGAGCTGCCTGAGGAGGCAGGAGGTGGCTCTTGGTTTATTAATTTTTTTTCGTGACATCAAGAGGGACGGGCCAGGAACACACATGTAGCTTTGCGGTGTGTGTCCCGGGATCTCTGCAGCGCTGGATATCCAGGTATCGGGGGACAGATGTTCCTTGGTCCAGCCAGGCATTGCCGTTTGCAGAAGTGTAAGAGTGGACAGGAGTATTTTTGGCAAATCTGTGTGTGAGAGGAGTTCAGAGCTGTTTTCTCTCTGCTCCTCTAACACAGAAGCTGCATCGTGTCCCAGGAGCGTTCTGTGGCCAGGTCTGTTGTGCTGAGCCCGCGTGTCCCCGTCTCTCTGCAGGCCCAGCTGGGACAGGAGACCACAGGGATACGTCTCCTCTCTGCACCACTCAGTCGCTGCGTTTCTCTTGATAATTTCTGAGCAAGGAATAAGTGTTTGGCAGAGTCCTTGTGTCACTACCTGTGGCTACATTCAGCCACACAAAGCCTGGTGGCGCATTTAACCAGAGCTAGGCCTGGATCTAGTTCTGTGCGTGGATCTGGTAGAAAGGGGAGAGGTGGGACTGTCTGTGCGTGTCCGCAGGGGACGTGTTGAGGTTCTCCTTGTGCTCAGAGCTCTGCTCTATTTGAGCTAAGTGTGTGTGGAGGTGCTGGATGAACGTGCAAGTGTTTCACACTCCAGCAGGACATAATTCAGGAAGGAGAAAGGCCCTGTCCAGGGGACCTTGGGCTGTGCCTGTCCTGCTCCGCTCAAAAGTGGCATCTTTTGCGTTATAAAGCTCTTGTCCTTCTCCTCAGAGCACAGAGAGCACTTCTTTGACCCCCACGTCCCCTCGTAGGGGCACAGCATATTGTCCCGGTCTATTTTGCTGCATCTATGCCCTTTGCTCCCCTGTCCCAGCTGGAAGAGCACCGTAACTCCCAGAAACAGATGAAGATCTTGCAGAAGAAGCAGACGCAGCTGGTGCAGGAGAAGGACCACCTGCAGAGCGAGCACAGCAAAGCCATCCTGGCCCGCAGCAAGCTGGAGAGCCTGTGCCGCGAGCTCCAGAGACACAACCGCACCCTCAAGGCAAGTGCCTCCCGGGCGCTATTTCAGGAGCTGCTTCATCCCAAGCGCTTGGATCGCTTGCCGTGAGCCATTTTGGCAAACTTACCCTTACCAGTGATTGCCCACAGTCTGCCATCCAGGGAACTCTTTAATTTTTTCTGTTAAGCCTTCATTATCCACGGCGCCCGAGTGTTATTTCAGGGTGTATTCACTGGAGAAAAGGAGGGGCAAGGCCCAGAGTCCCTTCCTGATTGATCTAAGGGGTAGTGGGAGGTTGGGTGGGTTCAAAGCATCGCAGTTTGGGCAGTTTGCTCACCTCCCTGTCCAGCCCAGAGCCTGACGTGTCCCTGATGTCTCTGCCCTCCTCACGCAGGAGGAAGGTGTCCAGCGTACGCGGGAGGAAGAGGAGAAGCGGAGGGAGGTGACATCCCACTTCCAGGTGACGCTGAACGACATCCAGCTCCAGATGGAGCAGCACAACGAGAGGAACTCCAAGCTGCGCCAGGAGAACATGGAGCTGGCAGAGCGGCTCAAGAAGCTCATCGAGCAGTACGAGCTGCGGGAGGAGGTGGGTCGGGGCAGACCTGGTGCAGGGCTGCTCTGGTACATCCCTTCTGTCCAGTGAAGCCTGTTTCTGCTGCTGGAGGGGAAAAGAGACCTCTGGGATCTTCCCTTGGGGTCACTTCCCGGGCAGCAAGAACTGGGGTGAGCCTGTCAGTGACTGGTGGTGTTCCCTTGGCAGCACATCGACAAGGTCTTCAAACACAAGGACCTGCAGCAGCAGCTGGTGGACGCCAAGCTCCAGCAGGCACAGGAAATGCTGAAGGAGGCAGAGGAGAAACACCAGCGGGAGAAGGACTTTGTAAGTCTTACAGTGATTTTCTGATGGTTGCGAGCGCTTTGCTTTTTGCCTTGTCCCTCTGTGGAGGTTGGTTGCTGTTGGATCCCAATAGCAGAGCCCAAATCAGACCAGCCCATCCCAGCCCTCCTGCGTGCCCAGCAGTGGACCATTCCTTCAGGGGCAAGGCTGGAGCCCTCTGTTTCTCCCAGCCCTCTCCCGTCTCCAGGGCAAGCGCCAGCCCTGCAGGGGCATGTTGAGAGCTTTCCCTGGTGGCAGCCAGGTGATTGTTTTGCTCTTCCCTAGCTGCTGAAGGAAGCTGTGGAATCGCAGAGGATGTGTGAGCTGATGAAGCAGCAGGAGACCCATCTCAAGCAGCAGGTGAGTTACCCAGTCTGTGTGCTCGGCCTGCTTATTTGGTTTCCTTCCTCCCCCAGCGAGGAACAACCCGAAGTTCCTTAATGTGGAGAAACACAGGGGTAGGATCACTGCTGGGTTTGGTATCGCTGAGCCCGTGTCAGCACGGTGGGAGCTGAGGCTTCCTCCAGCAATTCCACCTTTTTGGGAGGTTTTTCCCAGGGCTTTTCCCAGTGCTGGGAGAGTCATGTGGTCATACCTTGCTGAATCGGACCCAGCAAGTGCCTCCTGCCAAGGCCAGGAGATGTTTGTGGAACACATCAGTCTCTGAGGATGTTTCCATGACAAGGAATTTTTCCACATTCCCTGGTACCCAAGTTTGGCAGAGCAGCTCCGTCCTGCCCGTTTGTTTGTCATAAAGTCCAGTCACGAGAGAACTCGCTCAGCTCTTGGCTGACCTCTCCCCTCTCCCGGGGAAGGCTGTCAGGAGGTGCCGTGGTGAAGAGCTGTAACCTTGTCTCTCCCCGCAGCTGGCTCTCTACACGGAGAAGTTTGAAGAATTCCAGAACACCCTTTCCAAAAGCAGTGAAGTGTTCACCACATTTAAACAGGAGATGGAGAAGGTGGGTAACACTTCGGCGGCCTGGCAGCACTTGTGTGGACTGGAGGCCCTGCCTGTGGGTCTCTCCTCGATGCTTCCACGAGCTGGAAAAGCCTCAGCTCTGTATTTTTATTTAGTTTTGCTGGTATTAAAATCGGGCATGGGCTGGCTGCTCGTAGGAGATTTGATACTGTCCTTGCACGGTGATTTCTGTGTCCTCTCTGTGTCAGAACAAGCAGCACCACCCCTGTCTCCTGCTCTCTCGGTGCCTGCTCAGTGTTTCCCTCGGGTGACGCTGACGGCAGTGACACAAGGGGACCTTTCCCAGGACAGCAGGACCTTGCTCATCCTGGGACACACGAGATGTAACTGACTGCGGCGCCTCTGCCTGTGCCTTATTTGTTCCCTTTATGTCCCTGTGATTCTGTAGATGACTAAGAAAATCAAGAAGCTGGAGAAAGAGACCACCATGTACCGCTCCCGCTGGGAGAGCAGCAACAAGGCTCTTCTGGAAATGGCTGAGGAGGTGAGGAGGCTCCGGCTGCGCTCTGCGAGGCTGGGGATGTGCTGTGGGGCAGGGGGACAACTCCTGTCTTATTTCAGCCAGCCTGGGTATGGGGTGCTGGTTTTCCCTTCAGCTTGATTTCCTTCCCTGTACGTGGTGGTGGGAGCTCTCTGTGGTGTGGCAGAAGGTGGTTAATTAGTGCAGAGGTGCACGGAAGAAGTCAGTCTCAGCGGTGTTTGGCCTCTGTGGGGGCAGAGGAAGAAGCAGTGACAATAACGTTGGGTCCTTTGAATGCCAAACCTTTGCTTGGTCACAAGTATTTTCTCCTTGAAGTTCCCTTTGAGGTTTCATCTCTTCCCCCTCTCTGTCCCCGGTGGTAGAGTCTGAACTGCCTCTCTATTTGCAGAAAACCCTTCGGGACAAAGAGCTAGAGGGGCTTCAGGTGAAAATCCAGCGCTTGGAGAAACTGTGCCGAGCCCTTCAAACGGAGCGCAACGACCTCAACAAGAAGGTGCAGGACCTGTGTGCCCACGCACCCCGGGCAGACACGGACCTGTCGGAGCCTTTGAAGGACCCATCTCGGGACGGCTCGGAGACGGCGGCGGGAGGTTCTCCGGCGGAGCAGCGCCCGGCTGAGGATTGTCTTCACTCGGGGAAGCCGACGCACGGCACGGATCCCGCCGAGAGCCTGGGAGAACTGAGCATAGGAGCCTTGGGGCAGAGCGGGACTGAGGAAGGCCCCCGGGGCTGCGAGTGAGCCCGCCGGGGCGCGGGCAGAGGTAGGGCGAGGGAGGGTAACGTGAATGTTTCCGCAGACTCGAGCTGGTGCCCCTCTCCTGGTCCTTGGCCAGGCGCGAGAGGACAGCCCTCCTGCGGATTTGAGATTTCCTAGCTTAGGTTTTTGGAGGGTTTTTAAAGTTTTTATAAATATATATATGATATATATATGATATGTGCAGGGCAACGTACACTTTATATATGGATATACATGAAAACTAGGATGACCCACCTCCCTGCGTGTGCGTGAATAACTAATATATGGAGACTCAACCGATCGTCCCTTTCACTAGAAGACCTTGCCCATTGGCAGGATGCGCCTCCCCAAAATCCGAGCGCAGCTGAGGAAAGCGGGTGCGTGGCTCTGCCCCGGCGTGGGGACGGCTGGGTGCGTCGCCGCCTGCACCCTCACAGTGACTCTGGCATCGAGTGAAAGCAAATGGAGCCAAGAACCGAAGCGTTTCCCAGCGCTGGATTCTCCCTCCCTCCTCTGCGTCAGGCAGGAGGGAGCTCCCGCACTCGCTCGTGGCTCCTCGTGCCCCGGTGGGAGCTGAGAAAATGGGGGTGACAACCCCTCCTCTGTGGGGGCTTCGTGTGTTGAACGGGGACAAAAAGAAGCAGAGAAACAGGGGGTGCCCGGTTCACCCACTCCCTCCCGCGGGGCCTTTGCTCTTCCCAGAACCTGCCGATGTCTCAATAGCCTTATGATTCACAGTTGCCTCTTTGCTATACGCACATGTGCACAAGTGTATTAAAACAGTTAATCCAAAGCTCTAATTCCTAAGTGTTTTGCACAAGCGTGTGTGATCAGTCGTGTGAGGGGATGGGGAGGCTCCACCTCAGCCCCTCTGTCCTCACATTGGGACCTCCCCGGCCCATCCCTGGTTGCTGAGCGGGTGGTCTCGGAGGCATCCACGGAGTTTGGGCTCCAGGAGGGTGAAACCTGTGTCTGCCCCACGACCTGCTGGTTGTGGTGAATCGCCACAAGGACCATGCTGAGAGGATGTTTATGGACAGACGTGGGGCCCGCAGGCACAGGGCTTGGGCCATTTCTTTTAGTTTCTCAAGACTCTTTTTGCTCTTCTTTTGGGAGATCTCTACTTGCTTGGAAACTCCTTGCTGCAGCTTCTCTTTACGACAGACACTATTTTCAGCATTGCCTTCCTTTCGCTTGTAGCAGAAGCGAGCCGGCCCGAGCTGCTCCTCGCAGCGATGCGTTCAGCACAACAGCTTTAGCTTCTTTTCCAGCAACGCAGCTGCTCCTGCCTCTTCCCTCCGCCCTCGTACGGTGCCATCGTGAAGGACCTGCCTCGCTGCCGGGGGAGCTGCCTCTGCATCCCCTCCTTCCCTCCCCGGGGACTCCAGGCCTAACGAAGGTGTCTGTCTGCAGCAGAGACGGGGTCTAATGAGTCTCTGCAGAGCCACAGTCTTGAAAATCCACCGGGATGTGTTCCCCGGTGCTGAGCGTGGCTTTGTTCTGCGTCCCCTCGCTGTCAGCGTTGCCTCCTCCAGTGCAGGGACGCGTTTGCCTCTGGCAGCTGCCCCCGAGGAGGCGAATGTCGCCTTGTGCTGGTGGGAGCACCCCCTTGGGCGAGGGCTGCAGCCGGGCTCTGCACTTCCCACTCTGTCAGTAAAAGAAAAACCCCTCAGAAGTCACCAAAACCCTTTTTTTTTTAATTATTTCTTTTCCCTGTTATGGTAGAGAGAACCCCTGCAGGGACTATTGTATCTTCATATCCAATAGAAATCCACCCAACCCCACTGCCACCGCCTCTCTTGTTCCTAATTAATTTAGCCGTGGGCTGCGTAAGCCCCCCCACGTCCCCACGAGGTCAGGCAAGGGGGTGTCGACTCACCACCCCCCCCGGCCAGTCCCCGGCATCCAAAACGTCTGAGATCGGCTTAAAGTCCCGCAAGGATGTCAATAAGCAGCCGCCTTCGGCTCCGCGTAGGCTGGGGGACGGGACCTGTCCTTAATCTCGCCCCCGCGGGAGGGCGGGAGGCTCGTCCCTGCAGAGATGGATCCTGCGGTCACACGAGTCCGGTGACACCGGGGGGACGTGGGGTAAATCCCGGCGGGATAGGGGGGCTGGAAGGGGTGGCAGGTGGTGAGTCGGGGTCGGATCCTGCCCTTTTCCCTACGCCCGCACGGAGCTGGTGCCGGCGGTGGGGCCAGGTCCCGCCATCCTGCCGCTCGGGCAGCGGTGTCCGGCAGTGCCACCGCCCTGGGGACAGGCCGGAGGAAGTTCCCTTTCCCTTTAAATGCAAATCCCAGCCCCGGGGCTAGGACGGGTGTCCGGAGGGCTTGGGGGTGTCCAGCAGGCTCAGGGGTGTCCGGAGGGCTCAGGGACACGGCTGGGTTGGCATCATCGGCCGGCCAGGGGCCTGGCACAGGTCAGTGTCCCCCCCCACTGTGGCTGGGGGCTGCGGACAAAGGGGCTCTCGCCGCCATGAAGTCCCTGGGGGAGCTCGGCCGGTGCCCCCAGGGTGATGGTCCCCCCCCAGTGGTCCGTGCTCCTGAGGGCAGCCGGGGTTGCTGGGCCCCGGGACACACGTGGCCAAAAATCCTCTTTTCCGCAGCGCTGGGGAAGACGCCGAGGCCGGGCCGGCAGCTCCCAGCCGCGCGTCAGGCCCCGGCTTTGCTCCGCGCCGCCATGCTCCAGCGCAGACACCGGGATAACGCCGCCGCCTGAGCCCCCGCCGCCCGGGAACGAGCTCCAGACTCAGCCCTCCTGCCACCTCCGCCTCCCCGTGGGGGGACCCCGATCCTCCCTGGGGACGAGAGGCCCCGCACGGGGAAGGGGCCGCTGAGAGCTGTGTCCGTTCTGCCACGGGATGGAGGACCGGAGGAAGAAGCGGAGCCCCAAAGCCTGCCTGACCCAGCCGGTGCCCCCCGGGGCCCCACGGCCGCTGCCCCCCAGCAAGAGCACGTCCTTCGCGCTGCCGCTGCCCACCCTGCCCTCGCCCCGGCAGCGCGCCCGGCTCAGGCGGTCAGTGCCGGTGTAGGGGGGACCCTTGGCCGCCCCAGTGAGGGGTCTGGGTGATGTCAACCCCTCTGTTCCCCACCCCGTGGCAGGACAAGCAAGGAGCGGGTACGGGCGGGCGGCGTGGGGGCGGCACGGGGGGCCCCGCTGCAGCACAGCTTCCTCACCGATGTGTCGGACGTCTGCGAGATGGAGGGAGGGCTGCTCAGCCTCCTCAGCGACTTCCACTCGGGAAAGCTGCAGGCCTTTGGTGAGGGGGCTTGGTGGGGGGGGTCTCCAGAGGCCCGGGTCCCCCAG
>JAOXJK010000009.1:619025-632608 GCA_025774025.1 Xenus cinereus
GTGGAGTGGACGCGGCCGGACGGGGACATCCGGGAGAAGGGAGGGGGCTGCACAGGTGGGAGGGGCCCTTGGGGTGCACAGCTAGATGGGGGGGGGGTTGTCCCGTGGGGGCCAGGCCGGCGGTGCCTCATTAAAACTTGCCTTGGCTGCAGATGCGGGCTGTGTTTGCTCATTGTGTGCCGGGCTCTGGCCCGGGGGGTGCGTGGGGAGGGGGTGGCGGCGGTGGGGGGGTGTCTCTGGCGGCCCCAGCAGCACCCCTGCCCACAGGCCTGTGTGAGGGGTTACCTGCTGCGCAAGCGGTTCCGGAGCCTGCGGGCAGAGTACGAGGAGGTGGTGCGGGACATCGAAGGGGACCTGAGCCAGCTGGAGTGGAGGGGACACGTCCTGCTGCGGCCCGTGTTCCTCCCCGAGGTCCGTGCATCGGGATGGCGGGGGCTTCTGAGCCTGAGGAGGGTGGGTGGTGTGGCCTGGCCGACTGGGCAGATGCTACTTCTGCAGCATAGTCCCCGGAACCAAATTAAAAACAATAATTACAGCGCCCCAGCCTGTAAGATTCTCCTTGATTTGTGCCCATCAGACCCCGACTGGGGATTTCTTCCTCCGGGTGAAGCTCAGCTTCGAGTCAAACACTCGACCTGCAAAGGTGACCCCTGCGGTTCTTGTCCCCGGGCACCCACCTCACCCGGTTGTACTGAACAGCTGGACCCTCCTGCGGTGGCTGAGCACAGCTCTTTAATGTTCTTACCACTTCTGGAAAGAAAGCCCTTTAAAAAAGTTCATGATGGTGGCAGGAGTGGTGCTATCAGCACATATCTGGCTGGGACAGAGCCTCTGGCCACAGCAGAGCCATCTTTGAGATCTTTATATTTTCTTTTCAATATATTTTCAATCTCTTGCGTGTTGCCCCTTTAGAAGCCAATGCAGGGGACACGCTCAGGTCTGCAGGAGACTGTACCATGCGAGGAGGTTGTACCACAGGACGAGGCTGTACTACACAAGGAGGCTCTACCGTGTGACAAGGCTGTACCACACAAGGAGGTTGTACCACAAGACGAGGCTGTACCACACAAGGAGGTTGTACCACAAGACGAGGCTGTACCACACAAGGAGGTTCTACCACGGGATGAGGCCAGCGCAGAAAACCCGCATAAGGAGCTGGACAGCTCTGAACCAGAACGGGACTGGGGCTGCAGCAGTGAGAAACCTACAGCCCAACTGCAGAGCAAGAAAGAACTGAGCTCCATGGGTGAAGGCGATGGAGTGAGGCCCCCAAATCCCAGGGGTGATGCCAATAAATGCACTGAAAAGGGGTGTGGTGCCCCAGCAGAGAGCCAGGAGTGGCAAAATGACAGCGGTGTCCTGGAGGCAGAGTCCCTTGAAGCCTGTCTGGGTAAGAGACGGGAGCTGGGGCGCTGCGTGTGCTCTCCGAGTGACCTGGTGGTGAGGTCCTTGCAGAACCAAATCCTTAGGAATATCATGGAGAAGTTAGAACAACTCGGTGCGAGAGGGACAGGGGGTGCAGTCTGAATCTTCGTTCTGATTATAGGTTATTCTTCCATTTCTTTGCAGGAATTCCACTTGAGGAAATCAAGCAGCTTCCTCGAACCCGGTCAGGTCTCCAGTCCTACAGAAACCACTTGATCATGGAGCTGACGTGGTTGCAACAAGCTATTGTCAGCCGTAAAAACGTAAGGGCCCGACCCTGCCTCTTCCAAAACAGTGGCTCAGACCAGTGCCTGTGGGCAGCCAGAGCGGTGCCCTCTGTGGTGGGACTGGTGTCGAACAGGATTGGATGGGATGGTGGCAGTGCCCTTTTTTTTCCCTCTCTGTGGGGAAGGGGTAGAAAACAAAAGGAATGATGAAGGAAAAGAGAAGCTGTTTAGATCTGGTTACAAGCTTTGCTCCTGTCTGGCTGCAGAGATGTCGTTAGTTTGATAATTACCCAGTCCCTACAATGCAGCACCGTGTTCCTCATCCCCCGCTGGCCTAACGAGCTGCTGCTTGCTTTGTTTGGAAGGTGAAACTCCGGCATTTTCTGGCCAAGAGCAATGGTTTTCCTGGCTAATCTGCGAGGGCGGGTGCTTTCCTACTTCTTGGTCTCTGGGATTTAATTGTTAACACTTGATTTTCTTTCTTCTGCAGTACTTGATGCTGAAACAGAGGTTGGGGACTCCAGATCCGTAGGAGGGCATTCCCGAGCACGTGGGGCATTTGTGGTGTTGTGAAGAAGCCGTGGAGCTGCAGCACCGTGGCCGTGACGACCTCGCGGACAGCAGCAGCTGAGAACTCCAGCTCCATGGGGTGACGTTTTGCACTTCAGATGAACATGGCAAGAAAGCCTTTTATTTTTTTGAAGTGTGAACATTTGGTCAAAGCAGGGATTAAACATTACCATGAAGCAAAGGAGGTTGTTGTGTGTCCTGAAGGGAGTCCCAGTAAGGCCTCCTTCCACAAGAACCCTATTTCTGTTGGCTCAGCCGAATGGTCTGGGAAAATCGAGGTTTGGACAACTGTCACTTGCAGAAGGTGCTTTCTGACCAGCTGGTTCTTGAGGTGGAACTTAAGTGTCTGAAGGCAGTGGGTGCTTTGAACCTGCAGGAAGAAGCTCTTCTCCGCGGAACTGTGGGTGACCCTTATTGGTATCTGAGCTGTGTATTTGGGACAGGTCTTCGCATCACAGCTCTGCAATATCTGGGATTTCATGGTAGGCTTTGAGGAACACCTAGTTGAAATACTAAGTATGGAGCAGAGTTTCCTAACTTTCCTGTGCAGTTGTTGGGCAGCGTTGGCACGTCAAACCTGACCTTCAAGAGATGAGGTTTGGCTCCCGACTTGCACATCTCTGGCTGTGGTAACATCTCTGTGTGTGGCAGAGCCTCTTGGAGAGAACACCAGGTGCTTCAGGGAACAAGGAAGGACTTACTGAAGTTCAGGGGCATTCGTGGTCTCTCAGAAATAGACTTTTCCACATGGTGCTGTGGTTCCCAACTGTGACCCTGACTCTTCTGTACAAACACTCTGTGTTCCTGCTGACTGATCTTCCCATGTGGCAGATGGATCTTTCCGTTCCTGGTGATACTGACTTTTTTGTGAATAAAAAGCTTTCCTGAATCTCTCCTCGGTATCTGTCTGTTCCTGTCTGGCTTGGTGCCTTCTCCTGGGCACCAAGGAAGTCCACGGCTTTGACCCGTGGCAGCCTGTTCAGTGCAGAGGGTGGTGTATCTGCTGGGGTGTGGATGTTTGTCCAGGACAGAAACTCATTGCACTTCTCATACAGGTAGCAAGTGATGGCGAGGGGGTGACAGCTTCTGGATGGGATGGGAGCTGCTGCCGTAAAGATACTGACACTTAATGTACCTCCAGGCTGGTTAATCTGAGCCTGGTGGCCACAGTGGCTGGTGACGGAACTCGCAGCGCTTGGTGTGTGAGGATTAAAGAGCTGTGTGGTTCCTGCTTCTCAAACAGAAAAGTGCTCTGCAGGTTGTTTGATGTGGCCTCAATGGGCCCACAACTTCCTCCTGCTGGGTCTGCATCCATGGAGACAGCCGGTCGCGCCAGACTCTGCAGGGACGGGACAGGAGAGCGGGAGAGCGGCTGGTCAGAAGGGTTTGGGCTCGGCAGGAGGCCAGTGGAGCTCTCCTCTGCTCCCCACCTTGGTCTTTTTGCCTCTGTGGTCAGCGGGGCTTGCTTGACCCCCGGGGATGAGCCCCCGTGGCTTAGCTCTGGCACCTCCAGCCAAGAACGTGGTGGTGTATCGCAACGGTGACCCCTTCTTCCCCGGGAGGAAGTTCGTAGTGAACCAGCGGCGGTTCCTGACCTTTGAGGCGTTTCTGAATGAGGTGACCAAGAGCATTCACGTGCCCTTGGCTGTGAGGAACCTCTACACGCCCAGGCACGGGCACCGTGTGGCTGAGCTGGGGGACCTGGAGGACGGGCACCAGTACGTGGCTGCCGGCTTTGAAAAATTCAAAAGGCTCAAGTGAGTAGATGGCCCTTTGGTCTGTGGGTTCAGTAAGCACCTCTAGATCGTTCTGTGGGGAACATATCAGGTGTGAATGGAAAAAAGAGGTGAGAGGGGTAGAAACGCAATGAAAACCGGACCAATTAGTTTCTTTTCCTACTGGAAACGATGTATTCCAGAAGGCATGGAAAATGCAAATATTCCTGATAAGGTCGCTTGACTCGCAGAAGAAAACACGTTGGGGGAGGCACTGTGGGTTCTCTGGCAGGATGTTGTTGTTTGGTGCTGCTCTGCTGCCCTGTTGTGTGGTGTGTGGGAGGCTCTGCCGCTGCCCGCTTCCTCGGCAGAGCCGGCAGTCACATCATCTCCACTGACAAATACTTTCGCTTTGCTTTGATGGAGGTGTTTTTTTTTTTTTTTTTTTTTTTGTAATGCTGCACGAAGTTTAGCTGTTTTGGTTCATCCTGAAATACAGAGGGTTAAAGGGGGTTTTGTGGCATCGCTTGACTCCTGAGGGGATCCGTGTGTGTGTGTGTCAGAGGAATTTGGCTCCTGGTGTGTGTTGTGTTTTTGTTGAGGAGATATTCCAGGCTGCATTAACACCGGTCAGCCCCTTGGATCGGTGATTAACACAAAGGAATAACGTTTTCTGGGTGTCTTTAGCACAAGGATCTGAAGTGGGTTGTATTTGGCTGGGAATTCCTTAAATGTAGCAGACTTTAATGTAACCTGAAGTTCTGGGAGACCATGAGGTGAGGAGGATTGTTTCAGAAGTGACCCAGGCATCTGGTGGAGATGCACAAAGGCAGAGCAGCCGCTCCTTTTCTCACTGCTCTTTAGTCATCCATGTGGCCCAGGTGGTACGTGGCAACATCGTTGTCTTCTTCTCACAGCTATTTAAATCACGGAAGGAAGGATCTCTGTGGGACGAGGAACAGCCAGGGTCTGCAGGTGAGTCCCTGAGCTGAGTGGGGACAGGTGGGAGGGCAGAATGAGGTGTGAGAGATGTTAGGGCTGGCGCTGATGAAATTAAAGTTGAGATTTAAGGCTGCCCCGTGGAGACCAGGCAAAAGCACCACAGGAATCCGTAGGATCCATGAGACAGCACAGGGGCTGCTGCTGTGTCCCTTTGTCCCCTTTAAGGGTACAGGGCACGGATGTGTGCTCAGATATTTGCTGGCAGTTCTGGAAGGAGCTCAGCTATGCGAAGAGCCTCTCCAGCCTTGGTGTTGCTGGCAACAAACCTCACCCAGCAGCAGCGAACCCGAGAGCTGGGCAGGCAGCGTCCCAGGGCAAGCAGGTCCCGCTGGAGAAAAGGGACCAGCCCCGGGAGGCTCGGTGGCAGGGCTGTCCCTGTTCTTGTGCACTGAATTCCCTCTCCAGTTCCTCACTGTAGCTCCCTGGAAGTCGAATGTCTCAACGCGATGGCAGAAGCGCACCCACCCACCCTGCACGATACAGTAAGTGCCTCGGTGTTTTCTCCTTGGAGGGTCTTCGGGAATGTTTTTAGAGGCTGGAGGAGGGAATTTCTATGTGAGATCCCAGGAATGCTGCCCCACGGGGACAATTCCTAACTTCTACCAAAGTATTTGTTGTGGATAGCTTTTTTTTTTTTCCCCACCTTCCACAGCGGCAGGAACACTGGCTCACCACATGCTCTGGGTTGTTTCTACTGCAGTGTTTTCCGGAACGGGGATCTGCTGAGCCCTCCTTTCCCACTGCCACTCTCCAAGAGCACCCCACTGCAGTGGGACGCGCTCCTGGCCACCCTGACAGAGAAAGCCGACCTGCGCAGCGGGGCTGTGAACAAGTGAGTATCCAGATAAGACACTGCTGTCTCCTCTTCCCTTCTGTCCAGACCACAAGCAGCTCTGATTAGCAGAGGACTGGGAGTTCAGACAGCTGTTTCTAGTCTGCTTGTGCAATCTCATTTTCTTCTCAGGTTTCCCCATCTTTAAATTGGAGGTAACCCCAACGGCAATGCTTTGTGAGAAGGGCTGATGTTGATGGTGGTCTGGTGAAAAAGCAATAAGCAAACAGTAAAACATAAAAAGGGGTTTATGTCTAGAGAGACGGGTTTTATAAAACAAATACAGCCTGTCTTCTCCTCGTACATCTATTTACTGACACCCGAAGAGAAAGCTGAGATCTACTGCATCTCACTGATCGCTGGGTGTAATATTTCAGCGTACTTTCTTGGAGTAACAATAAGAATGATTGATCCCCTCTGACTTTTCTCAGCCTTGCTTACCACTTTGCATGTTTGCTTCCACGCTGAGGGGTTGTTCACAGTCTTGAGACGGGTCTAAAGCCTCGGCCATCTCTTCCTCAAGGCTCTGCAGGCTGGACGGAACCCAGGTGTTTGGTGGGGAGGAGCTGGTGAATGGCGATTACTACGTGGCAGTGGGAAATGAGGAGTACAAAAAACTGCCTTACTTTGAGCTGCTGGTGCCCCAGGATTCTGTGTACGAGACACTGTGGTACGTAAGCTGCGGCTGAGTAGTTTAGAATCACCTCCATGGTGGTCTTCAGCTACCGCCATCCTCTCTGTTGCCCTCCTGTTCAGTGCTTTCTGCCTCAAGGTCTTAAGTCTTGCTTCATGTGTGGGATGTTTAGGAAGAAAGAATGTGTTTTCAAAGCTTTCAGTGTAAGGGCTGGCCCCTGAAAGCCAGAGTTCAGGTTCAGAGAAAGCAAGAGGTTTGGGTGTTTCTCAATTAAGTGTTCGTCAGGCACTGGGGAGCACAGGGCTGTGGTGGGCAGCATGATATAACAGCAACACGTGCCACTGTGGAGTGTCCTCTACCTGTCCTGAGGAAAAAAAAACCCACCTCCAGGGGCTCTCTTTTATGTGAAAAGGGGAGATCAAGTCCTCCTACAGCTTCTGTCTGATGCTGAGAATCTGCTGCTTCTTTCTTACAGGAACCACCCAAACAGCAGGCACAAAACATACCACAGACGGGTAGGTAGCTCAGCTGGCATGGGACTGTTTGTGCTGTGTAGGTGTCCCTCCGTGAGCAGTGGATGTTCCCCCAATCTCCATTTTCCAATTCCCATGGCTACAGCATCCTCACTTGGCACCATTCCCAAAGGAGAGGCACTACAGCCAGCCACGTGGCCAGATCACGCTTGAATTAAATCTCACTGCCTGAAGAAAAACTCCTCGAGGTGGCCTCACCTCTTCCCCTTTTTGGCTGAAGGGCAGGGGGAATTCATTCTGGAGCCAGGATACCTTTCTTGCTCACTCTGTGGGTAAAATGCCCAACAGAGTCTAGATAGAGCAGCTGGGCTGTCCTGGGTTGTCCGTTGAAATGTGCATCTGTGCTATTTGCTTTTAAATTTTTCTTTTCCTTGTTTGTTTTCAGTTTGGTGCCACCTCCCAGGTGAGTGCTGGTGACTCTGCTCTTCCTGAACCACCTCAACAGATAGTAGTGATTGCAGAAAGTGTTTTACGCGTTCCCTAATACTTGCAGTATCACCTTAAAACCCCAGTCAGAGAATACAGTGTTATTACCAGCATTAATTACAGTGTTAATACCAGCCAGGACCAAGGGTCACAGGGGTTGAGGTGTTTAGGGGGATTGCCCTGCAAAACTTCTCTTGTTTTATAAACTGTTTTATCAAGAAGGCCTATCAGAAGTGTGTGATGAATACTTTCAGCTGGACGGTCGCAGGATGCAGGCCACAGGACCTGCAGAGAAAGACAAGCTCCCAGCTGCTTTTCCACAACTGCAAAGGCAAGCCAGGAAATCTCGCCTCAAAGAGGAAGAGTCCGTTTTCCACATTAAACCTGTCCGTGTGGGACAAAACAGGAGGAGGAGCACCAGGAATGCGCAGCACTGGCCTGATCAAGGTAAAGGACACTGCTATAAATAACTTGCTTTGCTTGGATGCTACAGGACAAAGTAAGTGCAGATGCACTGAGAGAAAGCAATGATGCATCCGGTAACTTCTGTATTTCTGCCTCTTTCCTTTCCTCGTCTGGGCACACACGAGGAGCTTTCTATAGCCTCAGAAAGACCAGGCTATGGCTCTCTGCAATACCCCTTGAACAGCTTTCTAATTTTCTTCTCCTCACAGAAGAAATTGTCTACAAACCCAGAAATCCTAGGACTGAGATGCAAGGTGCCCGGGAAGTAAAGGAGGACGAGCACACAAGGGTGGATGTACCCATTGATCAGGTATGAGAAATGATTTTCTGCCGCGTTAGGAGTCTCACTGCTGCAGGGAAGCGCTCGTGGTCCCACTAGAATCTGGCCCTTCAGAGACAACCGGTGAGAACACGCCGACCAACAGTTTATAGCAACTCTTTGGGGAAGTCCTGTTTCCTCACTTGTTTTAAGTCCTATATGTTAGGTTTGGGAAGCCCTGTACTCTCTCTACAATGTGTAAAGATGAAAGTAACCACCAGGGGGAACTTCAGAAAGCAGAGGACTGTGTAACTGCAGAGCTCTGCGTTTTCCAGAGTCCAGGGATTGTCATTTGGATAATGAACGTTTCCCTTCTGGAATGTGAAAGTTACAGCTCCCCACTCAGTAAGGATATCAAAGGCTCTCCTGGATTTTTTTTTATGGGTACTATTTCTACTCTTACTCCTGTCGCAGAGAGTTGCAGAAGAACTTATACCAAAAGCCAAAACGATACACCGCAGTAAGGTATTTATTCCACTTAATGGCTCTGTGAAGTGTTTAAGATCCTTCCTGTCTGTGTTCAGATTTCCTACACTAAAATTCAGGACCCCCAAATATAAATTGTTAAGCAGAACTTACCTGTAGCCAGGTGAAGCTTAGAGGCTGGCACAGAATAAACATGTAATTCATAAAATGACCAAAGACATTTATTAGATAGTAATAAGTTTAAAACCTTTTTTTTTTTTTTTTAAAGAGAAATGTGGGTCTTTTTTAAAACAAAATTCTCTGTGTAAAATGTCTGCAAGATGCTTATTGTTTGTGGTGTAGTAATGTTTTAAACTTTTCATAAGGACATTTAGAATTGATGTCATGGGATGATGTGCATTATATCATAGGTGATTCATGCTTCTGCCTGGCTAGTCTCTTTGGATTAATTAGAACTTCAAAGGAAAACAACTCCTTTGAACTTAAATTGGAGAAAGCCCCAGTAAAGAATTAGCTAATGGTTCCTGACTCCTTGGCTGGATGGGGAGCCTGGTGCTGTGTTTGCTTTAGGGGCTGGGCCAGCGTTTCTCAAGGGGGTGGGCACTCCGGTGCCTCTGTTTTCCGTTGGCCTTTCCCCCCCCAGATCACACTTGCTCTACAGTTACTGTTATTTGGGTGTCACAGCTCCCCTCTGCAGTGGGAGAGACTCATTAGGCATTAAATCAAATACCTTTGAATTTAATGTAGAGCCCCAAGTTTGCATACCAAAGCTGTGGGGAGACTGGAAGCAGAATCCAGGAATTTAGTCCTAGAATCTTTCTGTAATAGCAAAATGCTACGTTAATAACTGTATTTCTTTCTTGCTGCAAAAAGGCGTGGGCTGCAGACAAATCACAAAAGACGGTGGCAAGGAAAAGGGATGCCAGTGACTCTGAGGAGGAACAGCACTCAATGATGTTTCCCTGGGCAGCAAAGAGCTCTGAAGAGTTCCCAAAGAGAGTGTGACGGGAGAGGGACAGTTGGGTACACAGCTGTCTGCACAGGTAACAAAAGCACGTGAACCCCAGATTTCTGTAACACCACAGACCGGCCACGCTTTTTGATGAATTAACAAACTCTTCTAAAAATCAAGCATCCTCATCATCTCGGCTTGAGAAGCAGAGCACCAGCGAGCAATGGGTCAGGTGCACAATGTTGTTAAATAATTAAGATCTTCCCCCTTTCCTCATCTCTATGGTGTGATGATGTGGCAGGAGGAGATGGCTGTTTCTCTGATTAAACTGGTTTGTATCTGAACTTGGGAAGGAAGAATTACCAAACAGAATATACGCTTTTATAACAAAGTGTCTGCCAGGAAGTTTATTCTATTTCAGATACTTTTTATAAAGAGATTTCGTCACATCCTTGTCTCTCTGATTTGGAATGCTTGGGTAATGTTTATAGCAATCAAACCTCTTCCCAAAAATATATACATCTTGTTTCTGTTAACTTGTTTTAGGAGCATCTGCCCGATTTAGAAAAAGTCATAGTAATAAACAGCTCTTGTATTAACCCTCTGTGCAAGGCTTTCTGTATTTCCCTCCCTGGTGTTTCTCATTAATTACAAGGGTAACAAAGATTTCTCCTGTGATCTGTATGGTATTGTGGACTGACAATTTCATTGAAAACACCCTTCCTTCCCTGCCCTAGGGCAGACTGCCCTGTTGGTATTTTACAGATGTGAAACTCCACCAGACTGCAGTGGAGAAAAGCCACATGGTGACCTCGGTGTGAGGGCTGTGTGTGTGACCTGGTAGGTTACACCTGAGTGCTGTGAGGGAGCCATGTTCACCTGCTTGGCCATGAAAGGGAGAGTTTCTAAATAGATTCCTCCTACAGAAAAAATCGTTGATCCCAGAAGCTCCTGTTGAACAATTTATTATCCATTTATTATCCCCCCAGTGCTGAACAAGACAATATGCTCATCCTTGCCTTGAAACACCCACAGACGAAAAAATTCCTTAACAGAAGACATTAAATAGGATGTCCTTGCAACACGCCTTGTTCCACCCTGGTGCTCAGGGAACACAGTCCACACTTTCACATTTTTTTGACGTCCCTGTGTCAAAATACAGCTTCCTAAGTACAACTGAGCCAAAGCTGCCGAGCCAGAAGCTCCCCCTTCAGCCACGGGGGTTACCTTTGAGCAGGTTCCTTCCTCTGCTTCTCATTGTGTCTCCTTCATGACCCAGCTATACAGAGCGTGACTCCTAGGATGGTGAGCAGCATTCCTGCCACGGCCCCTATAGAAATGAATATTTTGGGAACTTGCATAATTCAACAATAGTCAGTCAAACCTTCTCATTGCTAAATACGCAATGCTCAGATGTCACAGTAAATAGGATAGCATAATTGTCTGGACGGATATGACTCGGACCAGGGCAGTTCTGAAGGGGTTTGGGATGTTTGGACTGCCTGGGTAATTGAGCTAAGCATGTTTCTAACAAAGCATTGCAGATGCTGTATGTCTGGCTACCGAGAATCAGGCTTAAACAACACAGAAACACTTTAGTATATTCCTACAGATATCATGCCAGGTGCTGGTAGTTTTAAACTTTCAAGTTTTCTGCCATTTTCTGACTTTCTGAGCAGGGTATATTATTGTAGGACGTTAGGGAAGGAAAGAACAATGGGTGGTGACATCTGAGGGCTTATGGAGCACTCCTTTTCCGTGGTAGGCATATTATCTAGTGCCTCTCTTGTAGCTTAACATCTAATTAGGTAACGGCTCAGGCCTGTAAACTCTGTTAGCTTAGAGTAGCCAACCAAATTTACTAGCCTTTCCCACTTAAAACCCTGTTTCACTTCCCTTTTAGGTTCTGTAGCAAGAAATACTACTTAACTAGTTACAGCCCTTGTGTACCCCAAAAGGTAGCCCATACTATTAAGTCAGCAAATGGATGGAGGAGACAACGTGAGGAAATGTTTTAAGTGTAACTTACTTTTACCACCAATGTCCTCTCCCAGAATCCTCCCAGTCACCACCGTGACTATCAAAGCCAGGGAGTTACAGAGCGGGACAGCCAAGGACAGATCTGAAATTGAACCATTTTAACACAAACGGTTTTAAATGGACAATCTTGTACAATCGTAAGGTGCTTTTGATTATTACAAGATAGCTGTTTGATGTTCAGCTGGGTCACTAATCAATAGCATTGATCCTCCCAAAATCCCAATCAACCCACTCCATGAAAGCAACAGGAACTAACCTGCAGATGCCAAGGTGAGGTAGAAGAGGAGAGATCCACCTTGATTGAGCAGAAATGGCACCATGTACTGTAGGAAGAACACGGGCCTGTCAGTTGTTGCCCACAAACCCACCGTGCACCCCCAGCGAGTGGGCAACGAAGGAGCCCAGCCTTGTGCCATGTTTGGCAGCGGAAATGCAGCACGGGGGCGATTCCGCTGCCAGTCATAAGCTGCTCAGTGTTTTAGTTCCCCAATCTGCAGAAGGCACACTGTGCTTATGTCATGCGAAATATGGGGGTTAATGACCTGCTGCCTAGAAAAGCGGTCTCAGTTCTGCATGGGAAGAGCAGTGCTAGAGGCAAGTAAATGAAATACTACTGAGGATAAATAATTCTGATGATAGACGGAATATTTAGCAGTTTAAAGAATAGTATAGAGTCCAGAAGTAAACAGGTAGGAATGATCCCAAAGGCAGTTTGACACCCAGCTACCTCCCTGGCCCAGGAGTCCGGACAGGGTTGTACCTTGTAGTTGAGGCCCAGGAAGCGGATCTCGGCCAGCAGCTGCTGCAGGCGGCCCTGGCGCTGCACCTCCTCCAGCCCCTCCGCGCCTGTCCGCAGGAACGGCCCGGTGCTGCCCCACAGCACGGCCACCAGCACCAGCGCCACTGCTTCTCCTGCGGCACAGCCTGGGCTCAGCTGCCTGATGGCCCCAGGGGAATGCCAGTCTGCCATCACCGCCCTAGGAGGGCCCGCTCAGCCCATCCTCATCTCCCCATAGAGGTGGGGGAAAGATGGCCCAACGCCATCCCCATCAGAGACCAACCTTCACCAGCCCAGCTCACTGCTGTTTTTCATCGTGAAAGGTCCTGCTCTGGGCCTGCTCCCGCATTCCCCTCGGGGATAAACCCTGCAGCAAGCCCAGCTTGTGGCCACATCCCCCTCAGGGAAGGCCCCTCACAGACCCCAGCCTGTGGCCACGCTCCCTGGAGGAAAACACCTCAGCCAGCCGAGTCCACGGCCACATTGCTCCCACAGAGAAACCTGTGGCCACTTCCTCCCTTCAGGGGAGGCCCCATAGCAGACCAAACCCACAGACACATCCCCCTCTCCACATGGGCCAGGCCACAGCCCTGCTCTCCCCTCAGGGAAGACCCCCATGGGGCTCAGCCTGTCACCATGTCCCCCCCTCAGGGAAGGTCCCTCACAGGGCCCAGCCTGCAGCCACGCTCCCTGGAGGAAAACACCTCAGCCAGCTGAGTCCGCGGCCACATTCCCCCCACAGAGAAACCTGTGGCCACTTTCTCCCTTCAGGGGAAGCCCCATGGCAGACCAAACCCACGGACACATCTCCCCTCCGCAAGGGCCAGGCCGCAGCCCTGCTCCCCCCTCAGGGAATACGCCCCCGGGGCCCAGCCTGTTGCCATGTCCCCCCCTCAGGGGTCCAGCCGGTGGTTGTTTCCCTTCACCGAGGGAAAAAAAAAACAAAACCCCGTTATCCCGCTCAGGGCAGACCCTCTCCCAGCCCGGCAGACGCTCTCCACACAGCCCCGGAAGCTCACCCACGGGCGCCATAGCGACGGTGACGCATTTCCGGTTCCCAGCAGCCTCTGACCCGGAAGCGATCGCCCCCGACTCTCTTGCCTCAGCGTTGCCGCCATGGTGAGAGCCGCGACCGGGACCGGGAGAGGGCTGGAGGGTGGTCACCGGTGGTCTGGCCGTGCCGGACCCCCGGGCCGGGGCTCCAGGGACACGGGGGGGGCCGGGGGGCGGCAAAATGCC
>JAOXJK010000009.1:656894-675442 GCA_025774025.1 Xenus cinereus
TGTGGGGGCAGGATTGTGTGGGGACTGCAGTGGGGTTGGGGGAAATGGGGGACACTGGGGGGCATAGGAAGGATATGGGGAGATGTGGGGGAGCACTGGAGGGGAGGAAGGGAAGAGTGGGGGGCGCAGTACTGGGGGGAGATGGGGGACAGAGTAGGATGGGGAAGTGTGGAGATCTTGGGAGGCAGGAAAAGGCTGCGAAGGGTCAGGGATGGGGAAAGGGGCACGGGGCCGAGGAGAGGCTCTGGGAGCTGTGCTGGATGCTGAGGGAGGTTTCTGGGCAGATGTGGGAGCACTCGGGGAGATGCTGGGGGACAGGACGGGTTGGGGGGAGGATGAAGGCTCCTTGAGCCACATTTAGAGGAAGAGGCGCTCCTGAACGTCCCACTTGGGTCCCTGGCATGGCTGTCAAGCAAGGGACAAACCTGAAGGCGCCGGGAGCCAGACCGACTATGGTTGTTTGTAGGGAGTTCCTGTGTCCAGGAGCATTGTTTAGTTCTGGCTCTGAGCTTGGCTGGATCATAGACTGGCTTTTTTTTTTTTTGTTGTTTTCTTTCCTTTTATGAGGGTGGGGAAGCACCACTTTGGGGCTGTATCATCATCCCGCCGGGGTAGGGGAGTAATGGAGTGTTAGAGCTGCCCAAATCCCAGGCTGGGTATGGTGTGCAACTTCCCCGCTCCCACTCCGTAGTCTGGGGGAGAAATCACAGTCACATCTCCTGCACATTCACAACCCCCTCCCCTTTGGAGGGGCAACTGGGTGCCTCGGTGATGGGCAAGCTCATTTTTAATAGAGCCTACGATCGCTCTCTGTGAAAGGTATTGTGCAATTCTCTACTTCAGGGTGGTTTCTCGTCTGTGAAATCAAATAAAAACTTTTTCTCGCTACTTTTTTTCCTGGTAAGTGGATGTGCTTAGTGCTCAAGTGGTAAAGCAGGCTCCATCAGGCATAGAACGAGGACTTTTATTCCTCTAGAACGGTAAATCGAAGCGGTAGGTCCATGACCTGCAGTGACAGTCCTGCAGGGTCTCTGACTCAGCCGGTGTCCTCGGGAGGGCAGGGCGAGGAGGAGTCTGGCTTAGAGCTCTGGGTGCAGTGAAACCAAGCCCAATTTCACCACGCAACTGATCTCCGTGCAACACTCATCATATCAAAATGTGGAAGCTGGAGCCCCGGGCCCTAAAATGCCTGATTTAAACTTAAAGAGTGCTTGTAGGGAGTGCCAGAATGCCGTACCTGCGAACGGGACCTGGATGTTGGGGAAAAAAACGGTCTCTATGTCCACACTGATCCCTGTCCTTGGAATATAACACGTTCACAAAGCAGCTTGTCAGTTTTCCAACAAGCTATAATCTTTAAGGGCACACAGCAACGTCCTAAATATGAAATAACCAGTCATTTTGTTTGCAAATGCTGAGCAGGGATGCTGTCCTTGTAGTCTTTCTGGCACGGTAACTCCACGAAGTTGGCGTCGCACACTCTCCGCTGTAGCTGCCCTCGCTAATTTACTCGGTGGTGAGGTTTTAGTGCCTTGTTTCCCCGGCTCTTTTACGAGCGGCTGGCAAACATCCACAGCGTGTCCTAGGGTGAAAGCGTGCTGTTATCGTCAGGGAAGGCATAATCTGCGGTGGTGGGAGGCCAGTTTGGTGGGGTCTTTTATTTTCCATGCAAGGAGGTTAAAGCAGCTCAGCCTAGTGAGGTTAATTCCTCAAAGGGAGGTCCTGGGTTCTGTTTTGGATGGTGTGTGGGTCTCTTCCTCAAGCCACCCCTTTCAGATGGTGGGAGGGCATCCTAGAATCATGGAATCATAGAATTGCCGGGGTTGGAAGGGACCTTTCAGATCATCTAGTCCAACCATCAGCCTAGTGCTCTGCTGGAGAAGGGACCTGGGCTGCAGGGAAGGGTCCGGGTGGGGTGGAATGAATGGGGAAAAGGTGATCGGGTGTCATAAAGGTCCTTCATGGAAATCCTGAGGGTGTGTGGGAGAGTTGGAATTTGAATGGTAACTTCTCCTTTACCAGCTCCCCGTGTAGGGGCTTGCTCAACCCCAGCAGACAGGAAGAGGGATGTGTTAAGTTCACACACTCTTACTCTGCGCGCTGACGTCCAGGAGCAGAGAAGCTCATCTGCTGCTCTGCGGGGCTGGCGGTGGGATGTGTTTGACAGAATAAACACAAACAGGCTCTGGAAGTCTAAGTTTGCCCAGGGCATTTCACCGACAGCTTGAAGTGAAGGTGATGATGATGATGGTTTTTCAAAGCT
This sequence comes from Xenus cinereus, assembly GCA_025774025.1. NCBI lineage: Eukaryota > Metazoa > Chordata > Aves > Charadriiformes > Scolopacidae > Xenus > Xenus cinereus. Next base: position 659,158 of record JAOXJK010000009.1, read on the forward strand.
TCGTGTAGTTCTGTGCTTGTATTTTCTAGATATAGTCTTGAGCATCTCTTACCGAGTTCCCCAAAGTTTGAGTTAATCTGATTTTACTTCAGGGATAGTTCCCCCAGTAAAATACCTTCATACAAAGAACACCCTGTAGTGCCATGAACAGGTAAACTGGCAGCAGAATTGCCCGGCTGTGGGATTGGCACCGTTTCTGTCTACTTTGAACTGAAAATAGGGTCATGTCCACGGGAGGAAAAAACTACAGCTCTGCGCTGCGAGGAAATAGCAGTTTCTCCTGAATGTTAAGATTGGTGATGAAATATTCATACTCCCAAGTGAGTCACCAGCCAGACCGGATTGGGTCTGCTGCTTCCCAAACCCGTCGGGAGTGGTACAACTACATGAACAACTTCATCTGGTTTCTCAAGAAAATGAGGCTTGTGCGATAGCGCTGCTGTGCGCGTGGCTGGCTGCGCTTTCCTGCTCTTGGCAACTTTGGAGTCTGAGCCTCTCCCAGCCAAATCGGGCGGGAGGCTGAAATCTGAAAGTTAAATTTCTGGAGGTTTTCGTGAAAATAAGTACCCTGGGAGAGGAAGGGAGGAAAAAAAACCCAGTTAGTGGTGCCTGCTGTGGGAGAGCGCAGCAGGAGCTTGGCTTTGGCTGGGTAGGAAAAAACTTTACATGGGTAGGAGAAAAATCCACATGGTTAGGAAAAAAATCACGCTGGTGCCCATAGAGTAGTTCATTGGGTGCATCTGTGTGGGTGTGCGGTTGGTGGCGACCGGGGTTCCGAAGGATTTCAAGCAATAAAGGGTAAAAATGATTTGAGCTGTAAAACTATAGCTGCTGTTTGCTTATCGACAGAATGAGCTGCTTCGTATCTGGTTTCTCTTAGGTAAAGAGTAAGAAACTGAGGCAAAGAGGCTGATGAGTCATTGTCTGAGCCGGGATTAAACTTGCAGGTCTCTTGGCGTGCAGGATTGTGCTCGGAGCACGGTCACGTTTCTCGGTGAAACCCATGAGCTCTAAATGTTGAGGTGTCGGAGATGACACTGGGGAGGTGTCACTCACTGGGGGAGGACAGGCAAAGGCAGTGCCCGAGGAAGCTGGAGCTCCCTCCTCTTGATGGTAGTACTCGCTCAGACTCTACCTGGGTTGCCTTCCCCAGAATTAGCATTAAAAAATTCCTTGTTTCCAAATGTCTGTCTTATTTGAGTCTGGGATAAACTTCTATGAACCCCTGGGGATCCCTGTGCTGTGCTGCTGAAGGACAGATAAAATGAGAGATGACCTGATGGCTCTTGTGGCTCGGCCGTGACTCTCTTTGAAGGAATTAATAGTTTTCCCTGCTGTAACAAAGTCCTCTCCACTCCCAGGTGATGTTGGAAACTACTATTATGGCCAAGGACATCCAATGAAACCCCACAGGATCCGGATGACCCACAACCTGCTGCTGAACTATGGCCTCTACAGGAAGATGGAGATATATGTAAGTGCAGGGTTGGTCATGAAAAGAAATAGATACGAGAGATCTTAGTTGATGTGTCAGGTTTTAATTTTGATGCTTCATACTCATAAATTCTCTGTTGATGAGCCAAGAGGAAAGGAAAAAAAACCAAGAAACAGTTGTGCTGATGTATTTCTGCTTTCTTCTGATTGCTTGTAGTGAAATGTTCTTTGCTTCAGATAAGCTTTGGAGGCTTGAAAATTGTATTTCTCCCTCTAAATTATTTTCTTTGTTTAGACACATAATACATTTCAGTCTCTGGTAGTGGCATTCTTGCCTTCAAAAATAAGTTTCTCTTGTTTAATGCTGCTCTTTTGAGTTTTTTGCTGTTCCTGGGAGTAAATCTGGGATTGGAAATGGGAATAGGGGAGAGAGATGCATTTCAAAACAAGCCTTGCCCTTTCTTTTTCTCCTTGCAGCGCCCTCACAAGGCAAATGCAGAAGAAATGACCAAGTACCACAGTGACGACTACATAAAATTTCTGAGGTCTATTCGCCCAGATAACATGTCTGAGTACAGCAAGCAGATGCAGAGATGTAAGCTATGCGCCTAGAGCTTTAGCTCCTGCCAGTGTTAAAATTTGTGGTTCTGGGAATCCTAGCCCAGCTTTAGAGATTTGTGATAAAGAGGGGAGAAAGAACTACAGGAAATTGTCTTTCTCCTGACTTTATTTTTCATTTTTCTGGTAAAGGAAGCATTTTTAAAAATGGGTCCCTCTCTCAAGCTGATATACCAGGAGAGCTGAGGGAAATCCTTTGACCTGACTGTCTTTTTTTGATCTTGTCTTTTGATGGAAACTCTTCTAAATTGCCTTCCTGGCTCAAAGATGACCGAACTACTCCATTTATGAGCTGCACGTATTTTGTGTTAATTGCTTATCTTTAACCAGAGGTGTCGAGGTAGGAAAGGGCTGTGTAATTTAAAACAAAGAAACAAAAAAACACCCCACCCAACTCATTAATTCTGCCCCAAAATCTGCGGTAAATCTGAAGGATTTTCAGGGCAACATCAGCTTGGAAAGGGGAAAGGGTTGAGATGCATGGTGATATCTGTCCACTTTGTGTTAGAATGGTTTATTTTGTGAGCTGATCTCTTATTCTGATCTCTCCAGTCCATGGAAGCGAACTTTAATGGTGACTTTAATGTTACAGAAACCTTTTTTTGGTCTCTGTGACTCTGAGCTGACATTCTTTGGCAATGACTGCGGCAAACTAGGTTTCTAGCAAGTAGAGGCAAAACAGGGTTTTGGTCTTGCACACTGTGGCCCTTGAGAGCAGAAAAAAAAGTTGTTAGCCCACGGGGTTCATTTATGTGAAGTGTAATCTCCAATTTAGAAGAAATAGAGGTCTCAAGTCTGAAGTCGAGGCACTTGGAAGCCTGGTGTGAGCTGAAGGGGACAGATATTAAGGCACAAGCATGGAAGAGGAATGGGTAATAAGGTTCATGAGTAATATACATTGAAAGACTTCCTACGGTAAATGATATGCCTTAATACAACAAATGACATATACCAAAGTACATATTTACACAAACTGAACTGTTTACCCCTGAAGCAGATATGGCTCATAAACGCCCACTCTGTTCTCTCTGGTAGTCAACATTTTCTGCACTGTACTGCCACAGAACTATTTTTACCTGAAGGAGGCAAAATCTGAAAAATAATCTTAAACATGTAGAGGACAGAGCTTTTCTTCAACGAGACCTGCAAAATACTAGCCTCTGCGTAGCCAGAGAACTAGCAGAGGAGACTCAGAACGGAGATTAGGGATTGAGGGAATGAGGTGACCGCTCCCAAGCGCGGTGGTGGGTCTCTGTAGGCTTCCCTTTGCGGGGAGGAAGCTGCTGGGGCATCCATAAGGATGCTTCCACACAGATACTTCCACCTTTAATGCTTTTCTCTCTCTGCTTGGGCTCTCCCAGATACAAAGCTCCTCACCCACCCATTGCAAGGAAGAAGGAGCATCTGCCTCTCCTCTTCCTCTAGAGCTTTCTGCCTACGGTCAAGTGATTGGCCCCTGTTATTAACACCCCTCATTAGTAGTCCTGGCTGCTCTGAATTTCCTGGTGGGAAAAAGCTCAATTGCCTTCTGTTTACACAGAAGTCTTTGCCAGGTGTAGCAGAGGGATGCCCTCAAATACTGTCAGTGCTGCCCACTAAGTTCTGAGGGGGCAGCGAAGGTAATTAGCAGTCTCTAATTTGATTCTGCTGATGGCCTTTTTCCTGCCTGAGGACTCGGGAAGACACTCTGTAACCTAAAGGGCAAGAAGTTTAATTTGTTGTGATGGGAAGTGGGCAGAAATTGATGACTTCAATTCTCCTCACTTAACAGGGAGAGCTTCCAACCACCTCTTGGAGTTAATTATTCGAATTCTGCCCATTGCCATGCCCTGCTGAAACAATTGGGGAGTGGGAACAATTGCTTCCTTCTGGGCCTCCTGCTGGGTATTGTCCTTTCCAGAGATCCCTGTCCCGAACTGGGACCATTCAGACTCCCTTATCACACAGTCTTTGTGGAGACTCTGTGCTGACGAGTTTCTAATGCTGCAAGAACTGTGTTGTTTGGGCCTTTTTCACTAAGCACAGAAGTAAACATTCTACAGATGTTGTTATAAAAAATATTGGGGTTTTGTTGTTGTTGTTTGTAAAAGCAAATCTTGCAAAATCTAGATTCAGTACAAGTCTGTTGTTACTTTTAAGCATGAAACTGTTTACGGTAGAAATTTACCCAGGCCAAAACTACTGCTGAGAACTTAAAAATTGCCTGATGTGAAGTAGAAGGGATGTAGAGAGCGTAACAGAACAGATGTGGATGTAAACTTCTTGTCCAGTACACACCACTGTCTGCCACCTCCCCGCTTTCTCCTGCAGCGCTGGCATTCTGCTTTCTCAGCTCCTTGTCAGCAACACGGCAGGAAACGAGAGCAAAATCCTTTCCCGCTTTCTGGGGGGCTGTGTAAGGGAGCTTGGGGTCAGCTCTGTGGTAGGAAACAGCACTATTCCCCCCAAAAGTGACGGTTCCCGGGCAGCAGGGCTGTGGGGTGGCCCGTGTGGGGTGGTGAGGGGTGCTGGCCCCCCCTTTTGCGCAGCCCATGGTGACCAGCGTGTGCTGCTGGAGCGGAGCAGAACGCTGTAAATGTGCTGTCTCCATGAGCGCGGCTTGAGCTGCTGCCGAGGATGAGTATGGGTGTTACAAAGCTCCTGTTGATGGCGTCTCCTCTCCGCCCTCTCGTTTTCCAACGGGATGGACTGGTTTCTGGGTCCCTCGCAGAGCACCCCGGTAGATGGCGTGCGGTTCTCGCCAGAGCTCCTGGCTTTCCTCTTTTCTTACAAATCAGGAGCATCTTCCCCACAGCAGCAACCTCTTTGCCTCCTCAGACAATGCTCAGGTTGATTACATTAATATTTTATCATTTGTGTGCTGTATTCCACTGCTTAAAACATTTGATGGCTCAGCTTTTTAAATGAGAGCGGTGGTATAAGATTTGCCATTTATTTGTGGTTTTGTCTCACTAACTCTTTTTTCTTTTCTTTCCAAGTTAACGTTGGGGAAGACTGCCCTGTGTTTGATGGGTTGTTTGAGTTCTGTCAGCTCTCTGCCGGGGGCTCAGTCGGTAAGCTCACAAGTCGTACCTTCTTTTCTTTTTCTCTCAAGCAGATGCGTGTAATATCCTTCTTTTCATAAATAAATTCAGAAATAAATTGTGGGGAAGCCCTGTCAACTTCTTTCTGATTTCCTTAATAATTAAATGCAGGTTTTTTTTTTCCCATGCCACAGTCCAAGCCCTGCATATTGACAGATCCCTCTAGGTTTGTTAAATATCTTCACTAGTCCAAGTTAATTCACTGAATATGCGAAGGACTCTGTAAGCGGTACAACGACTTAAAACCGCAGCAGCAACAGGGGTTTAATAAAAAAATCAACATGAGATTTACAGACAAAAAAAAATGTTAGAACCTTGTTCTGGGCGGGTGTAACCTGGAAATGAAAGAAAAGGGTGACTTTATCTGGGCTTTTTAACAAAAAGCCACTGTCTTTGGACAGGAGGCAAAATAGAACACGAACCTGGACATTTAAAATGCTTTCACTGTTTTCACATACCTTGTTGCAGAATTGCTGGGTGTTGCGGAACTGTGTTGCTGTGCACAGGCGTTAAAGCTTTGTGGCTGCTACTCCCACAGTGACATCTAGAAGGCTTTATTTCCTGTAACACAGCTCAGCCGTACGTACAAGTACTGACTGCAGCATTTTTTGAAGTATCTCTGCTCTCTGCTCCCAAGGCTGGAGATTCCACAGAACAGATCATTCGTTTCGATCTTGGGAGACCTGCAAAATTTGCAGAAAGTTTATGAAGGGCCTGGGGGAGGAGAACTTCCTTTGCCTAAATGCATATTCAGTGAATGACCTAAATACACTTTGGGTAAAACCTTTCATTAAAAATCTTTCGTTCAGGGCATGGAGAAATCTAAGCTGTCTTCAGCTGTGACCCCAGCCAGGGTGCTGGGACTGGTTTGTGCAGATTTCGTGCTCTGAGGCAAACGTGGGAAGTGGTGAAAAGTGTGTGCAGGCAAAACAGAGGCTGCCTTTCTCTTCCCTTGCCTTTTCTTAGATTGTTGAGACATCCAGCGTTAAACCCTTGGGCTTGTTCTCTGTGAAGTGCCCAAACGCACGCACGAGCGGTGATGTGATCGTGAGGGACCCGTGCTCTGCCCCTGGGTCTCTGTCCCGAGGCCTTTGCTCTGGTACTAACACTGTGTAATTCTCCCGACAGCCAGCGCCGTGAAGCTGAACAAGCAGCAGACAGACATTGCTGTGAATTGGGCGGGAGGCCTTCACCACGCTAAAAAGTCAGAGGCTTCTGGATTCTGTTATGTCAACGATATCGTCTTGGCTATCTTGGAGCTCCTAAAGTACGGGCAGTACCATTTACCCCTTTTGTTTGTCCATTCCCCTATGTCCTTAGCGCTTTCTTCCCAGTCTGTGCTTTTTGCTGCTTTTTTTTTTAACTGTATTTTCCTGAGAGGGCTTAATCAGCTATTATTTGGGATGCGGTACCCTCTCTCCCGAAGCTTAGACCCTTCTCTGTACTATCCACCCTGAAAAGGGGGCACAGCTCTAATATGTGACAGCTTTTGGCTCAAGGCAAACCTCAGTGGGAGGCTTGGACATAAAAATACAGTCTGTTGGCTGAGTCTAAATAAACCGGGTCTGCCTTCAAACATCAGTTGCGGCAGCAAAAACCACTTTATTTTCCTGTGTGGCTCTGGCTGGTGGCTGTGCAGCCTGGAGATTAGCACCAAGTTCCCTGCTCTGCTGGTGAAGTCAGTTCCTGCTCTGAAGAAATGCAGCCTTTTGACTTTTTTTTCTCATCCCAGGTATCACCAGAGGGTGCTGTATATTGACATTGATATTCACCACGGAGACGGTGTGGAGGAAGCCTTTTATACGACCGACCGTGTTATGACCGTGTCCTTTCATAAGTACGGAGAGTACTTCCCGGGAACAGGGGACCTACGGGTGAGAGCGAAGGCTTTGCAGAAAATTACCTTCAAATTTGGCCTCTCCCATCTGTTTGCCGTAGTACTAATTTAACTAAAATCAAAGTGGGATCCTTTTTTAGAGGGCAAAGGGAGTGTAAGTGAGGCAGCTGGCTCAGCCCTTGGTGTGGGTGCTTTGTTCCTGCGATTATGGCCTGTTCAGTAATAAAACCAAGGCTTTGACATCAGTCTCTTAGCAGCTTTCTGGTGGGATTATGCTCAGAAAAGTGACTCTGAGGGTGGCACGTTGGTCATCTGTGAGTACTTGCAAACTAAGCTTGGTCAGGGGAGCGTTTGGGTGAAGGTTTATGAGGGAGCTCTGTGTCTCTTGGTTTATCTTGTTGGCGTTCCCTCCTCTGAGTCAGTTCTACACATTAATGAGTCGTGGTGTTAACTGTGGCGCTCTTTCAAGGTGTGGTTTGCTTTGTGACTTCTGATATTGCCAGAATGCTCTTCTCAGGGCTGGAAGGTTCTTTACTTTTTTTTTTTTAATGTACTTTTTAGTGGAGTTACATTTTTCTGATCTAAATTCCCAGAGTTTGGCGCTAGTGATGTGAACTTACGTGAGGCACTGACATTTTTTTCCTGGTGCAGCCACTCCGCAGCATAAATGAAATAATTAATTTTTTTATAAAACACTTGGGTATGAGAGAGATAATGGAAATGTAAAAAATGTATATATTTTAAAGTAAAAGTAGATTATTCGGGTTACTAGACTGCACGGTCAGCCCAAACTGGTATTTTGGTATCTGCAGAGTCTACAGGTTTGGAACTAGAATTTTGGCTGCTGGTTTTATTGCCGTGTAAGAGAGTGGCTTTTGCCCATGCAGCAAGAGCCTGTGTGCTCACAGCAACACGAAAGCGGTGACAGTCATAGATTTTTTTCTTCTCTGAGCACCAAGGGCCAAATTCACCTGCTTAAGCCAAATAAGCTGCTGTTGGAGTCAGCTGGCTCTTGCTGCCTCTGCCGGGACAGTGCTTTCCGTGAGGGCCTGGGCTCACGTTTGGGTCACACTGGTGGAATCCCAGCCTTCCCTTCCTGATGTGGGGGACAATTTACGTGTCGCAGCTGGTTCTCTGGTGACCTGGTGTCTCTCCTGTCTCCCTCTCTAACAGGATATTGGTGCAGGCAAAGGCAAGTACTACGCTGTCAACTACCCCCTGCGGGACGGAATCGATGATGAGTCCTATGAAGCAATATTCAAACCGGTAAGTGAAGACGTCTTTGCTTTGCGTGGTCCTTTGTGGATCATATTTGTCACTGGGTGGTTCATGGAGCCATTCTTTGGGGAGATTCATTCAATCTTCTGTGATAAGACCCTTCAGGGGCGATATTCCTCCCTGACAATTGCAGCCTGTTGTCTGTAAGCTTCTCTTTGTAAGAGCCTGACTGTTACCAGTGTAGGGAAGTCAGCAGCTGTGGGAACACTGGAGACGTCTTCGTGTCGCTTGCTGACATGGACATTGCTGTGTTGCTGTGTCACTGTCCTGCAGAGAGTGTGTAACAACGGGCTTCTTGTTTAGGTGATTTCTAAAGTGATGGAGACGTTCCAGCCCAGCGCAGTTGTCCTGCAGTGCGGGTCGGATTCTCTGTCAGGGGACAGACTGGGCTGTTTTAATCTGACCATCAAAGGTAAGAGAACCTTAGAGTGCCTGTGTTGAACCGGCACAAATGATATAATTAAAGTTTAATTGAAAAGTTTGTTCTTCTCATAACGTGGGGCTATGACCTTTTCCCCCTCTGCTTTTCCTGCAGGTCATGCCAAGTGTGTGGAGTTTGTAAAAAGTTTTAATTTGCCTATGCTGATGCTGGGAGGAGGCGGCTATACGATCCGCAACGTGGCTAGGTGCTGGACCTATGAGACTGCTGTGGCTTTGGACACTGAAATTCCCAATGGTAACTCTCCCCAGGAGCCTTTGAAGCAAGACTAAGGGACAATGACACTCTAGTAGCAAAGCTCAGGGAACTGATGGTGCTGTGAGAGAGGCAGCAGCCCTAAGATGTTTCATTAGCTCTTGATTATCACAGTGGAAGAGCTTTTGGATGTCCTGAGTTGCAGTAGTTCTTCTTGTTCACGTTTTAGTCCTGTAGCTCTCCCATCCAGCAAAAGGTACCCAGCAGCCTTCCTGTCTTACTGAAATGAGATGGCCTTCCACTGAAAACTTTTGTGTGCACTGGTAGTGTTTAACTGCCCAAGTAAGTTTTGACTGCGGTGTTGCTAAGTTGTCTGCTTTGATCTCAGTTTGGGCTGGGAGAGCTTCGACTCCTATGCCTCGGTACAGGCAGTTGTGCTTCTGTAGGAGTATCATGTTTGTGGTATTTCCTCACCGGCCCAGCAATAATTTGGTGTTTATTCTTCTCTTGCCTGCAGAACTTCCATACAATGACTATTTTGAGTACTTTGGACCAGACTTTAAGCTCCACATCAGCCCCTCGAACATGACTAACCAGAATACCAACGAGTATCTTGAGAAGATCAAGTAAGTGTTTGCTTCTCTTTGCAAGATCGTCCCCTTCTGCTTGGGGGGCTTCCCAGCTGCGGGTGGCATCTTGCTGACGGAGGTGTTCCTTTCCCGGCTGGCTCTAGGCAGCGTCTCTTTGAGAACCTGCGCATGCTGCCTCATGCCCCTGGAGTCCAGATGCAGCCAATTCCTGAGGATGCTGTTCAGGAAGACAGCGGAGATGAAGAGGAAGAAGATCCCGAGAAACGCATTTCAAGTACGTGCTTGTTTCTGGCGTGGTTGTGTTGCCCGGCTGGGAATGGGACTGTTCAGAGCCTATAGGTGCAAAACCAAACAGGATCAGTTACCTGGAGAAGGGTGCAGGCTCTAAACTTGAGTTCCCTCAGTAAAGAGAGGAGGATATATAATTTAGATATATCTCTGCTCTGGAGTCCTTCAGTTTGAATTGGTTCCCACCTTTCTTATCTATTTCATAAGATAAAGCAGTGATGCTGAGCACTGCAGCGCTTACAGATTTCGTTTCCCTTGGAGGAACGGCGCTTTTGCGGGATGATTTCCATAATCGGCTTTAACGTGAGAATTCAGACAGTTCCTGTGGTGTAGGTGCTATGACGGAATACTTTCTGGGCGGCTGTCAGGTTTGATCCCAGGAGTTGTCTTCCGCAGTGAAAATGCTCGTTCAGACCCAGATTGGCTGGTGGCCCTTAGATCTGGCGGACAGATTTCCTCGGTGTGAGGCTGGTTCCTGCTTACGCTGTCAAGTCGAGGCATCACGCTGTACCTCAGCCAAGTCCTGCGTGTGATCCTGGATCTGAGGCGTGAGCAGTCGGGAGTGATGGGTTAAAAGATACGGCAGGTAGAAAGATAAAGTGGTTTTTATCCTGGCCTTAATTCTGACTTAGGTAGGCTTGTTAGTTTGTTTCGGTGTGTAGATGTACTCAGAGAAGGTGGTGCTTGGTGTCTCCTGACTGCTAAATCTGCTCAACCAACCTCTCCTCCTCAGTCCGCAACTCTGATAAGAGAATATCCTGCGATGAAGAATTCTCCGACTCTGAAGACGAAGGGGAAGGAGGGCGCAAAAACGTTGCCAACTTTAAGAAAGCTAAGCGTGTGAAAACAGAAGAGGAAAAGGAGGAAGAGGAGAAGAAGGGTAAGACTGAGAGCTGGTACTAGGAGACCTCCCAGCTCTGTGGAACTTTGCCCCCATACTCTGTGGAGTATTTTCCTACTGCACTACCTCTGTGTCTGCTTTTTTCTCCCCCCTAGATGAAAAAGAAGAGGAAAAAGCAAAAGAGGAGAAAGCAGAACCCAAAGGGTGAGCCCTGTCTCCTGGTGTGGCCATTAAATGGCTGCGCCTGTACTTCCTTGTGTGTTTCCCCATGCCCTCAGTCGGGTGTTGCACAACATGAGGGGGTTGGAGGAGGGACGTGGTGGTTTGTCAGGGAAGAAGTTTGCACGTGGAGAACAGCACGTCTGATAAAGCCCTGGGAGAGCAGAGCCCTCAGTGAAAAGGGCTTAAAAATACAGTGCTTTTGTTCAGTAATGTGGTACAAGTGGGCCATATAAGTACCATTTCTAAGGTTGCAGCTCTGGCTCGTTATTAAAGCTGAGGCACCACCCAAATTGCTTGTTTTAGACCGAATTCTTCACTGTTTGCTTCCACAGGGTGAAGGAAGAGACAAAATCCACCTAAGATGGCTGCAGCTGGACAGTACCTGTCAGTGCGTAGTTGTCGTAGGTTTAGCTTCTCTGGTTGCCTCCCATTCCACAGGATTTATATTTTATATATGTTTCTGTATATATTTCTATATAAATATATAAATGACTTGAGAACTGTAAATTATTCCTTGCTGCACTCCGCTGGGAGCAGACAGGGAGGATTCTGCGGAGTAGACAGACCTGCACTGCCCAGATTTGGTGACTGGGAAGTTTCACTCTTGCCTTCCACTGCCTCTCCTTAGTGTGTCGAAAAAAAAATCACTTCCTTTCTTTACTCTCTCCTGAAATAACCACCCTTGGAAAAGAATAATTTAAGTAGAAGAAGTAGTATTTGCATTTCAGGTTAGGTGGAAAGATGGCCATGAAATTTCTTTTTGGTTTTCTTTTTTTTTTTTCCTTTTTTTTCCTTCTTTTTTTTTTTTCTTTTTTTGTGGGAGAATCTGAGTTCCCAAACGAAGCCTGTGAGAGACTGACTATTCCTTTGGTCTTCAGTTTGATTCCACCGTGGCGAGTAACTGCAAGCTGGTGCCGCTTCTCAGGGTCAAATAGTGCAGTTCTTGAATAGAGTTGGCTACCTCCCTGCAGCAAACTTGTGGAAAGAGAGTGAAGCAGCTTAAAAGCGACCTGAAAAAGCGCTTTGGTGAATCAGCCCCAGAGCCCTGTGGGTGCGGATTGGGGAAAATGCGACATGAAAATCACCCAAATGTGGGGGTGAACGTTTTCCGAGATCTTGCCCATCCACTTGGTGTGGCAGCATTTATGCGACTTGAGGAAGAGAAGGGATGATGATGATTTTATACCTTTTTTTTTCTGTACCTACGCCCCTCTTTTGGGGGAGGAAGTGAGTTACTGCCCCTTTGGCCGCCTGCTTTGCTTTTCCTGCTTGTTTGCCCTTGGCTACATGAGCCGGGATGTGCTTCCTCAGCCCCATTCCGTGTCCTGGGCTGAAACCACCGCAGAAATTCCCAACTTCTCTAAAGACCAGTCCCGGCTGTTGTCACTCACTGAAAAACTCTGAAGTACAAATCTTTTCAAATTGAACTTTTCCTCTCGTTTGCTCTCAAGGCCAGTAAATATGTCGAACCTTTTTATCGGCCCCCTCAGAGCTGTTATCGTTACAAGGGAACAGCAGATGGGGCTCTGTACGTTGTTTTTTTTTTATAACTACTCCTCTTCCTACTCCCACGCATTATCTCACACCCAAAAGTCTTTCGTGACCAGGACTGGCCTTTCTTTTGCGTCTCGTTTTGTACAGCTGATGGTTAGATGAGCTTTTCGGTGGAAATGCTTTGCAGAAGTTGTGCGGGCGGTTTTTTTTTGACTCCTTTCTCAGGGGGATTCCTCTGGCCAGCAGAGGATCTGTACCTCCCACGGAGCGCTGCTGATGGGTTCAACTCTAATAATGCTGCTAACTTAACACAGGTTATTTTTTAAAATGTTTTATTTTTTTAAAATACTTCTTTTCCCCCCCTTTTCCACCGTGAAGTTTTTTAGTCTCTTTGAATCCGAGTGACGTGTCACTCCTGCTCTTCAGTGTTTGTATGTGAAGCGAGAGAGATCAGTGTATCTTTGTGTCTGGGAGAGGGAGGGAGGGGGGGAAATATATTGTGGTTTTTTAAAGATGCTTTTATTTTGAATTTTGAGAACCTTTGTAATAAAACTGGTACATTTCTATGGTTGGTGTGAGTTTGTACTGTTTTGTGCTGAGGGGAAACACTTGGTTGGTGGGAATTCAGTTTATTTTCACAGCCATTGCTGGAAGGTGGTCATGATGATGATGTGATGGGGGTTCCAGCCACAAAATGCGAAAGCTCTGATAAGATTTGGGAAGAAAAGCAAGGTGAGGGGCAATTACGCCCCCACCCCCATCACAAACAGGGCTGGATGTGTTGGCTCAAATGAAGCAAAATGGCCACTGGAGCAGTTTATTTGGCCCATACTCCGCTGTGTGTGAAGTGCTGCTTTAGATTCTTTTGTAGGTGCTTATTCCCCCCACCCCCCCCGCTGTGTTTTATAAAATAACCTTGAAATTCTCTGCGTGACCCATCTCTCCAGAAAAGGTAAGTTAAAATATCGTGGGTCACTGAGGCAATTTTTCTGTCTTTTTCCTAAATCACAGCTGGGTTCTCCTCCAGCAGCATGGCTGATGCTAATTGGGTTCCTGGTTTGATTGGAATTACAGTACCTCGTGCAGCTGATTCTCTGAAAGCAACACTAATTGAGAAAAGGAGGAATAAGATATGGGAAGGGAGTATCTTTCAGATGAACTGAAGTGGTTTTTATCTGGTATTCAAGTGGAAAAAAAATTTCTTAGCTAAGAAATTCTGCAACTGAGGGGCGATCACACCTGAAACAGACACAAAAGCTTCAGAAGCCAAATCTGTTTATGTATTAAGACAAGGCTTTGCGTGGCAACGGTTGACTTCCATTGCAGTAATAATACCCCAGGAATCTTAATTATCCTTTTCACCAGAGCAGACAATTAAAATCCCTGTGCTCCTCGAACAAAAACCAGCAGCACGAGCGGAGTCACAGAGGCCCATGCGCCACCACGGCCTTCTCTCCCAGTGCTCCTTAAAATGGCTGCCGCGATGCTGCCCGGCCTCTCGCTGGGCCACAACACGCAGCCTCGCACCACAGACCCCCAGCAAGCTTAGAATTTGCAGACCACAGTGCTTACATTTAAAAAAATACCCCTTTTATTTATTTTTTTTAAGGCCCCCCCCCCCCAGTCAGTTGGGATAAACCCCCTGCTATGTCTGGAAACAGGCTGCTTGCCCTCCACAGGAGGATGCGCTGCATAAAATGAAGGGGTTTGACCATTTCCACCTACCTCGAGGGCTACGGAAGAGCCATGTAGGTCCTCACCACAGGCCCTATGGTGGCCAGTTGGGCAAACAACAGTCCTGGCTTTTCTGCCATCTCCTTTGACAACCCAAACAGCAGGGGTGGGTGATTAGATGGGAATTAGGAGCAGGCCATTAAATGGAGGGAGGCCATCAAACTCTGAGGTGCCGGAGAGGGACAGGGCTCCTTCCTTCTGCCCTCCTGGGAAAAGCCACCTCCGAGCCTGCACGGATCCCGGGAGAAACGATAGAGACACCCATTGTGCCTTTGTTTTTCTCTTTGGCAGTAAATCCTTGCTCCCTGTGCTCTAGCACATCTTTTTTTCAGGAAAGAGGAGCCAATCCTCTTCTAAAGCCACCAAAAAAACTCCATATTAAAAATAAAGCAGCCAAGCCTAAAATGGGAATTTTACCCAGGAACCCTTCTTCATGAGAAAAGGCTTTTTTTTTTTCCCCTCTTTCCTCCCCTACCAGGAAAAAAAAAATGGGTTAAATCTCCAAGAAAACAGGTACGGAGCTGAAGAGTGATCCGAAGGTGGCAACAAGAGGCTTGTGTGAGAAAGTCCTTTGTGGCTGGAGCTCTACATCTGCTGCAAGTCAATTAACCACGGGCAGAGCCAGGGCTGGAGTGATTAAATACAGCAGCTGTCGGGCTAAATAAGCAACCGGGATCTTCCCTGGCCCTCGTCTGGCACCCAGGACAAGAAGGACTCAAGCTCACCCATAAAGGGGTCACCATTTATTCCTTTCAAATGTTACAAGAAAGGCCATACAGCTTGCTTTTCTTTTCTGGTGGTTTTTTTTTTTCCCTTTTTGTTTTTTTAGAAGTTAGAAAATTGCAAATCAAGTGTTTTGGCCATTAAAAAAAAAAAAAACAAAACCAAACCAAACAAACATTATTTACAGAGAAAACAAGTGTGGCTTCACATTATACAGCTGGCCAGCCCCCTCCCTCCACCCCACACCCTAAAAGTTGCCCCTTGGAAGCAGAATTAAACACAGCGGACTTACAAGCTTTATGGTTTTTAAGCCAATAGTAAGACATTATAAAAAACTAACCAGATTAGCTTTTAAACCATGGATTTCTATAAAAAGCACAAAATACTTTAAATGAAGTCAGAACCGGGAATGTAAACTGAGAAGAAAAAAAAAAAGAACCCCCCCAAGAAAAAGATCCCTTGAACAGTCACTGGTTTGCTGGGCTTTGGGGGCTGCCGGGGTCGGGGGGGGACAGGGGACCATCAGGAGACCCGAGCCAGGGTGGGGGGAGAGCTGGGGGTCTTACAAACTGTAAATTCCAGTTATGTCCAGGATAGTCTTCCTCCCCAGTTCCAAGGGGTTCAAGATAAAACTGCTCCGAGTTGTGGTGGTGGTGGGAATCCAAACCAGCTTTCTAAGAAGGGAGGGAGGGGGTGGGAAGAAATAACGGGAGGAGGGATGGGTTTTAGAGAGCGCTGTCAGTCCTAGGTGGGACGGGGAGGTGCTGGAGGGGGGGGACACACGGCAGCGAGTCCGTGGTGTTACCGGGATGGAGGGGATGGTGTGAGAGTCTTAAATCAGGACGATGCCAAAGTGGGCTCTACTCTTCTTTCTGCTCCGCTGCCGCCACAGGGGCTGTCGTGGGCTCGGGACCCGCAGGTTTTGAGGGCTCCTCTGGTTTGGCTGTGTCCCCGGGGTTTTCCCCCCCCGGCTGCTGCTTCTTCTCCTCCTCTTCCTCCTTCTCCCCGGCTTCCGCAGCCTTGGGTTCCTTGGCTCCCTGCTGCTGCCCATCGCCGCTCTCCCCGGGGCTGCCCTGCTCCTCCGCTGTCCCCTCCTCGGGGGGAGCCGATGGCTCTGTCCCCCCCGTCGCCGAGCAAGCGGGGTTCTCCTCCGCCTTCCCTTGCTCCTCCGTCGTCGGAGAGGACCCCGAGGAGTCCCCGGCTTCTTTCTTGTTCTTCCTAAAGGAGATCCCGCTCAGCTTGAAGGATTTCTTGAAGGAGAACTTCTTCTTCTTCTTGGGGGTGTCCTTCGGGGCCGCGGCGCCTTCGGGTTTGGCGTCCCCCTCTTCGGCGGGGGGAGCGGGCTCGATGGCGTCCCCGCCGCCCGCCTCCCCCTTGCTCTCCTCCGGGAGGGGTTCGGCAGAGCCGTTCCCGTTCACGGGCGCCCCTTCGCCGACCGCCTTGGGCGTCATGTCCCCGTTGAACCTCAAATGGCCATTTTCCTGCGGAGACAAGAAGAGGGGAGGGAGG
>JAOXJK010000009.1:698165-708575 GCA_025774025.1 Xenus cinereus
GGTTGCTCAAAGCCCCATCCAGCCTGGCCTTGAACCCCTCCAGGGATGGGGCAGCCACAGCTTCTCTGGGTAACCTGTTCCAGTGCACCCAAAAGGTGCCATTCACGCATACATCTTGTACAGAATTTTGGGGTGCTTTTAAGGTGACAATTTGCTCAATAAGAGCTCTGGGAAAAGTATGCCCTCTAGGCATTCTTGCTTGAGTGAATAAACCTTCATGAAAATTGGTGATGCTGAATAGGATATTCTAGTTTCAATAAATGCTTTCACCTCCACCGGCAATAAGTCTGCTAATGAAGCATTAGTCTATGGCTACTCACACTTATCATCTAGTCTCATTAAATTTTGAAAATAAATATTTTTATGAAGGTTTGCTTTTTTTCTGACTGGGGAACTTCCTTTCTCCTTCACATATGGAGAGCATTTCTTAAAATCAATCTCCTTTTCCCTGCTGATTAAACTGAACAACAAACTCCTAATTAGGAGGTTTTGAAAATTCTGGTTTTGATGTTAGCTTTGGAAGTTATTCACTACAGAAGGTGATAGGGTAGTGAGGGTGCTTCTGAGTCATCCCCAGTGCCCAAGCTGCTATGCAGGACATAAAAGACGTGTGCAGGAGAAGAGAACTAGTCAGATTTGGAACCTACTTTTACATCACTGTTACCCCTGAGATGAACTCAATTCATTAAAAAAGTTATTTTCTTGGGAAGTTTCTTAAAAGGTTGTTTGAACTTAAAGCTCAGGCTCTGTTGGTATTCAGACCATACCTATTCTCTACATTATTTGGGGCCATGCTTTGAAGTTTTCTTTTTCTCCTGGGTATTCCAGTTAATATAGTTCATTGTGAAATGAGAGCACAAAAAGAAAAATACAGCATCATCATATTACTTGTCTCAGACTTGAAATGCTAACAAGAAAGCTAAAAAGAAAATTTCTCTTATTAGAAATTAATACACAGCTGTAAATAAAATCTTGAAGACAACAATTTGAAAATTGTTTTAACTTAGTATTGTTTTTTGTCTTGTCTTACAATATATGCTTTATAGATTACATTCATGAAAAATCCATCATCTGTTTTTCCAATATGTGTCCACTATTAAAAAAAACCAAACCAAACAGCAGAATTTGCTACTGGAATAAGTCAAAAGAGTTAATCTAAATGGACAGATTCACCATTTCTCTTTCCTGTACCTATTTTCTCAAATTTCATACTTGTCCACATACCGAGTTACTCATTTGCTGTGTCACTTCCTTTGCTGCAAAGAACGGCAGGAAATTCACTGCTGGGTGGCAGAATATGCATGCGACTGCCCTGCACAATCCCAACAACTTTTGAAGCTGCGTTTGGATGATGCCTAGGAGAAAACTCAGCTCCTTCCTTCAGGCTCTCCTGAGTTCTTTACTTTTCACCCTCTCAACGGTTTCATCTCCTTATGACGTTTCATGATGTGACACGATGCATGAAGTTCATTGCAGTCTGTTAAAGTTGCTGGTTTCACTCAAAAGAAAATTTTAAAACAAAGTGGATTCATTTTTTGCAAATGTGATGATTTTGAAAAGAAACAATTGTTATGTAGAGATGGTGATTTGGTTGGGCTTTCTACAGAATCCAAGAGAGAGGTCTGTGAGATCAAAGGACCACATGTGCAGTATTTTCTGTTGCTTTCTGTTTTGGCCTAGTAAGATCATCCAAGGAGAACAGCTACTTGCTCCTTTATTTTACTGAAATCTCAGGTAAAAATGTAATAAAGAAAACTCCTTTACACATGATGCACAGTTCCTTTTTGTTAATCCTTGGTGCTCAGCAGGGTCCAGTCAGATCTGACTCTTCAGACCGCTGGGCTTACAGTGGTAAATTCAGCATTCCTCCTCTTTCAGTTTGCCCTAGAGACAGTCCCTGCTAGTAAAGGCAGTAACACAATTCCTCCCAAGCCACATGGGCTGAGATATTCACAGAATTCCTGCTGTCACGTCTCATATTCATGCCGTCATGTGGGAAAGGCCCTTCTAAAGCACTGCTGGAGATAAAAGCATGAACCAGAAATGCCTGTAGAAGGAAATGTCTGCAGAAGGGGCTGCAAAGCCGAAGAAAACAAGCATGAGCTCAGATCAAAAGGACCTTCTTTCTTGATGACTGAAGAACTCTGTGGCCAGTGGAAGATGGTGGCAGTGGAAGTGGGAGGAGAATTGTCTGTGTATCAACGCCCCAGCAACGTCTGTAAAGGGCAAATAGTCCTTTATAGGAATTACCTGATCTGCAATGCAAAACTGGATTTGTATAGGGTCTGAAGCAATTCAAACATATTTTACTGTGTCAAAATTTAATGAAATGTCTGGGGTTTTGTTTGAAAAATATTTAGAAGTGAGAAATATTACCTATGTCAAAGCATCTCAGTCAAGTCACGGGAACGGGTTGCCCAGGGAAGTTGTGGATGCCCCATCCTTGGAAGTGTTCAAGACCAGGCTGGAGGGGGCTTTGAGCAACCTGGTGTGGTGGGAGGTGTCCCTGCCCAGGGCAGGGGGTTGGAACTCGATGATCTTTAGGGTCCCTTCCAACCCAAACTGTTCTGTGATTCCATGATCCTCTTGCCACCCGCCCTTTAGATATCGCTGAGATGAGATCCCCTCTCAGTCTGCTCTTCTCCAGGCTGAACAGATCTGCTGGCCACGCTCAGAGGTGGCCAACAGAGTGTCTGTGCGCTGTCGGATGTGTCAGCCGACAACTCCACGCTCTGCTCTCATTTTTCTTTAAATTTAAGCACTGAGAGGAGGAGGAGAGGTGGCTGCAAAGCTGAGCTCCCCACCCAGCCTCTGTTCAGGCCAGTGAAAACTCCAGCCCCAACCCCGGGAGGGAGTTTCTTACTGATGCTGGAGCACGTTGGAGCAGAGGGATGGATCGACCTTCTGCCAGCAGCCCAGGTGCGCCGCGGCTTTATGGAGCAGGTCGCAGTAACGGGCAGGTAAGAGGTATTGCATCAGGATCACCGACGTGCTGATGGAAACCAGAAGGAAAAGCTCACACGACCAGCGTTTGTCATAGTACTGAGTGTTCTGTGGGGGGGGACAAGAAGGATGTGTGACAGCGTGTTTGGACAGCCTCACCTACCAAAGCCATCAAAACACAAAGCGCTCAGGCAGGTAAAACGAGGGCTTTTCACGTCGCTATTAATCCTGCCTGAAAAAGAAGCGCCCACATAGGATGGCTGCTGTACAACTCCCCGACACACCACAGAGAAACATTTATGCTATTGTCACCCATCACCAAAACCAGGGAGATGGTTCCCGATGCTCCTCAAGCTCAGCTGGTGATGGGTGGGAGCACCAGTCCCTCAGGGGAAGGAGACTCAGGCTCATCCCCAAGGTCTGGCAGATTTACTACGAGGCATTTGTCTCATTGTACAACATATTGGGAACAGCTAAAAATCCTAATAAAAATCCATCCTCTTTGATACTGTCTCCCTATTTAATTCAATCCCCTTGTTCTGGAGCTCTGTCCTCACAGAAGGTCGGTGTGTGAAGGGCTGGTCAGCCTGGAGTCCTTTTAGCGTCACAGGGAGGCAGGAGGGAGATGCTGCTCCCTGATGGATGCACGCCCTCAGGACAGTCAGAAGACACTTTATCAGGTCAAAGCATTGACCTCTGTTTGCCAGAATTTAAGCAAACCTCAACTTGGATGGTTTTGCTTACTTTTCACAGGATCCCCGTAAATGGGTTTCATAAAGCCACCTGCACACAGGGACCAGCCCTGACCAACCTCTCCACGTTCCAGCTGAGCAAGAAGGAGACCCAGATCTCCTCCTTAACCCAGTGTCCACCCCACCACAACCCTCCCCAGCCAGCCCCACGCCTGGAGGAGCAATGTCTCCAAGAGCAGAGGTGGCCCTCGCTCACCTTCACGAACCAGACGGGCACAAAGGCCACGTAGTAGGCGCTGAGCATGGAGCTCACCAGCACCTCTTTCATCCGCCAGTTAAAGTCCATTTTCAGATATTCCACCTCGTTGCGGATGAGATCCGGGGAGAGGCAGCAGGCGTGGGTGGGCATGGCCTCCATGCCGTACATCTGGCGAGTGTGCTGCTTCCAGGTCTCCTTTAGGACGGTGAGGTAGTCCCTGCCTCTGGAGTTCACCTCGCCGGTCTCTCGGGGACCGATGTTGGCCACCTGGGAGAAGAGGCCCGTCTTCCGAAAGTCACAGTTCAGCTGAAGGAAGGGAATGTACATGCCAAACCTGGAGCAGCAGAGTGCAGAAAGGTGGTTACCTCCATACGAGCCGCCTTTGCCGGCAATAGATCAGCACCATGATCCCATCCCCCTCCCAAAAGGCATCTGGTACCTACATAAACTCCAGAAAAGAGCTTCACCAATCTCATCTCAAACACACGCACCGAGTCTCAGATCTTTATGAGGTGCTTCCCCCGGCCTCTACCAGAGGGAGGGGAGCTATTCCCATTACTTGACTGGAAACAGAACTGGCTTCCTTCATGTTTCGTTAGTTAACGTGATGCGGGGAAGCCGTTTTGATTCACTCCACCTGGGAGAGGCACCTCAGGACTAAGGTAAACCGAAGATTTCTTTGAATACCATGAGAAAAGCACACAATCCTTTTCTGAGGACACGTGCAATCTAAGAACTACAATTAATGCTTAGTTTAAAGCTGAAATATGGGTAAAAGTTAAAGATGTGCCCTACCACCGGGAAGAAATGTGACAGAGCAAGAGGGAAAAGGGTAGTTTAAGTTCTGCTCACAGGTAATCAAGTGCTTTTTGCTTTCAGGCTTCATTTAAACCAAGCAGCACCCACTACACCGAAGCAACATTAGAAATCACACCTAAGTGACAGAGGAAATACTTACGGGTAACACAGGAACAGGAGATTAAGGAAAGAGTAGGTTCTGAAAAGGTGAATTATTGATCGACACAAACTCCAGCCTGTGCCAGTGAGAACAGCAAACCGAGTGATCACCAGGAAAACAGAGCGTGGCAGGGAGACTTTGCCACTCTGCGAAGCCTGCGGGGAGAGAAGAAAGAGCTGGGCAGAGGGGAGACCATTTCACTCTTCCTGCAGGAAGCAAACTGTAAATGAGCAGCACTTGATCTGCAAAATCAACTGCATGTGCGCGAAGGAAAAGCTAGTGCGAGGCTCTGTTCGACTGCCACCAGGAAGGGGAGGCCTTCCGTAGGCTGGAATCTGGATTCTCCACCCAAAACCAAGGGCCTCGTTCCTCGAGGTGGAATGAGGAGAGCTCTCGGGGTTTCTCGTTAAGGTCTGGCAGTTATCGGTGTGACCAGCCCACCCTCCGGCACCTACTCGCCACAAAAAGCTTCCACAGGCAGCAGAGACCGACCCACACCGGCTCCTCCTTGCAGAACGCCAGAGTAATTAAGAGAACAGGAAAAGAGCCAAATACTGTTCTTCACAAGGAAGAAAGGGGAATTACTGCAGTCTAGTTGAGAGAGTAATTCAGAAAAAATCACAGAAGGACAGCGAGAGTCACGAGCCATGGTTTGAGGCGCTCGTTTCTGTTCTCTGTTCTTCCCCTTAGAAACCATGCCCAGGTTTCTGACTTGGACACGGCACAAACCTCTTTAGAATAGGACAGAAGAGAATGGAACCGCAAAGGGGATGCACAGCTTTACATTTTGCCTGAAATAACAGGTCTGAGATCTGCTTGGGGACTTTACCTCCTTCACAATAGCACCGATCAGCCGGCGTGCCAGGACGATCGTCGTCACCGTCAGCACGTTGAAGTCGATAAGATGAAAGTTCTGTGGTGACAAAAGCAAAATGATTCTATTTTCCATCAGGCAGCAGAAACCCACATTCAACAGAGAAGCTCCCAAATTATTCTCTTCTCCCCAGACTCACTCTTTTCCTGAGAAAGAGAATGCCAAACAGACAGCCAGTGCCCAAAACTTGAAGAAGGAGTCACCTGAGCAACTCTCCAGGGCGGTAGAGTCACATTTATGTAGAAAACTTTATGTCTAAGAAAATAGAGTCTGGAATATCAGCAGACACAGGTGCCCTTTGGTGCTTACCAACGACGTGTGCGAAGGCGGGTGGGAGGGGGGGTACCACCAGACAGTTTTGTAGATGTTGATGTAGTGGACAAAAAGAGCGACGAGATGACAGAAGAAGAGCTGAAGTTCGAACAGCACGCTCCTCTCCACAGGGAGCTCCGGGATCTTACAGTGCCGGAGGGGGACGACTGTCTGAGCTGCCAAAGGTGGGCTGGAAAGGCCTGTACCTGAACCGCTCCTGCCAAGGGAAACCAAAAACCAGCAGTCGCTTCCCTGAGCTAAACACAGCCCTGTCCTCCAGCCCACAAACTCAGAGGGTAGGAGTCGGTGGGTCCAACACTGACTCAGAAACCTAAGCTGTCGGTTGTGGTCAGCGGCTGCCACAAACCAGACGTGTCAGCCTCCCGGGGACGTCCAGGATGACTGTTACAGGCCAGACGTGAGTGGGAATTTGCCCAGCGAAAGCAGCGTTTGGAACCAGGCCAGCCTACAGCACCAGGTCATTCGATATTAAATCCCTTGCGTTGAGTCAGGTTCGAAAGCTGTGGCTGCGTTTAGCTATTCAAGGGGCAACCAGCGGCCCTCTTAATTAATTGGAAGCTTTCAGGCCTCCAGTTGCTATTTACATTTCTAAGAGTGCTTGAACATGAAATACAGAGCAATTAAACACAAGCCGTTTCTCATTCTTCAACTTCTATTCAACTACGGAGGAAAAACAAGTTTAGTCAGGGGTGCATATTCCTGTGCGAGCACGCACACAATCCCAGACAGCAACCCTTTTAATCAAAGGGAAGGGAGTTAATATATGAGATACATCTCTCCTGATTTGCAATCTCTAAATAACAACAGCCAAAGGAATCTGGGCGTGGGTTTCAAAGGAACTACAGAGCAGAAACTCCTATCGCAAATCCCAAAACGAAACCACAGAAAGTCTCGGGAGTGTGACTGCAGAAATACTTCTAGCCCAGAGGTGGACACAGCTGGATCAGCTCAGGGTTTTTAAACCAGAAGGCTGACAGCCTAAAATAAAGCCATGTGTGAGGGAAAACCTTTAGGAACCTGAGCTGTCTCTCCAAAACCCCCAGATTCCCAGGCTGAGAGGAGTGATTCAGCTCCTCAGGACTGAAAAATCCGCCAATAAACTCCGTTCCTGACCACAGAACAAGAACTCCTGTTCTGGTCCTCCACTAAAGGGCTTTAAATATAAACAGAAAGCCTTTCCTCTTTGAAGAGACACACAAGACCTACGGGTGCTCTTGCAAGAGCAGCAAAAGAAGTCTCGGAGGCACAAAGAGCATAAAGCTCATTGGGACTCCTGGGCCTGGACCGACGTGTAGGCGATGGGTCTCAGGGGGTACGGGCACGGGGACAAACCCCTTGGAGGCAAACTGGGGCCTGGATCTGTACTGCGTCACCTACTCGTGATACAGACCTTTATGCACAGTCTCACAGCAAAGGATGTACAAGTTATTGCTCCACCTTCCGTGCCCTTGCAGTAACTTGTTTGAGTAACTGTATCCCTAGAAATTTCTTGGCCTAGGGCCGTCAGCAGGGAGTATGTTAAGACAGATCTAACATTTTCTTTGCAGAGAGTTCAGAAGGCACCTCCTGCTTAAGTATGGCTGTCGGTGCTCTGCTTCTCCTTCCTCCTCTCTACTCAGTCATAGAAACCCCCAAAAAAAAACAACCCCCGCAGCCTACACATCACCTGATTTAGCCAAAATCTACCCCAGAAACACCTCACCTGACATAAACTTCAGGGCACAGGAGATGCAACAACCAGAACTCGAGAGTCAGGCTTGGGATAAAAATTTGACTCTGTTCTTCCTTTCCATTCAATGGTCACTAAAGGCTTTTGAACGCTCCTGGGAACCTGTCACGGTCTGATAAAGCACTTAACAGTCTCGGGCAAATTAGAAACCCACCTATCCCAATTACAACACGTAGCATGGACACTGCCACATATAGGGAAAGGATTTCACCCTGACACAGGGCATTAACAAATCCCCGAGCCACAGGAAAAGCAGCAGGCTGCGAAATGAGGAGATAAGGTGTCCCCTTCCACAGAGAGGAGGGATGTGATGGGTTTTATCAGTGTTAGGTTGATGGTTGGACTAGATGATCTGAAAGGTCCCGTCCAACCCGGGCAATTCTATGATTCTCTGAAGACGTGGAGACTGGGACGTACCTGGTGCGTGAGCGCACACCCGTGACAGAGGAACTGGTGGAATGGCCGGAGCCGCCAGCGGCCCCCGGTTCACAGAGGGGATTTCGGCAGTAGGAGGTTCGGTTTGGACCCCGCCTTCCCCCTGCCATAACAACAGAGGGTGCGGAGGGTTGTTCTTCCAGGTGGCTTCTCTGCTCTTCACTGCGGGATTATGTCTTCAGTCCTTAAAACTGAAAGGAAGAGATTTATAATTAGGGCCCATCTGCTTACCACGCCCCTGACCAGCGGGAAGCGATCTCTCACGCTGCCACCGCGCAGCACGAAGTGGGATAATGCAACTTCGCTCAACCCTTTTCTCCATCTCCTGCATTTGCCACAGGCTATAGATGCGGCCCCAGATAGCTCCTGACGCTCCCAGGACGTGCAGCAGCTTGTGAAGGTGCTGTGAATTCACCCAGAGTCCAAAGCCTGATGTAGGCAGGCTCCCAGGGGAGCAGGGAGAAGCTTTTCGTGCCTCTCTCCCAACCCCAGGCACTTTCCAAGGAATTTAATCTGCATGGCTGTGGGGTTATCCCTGTTTTACAGGCAGAGCAATGTACTTACAGGGATGCTAAACAATTCGCCCAAAGGATTCAGTAAATTGGGGATATTACCTTGGTCTCCTTTTGCCCGATTTTGTGCTGGGATCAAATATTCACAGCTCTTTTAAAGGGACACTGAAAAAGCACACAAACTGGCTTTTTCCTTCTTTGTTCCTTTAAGACGTGAAAAAAGTAACTAGCATTTTTAGGGCATGGGTTGTTGTACATTTGCTTGGCAAAGAGCTCAATGAGATGTTAGCCCAAAGTTAGCTTTTCTAGTGCTTGCGTGCCACAGTGTAAACAATAATAACACCAAGGTTTTACAAAACCTTCTCCGGATTCTGTTTAACCTTAGGAGAATCCATACAACTCAGGGAAAGGACAGGGTGATAACACACCATTTACTAGAAGTGAAATCTGAGCTGTGAAGAAACTCGGATCAGGTCATATCAATTGCTTAACATTTCTTTTCCTGATGGCTAATTTCCAGTTTTCGTCACTTCGGAATTAGCATCTGGAATGAAGACAATTTGCTGAAGGTTCAGAGACTGCTCTCAAACAACTTTTGAAGGTTACGCTCAGCTCCAGAGTCCTCCAGCAAACTGTGGTACTACTGCAGGGCAATGAGGGACAGGGTGTAGGGGACTGCGCTGGGGGCTAGACCCAAGAAAAACAGACACCCCAAGATGGGGCCATCACACGGGCCAAAGGGGCAGAGGTGGCTGCAGCGCTGAGGGAACTGGAGGGATACACAAAGGGTAGAAACCCCAGTTTGTGCCATGGTAACCTGGGGATGCAGGGTAACTGCTGGTGAAGCGGAGGGGCTGTGCACAGGGGCCCCCCAGGACACAACAAGGGGGCTGGGGGGGGACCAGATGGCCAGGACCTTGGGGGGAGGTGAAGACAATGGCTTTGAGGTCCAGGACACCACAACAAGAGAGTCTGAGAGGGAAAAGCAGGAGGATGAAAGCGTTGTGCCTCAGGGGAGAACTGTGGGGGCACCCATGGGTGCTCTGGGAAGGCAGCTCAGGGGCCGCAGGAGCTCTGGGAGCTGGGACGGGGGCTCTGCAGGAGCAGGGGGGGCTGTGAGGGCACAGGCCGTGGGGCCTACAGAGGCACAGGCAGGAGCCACAGACACTCCAGGGGAGCCTGGAGGCAGAGGCTGGAGGGGAGAAATGGGAGGTCTGGGGGACACAAGCGGGGACTAGAGAAGAGTGGTGGGGGCCACAGGGGCTCTGGGGGAGCAGCGGGGGATGTGAGAGTTTCGGGGGCACAGGCTGGGGCTGTACGAGGGTGAAGGGGGCTGTACGAGAGTGAAGGGGGCTGTACGAGAGTGAAGGGGGCTGTACGGGCCCCCGGGGTGCCGGCCAGGGCCGGAGCGGAGCAGTGGGGGCCGGACCCCAGGAGACCACCGGGGGCTGCGGAGACACCACCGGGGGCTGCGGAGACTCCACCGGGTACAAGAACCGTGCAGGGGAGCGTCTGGGGCTCCGGGAGAGCGCACCGGTGCCGCGGGGAGGCACAGAGCAGCTCCGGGGAAGGCTGCGAGCCAGGCCGCGGCCCGGGAGCCGCCCCCGTCATTCTCAGAAGCTTGCAGACCAAACTTGGGGGACGAGAACCAAGCAAGTGCTTATAAAAAATCTTT
>JAOXJK010000009.1:720431-730867 GCA_025774025.1 Xenus cinereus
CGTACTAGTGACTGGTGGCCACTTCTCCGGGGCAATCTTACTCTTATTTTAATAATGTTGAATATCTAATACACGAGGTGTCCCTGCCCATGGCAGGGGGGTTGGAACTGGATAATCTTTAAGGTCCCTCCCAACCTAAACCATTCCTTGAGTCTATAATCAGCTACCTGGAATAAAAAAAAAAAAAAAAAAAAAACCACAAAAACTCTAAGATATAAAGTTTCTTACATATTCCTCATAGGTTTCTGGGGCGGGAGGAGGAGGAAGCGGTATTCTCTGAATGCCGGCTGCTCGCGCTCGGGGTGCAGGAGCCCCCCGTACTGCTGGGGGAGGAGGAACTCCACGGGCTACTGCAGCTCCCCTGGCAATGGCCCCCCGCACCGGGGCTCCTCGCACCAGGGCCCCCCGAGGAGGAGGAGGGGGAGGCCCAACACCACGGCCCCTGGAAAGGAAATAAAAAGGATTGTGAAGAGCTCCTGGGGTGCTGCTCGCGTGTTGAGGGCAGTGCACGTGCTTCTTACACCTACTTTAAAAGGCAATAGCTTGATAAATAAATACAGCCACCATTAAGCCATGAATTCTTTATCAAGAATGAAAGCACAGGAATTATTAACACTGTCGTATTGCAGGACTTACAAAAACCTCTTCCGAGATGAGAACTCTACTGCATTAGATATTGCACAGAGGAAGAAATAAATCTGATACAGAGCTTCGGACAAGTAATTTCTCGGAGTTCATTTTAAACCACCCTCTGTCACTAACCCACAATGACTGCCAGACCTCCAGGACTGGAAAGATCAATGATGAGATGAGCAGGGACACTTCTGGGCTAAACACTCACAAGCAAAGACTTTCCCCATGGAGCAGGCAGCGAAGCAAGAACCACAGTAAAAGAGTTTTATCACCAATTTATCCCAATGCCTTGATGGCAATGGCAGAATAATGTCATCCTATAACTTCCAAGGGAAGGTCAGTTTAAATTGAAAATGCTTATTCTGCCGAAGGCTACAGAAGCCAACAGGGCACATCTATCTACAGAGGATTTCATAGGCCAATTTTTGAAAGGTTACTTTATGAAGATACTGATTTCAGACATCCAAAATAACACAGAAGACATCCACTGTGCTAGATTACATCTCAAAACATACAAAACATTTGACGCCAGCGTGCTAAAAGCGAGCCTGCAACACAAGGCTAGGAAGCGCTGGCCAAAAGCCAAGGTCAAGGCCAACAGCTGATGTGCAAGAACAAGTAGCTTAACCTCGTCTGGCAGGACAAATCTGAGCACGGAACGGCATTTCCAGGTCTGTGCTTTTGGGAAAGGTACCTTGGAACAGGCGGAGGCGGCGGTGGAGCTGCTCCCCTTCCCCTCACAGGGACTCCTCGCCCGCGAGTTGGCTCCGGTACACCGTTGAGATAGGAGAGCTCCAAGAACTGCTCCTGACAGATATCATCCATCATATCCTAAAGAGGGGAAAGAGTCAACTCCAAAGAACAGCTAACTCGCCAGTCTGCGCTCCTTGGTATCGCAGGCTACCGTGCTGCAATAAAAATAACCCCATAGTCCATAAATTAAGGTATTCTCGTTATTTTTACTGGGATTTGCTCAGCAGGCAGCAGTGCACAACTGCCGGCTTTCTCCACATCGGCCAAGAAGGGCACACCACCTGCAGGTCCCAGAGCTCCAGCGAGGGCTACAGCTGGTCCCTGGGAAGAGGACCTCGCTCAGAGGGGTCCTGGAGGCATCTGATGATGTTCTGCATCCCAGGGAGGGCAGCAAGATTTATTTGCTGGAGAGTTCAGAGGTGAAATCAAGGCAAGACCTATCTCACCTCGAGCACCTTGCAGCTCCCATTTAAAGGCACGTGGCTGGCAAGGAGCCCACGTACGGTAACAACCTACTGCTGTGCTCCCGACACGCTGAAGGAACAGGATCAGATGCAGCCTGACAAAGAACAAACACCCATTTGCAAATCCAGGCTGTCTCTTCAAATTCTTAGGAACGAAGTATGTGTTTTGTTTTTTTTCATGGTTGCACTCCATGCATTTTTATCGCCTCAGGGGACCGCGCTCCAGGAATTAGTACAGATCTCTGGTGACCCCGCAGAAGTCATCGCACCCCTCCCCTCCGCACACAGGCAGCCCGGGCCTCGCACCGAGGATCTTCACAATGCCATGGCAACACTACAAAGCAAGGAGTCTCCTACCAGATGTGTCTTCACAGCACTGCTGGCTTCCACAGTGACTTCTCTGCCAATTTTCACAAGTTTAACACATCGTTTGAAGGCAGCGATAGATAAGACACTTTAAATAGCAAGGCTGTACGCTCGCTTTAGCAAGCGGAGGTTTTGTACATCCCAGGGGCTCCTTGAAGATGACCTCTTTCCTTCAAAGACACTTCTCATAGCAATCTCCTCCTCTCTGTGTCAGACTCACAGAAATCACACAGTACCCATACGCTTTTCCACACTTCCCGACTACCCACCGCTCTCGGGTTCCACCCGCCCCTGGTATTTCAGGCAGAACATCTGAGCTCCGAGTCTCAGCTGAGGACCGTGGTGCTGAGGTACAGCCAGCTCTACCTGCCAGGTCTCTGAACTACAGCCCGAGCCAGCCAGGAACAGGAACCACTGCCTGCTTCTTTCCTGTTATTTCCCCCCCTCCCTAATTTATCAAGCAATACCATCATTTTAATAACATATGAAAGACTCCAAGTTCTGCTGCTCTTGGAGTCAATCCCCTACCTGGCACAAAACTGACCTGGAGTCGACCATAAAGGTTCACCAAGACATCCCCAAACAGGTAACAAGTGTCATCTGCATAAACACCTGATCAGCAAAGAGGTTCCTTCACATCACACACATTTAAAGCAATAGAAATATTGATTTAACAGATGTGCCTCAAACTGAGGAGGCAGTCACCCTCCTCATCCTCATCCCACCCTTTTAGAGCAGAGCAAACATTCTGTAATTAATTTATTCCCAATTAAGTTTTCTAGCAGCTTCCTATGCTGCAGCTCCAAGTCAGAGCATCCCGTCCAAGCAGCCTCTTCCACACCAGCCGTGGCTAAAGTTCTTCTCCCACTAAAACTGACACCTGGAGCTGGACGAGCTACTCAGCCCCCCCAGTGTCCACAGCCACTACTGGGAGAGAAATCCCTACCCCAAGTGGTCTAGACAATTGCCCTGGGAGTGTATGTCTTTCTAATTATGGTTAGGGGATTAATCATGCCTTCAAGCTTAATAGGGTCATCTAAAGCTGCCGCACACACTTAATACTTCAGGCTCCCTCAACTATACCAATTCCTCCTCACACCGTGCAAATCTTCCCCATCCTCACAGCCAGAGTCCCAACCCACCCGCCTCCTTCAGAAAGGAGAGAACGTCAGTCTACGCACCGGAACGAGGAACTTCTTGACTTCTTCCATGGCGTGAGCCATCAGAGCATACGCTTCACAAGGGGGTCCAAAAACTTCAATGAAGACATGCAAATCCATATTTAGATGAGCATATTTAGGATCTCCCCCTTTACGCAGTTCTTCCTCCTGAAAAAAAAGCAGATTAGAGGTCACTAAAACTAAATAAGATGCAGAGAAATTATTTTTCTTTTTGAAGTCTTAACAAGAAGCGTCTCTAAAAGGATTCTGGCCATGCAGGGACACAGATCATGGTGATGTACTGAGCATATGAGCACTGACTTTTATTAAAAAGCCATATACAATCTACACCTTCCACCTTATTATAGCTGCCTTTTCAGGTGACTATGATATTTTTGTCAATGCACTGATGTCAGCCACCTTTTTTCCAGAAATTTAAGCATATGCAAGCAGTGTTCTTTCTCTTCTACACCACCTTTCTGCCTGCTGTGTTCTTTACCATCTAGAGAAGTCTAATGCCTCAAACAAACTTGCTCTTGAACTCTGCTCTTAGATACCTGTTATTCAGATGCTTTAAGAAGCTACAAATAAGCTAAAAGTGTGAAAGCTCTTCATGCTGGTAAGGTAAAGAGCTGAATCAAGTTACAGCTCTGTTGACTGTTAGCTCAGTTTTGGGAATAAGCAGGGAGAAAAAAATTCTTTTCATTTTTTCTACTCAAAGAACCCCTCCCGGCACTTTGTGATTCACTAAAGATTACCAGGAAGATACTGCTCCGACATCTTTGCTGAACCATGAGAATTTAAGGATTTCAGAGGGAACAGCTGGAAATAGGTTTTTGTTTGATTTCTTTTCTTGAGGGGAAACATTCCTTTAGTGAATGAGTAGCTGGGATTAATTCTTATTTTATAAACTTTGTGCTTCACCTTCTGTATAAATATCTCTGCATCCAAGGGTACAGGGTATCACCAGGTGACAGGTCTCGAAGTCGTGCTCATAAAGAACACACCATCACACTTCTGCCCCAATCAAGATGTCTCCCAACATGCACCAAACAATTTAGGAAGGGTGACTTCCTACTGCCTTTGCTTTTGGATTTTAATGGTTTAATCTTTTACGAAATGCTTTGAGAACCACTACTTCTCCCAGCAATACGAAAGGCATTAATATACATCTGCATGTTTTCAAGGCTGACACCCTCACCTTTGCTTTATCTCGCATTGAACCCTTCCCAAGCACAGATATCTTAGCACCGGTTTCTTCCTGAAGTCTCTTGATGGTATTGCCTTGAGGTCCCAAAATCTTTCCAACAAAGTTGAACTGTAAATGAAGAAAAGAAAAAAACCAAAGAGTTAGCTCCAGAGCTCAGCAGCCTTAACAAAAGCTTTTCCTAACATTATGCTGGCTGACAAAAAAAATAAATTAGCAACTCCGTTTTCTCTTTTCCTCACCAAAAAATACAGACCAAAAAAGGCAGAGGAAAATTTATGTTCCAGAACATTCTTGTCATGAAAAAATGCTCCACCAGAAAATCAAGCTAAATTAACTCACGTAAAGCGTTTAATTCTAACATCTACTCTCCAGTAGCTTTACAGGCAGCAAGCCTTAAGAGTTAAATGAGTTCTTAACTGTAAAACACAAAGCTCTACATATGAAAGTGTCTATTCTAGTAATAAAAGATCACAGCTATGCATCACCATTTAGCTTTATCCCAAGACATTCTAGAAATGTAATATATTAGAAATAAGATCCTGCAAGCCTGCATAGGAAAAATTCCATAGCGATAGTGGAACACTGGCATAACTCCTGAGGACGCTTTGACAGCCGCTATCTCGAAGAGTCAGCCATAAAATCCATAGAAAATAAGCAAATCTCAGAGATTCAGTAAGCTATTTTCTGGCCCTCACCTTGGGGTACTGTTTGACAGGTATCAGAACTCGTTCTTTCAGTTTCATATTCTTGTGGGAAAATAAATCCAGGTAGTTCTCTTCCTCATCCTTCTTTGTTGTTTCCCCCTTCTGAATTTTTTCAATTTCTAAACAAGATAAAAATAGGGCTGCTTATATTCCTCAAACAAGCATCATTTTCGAGTCGGAATTATGACAGGACATACCACCCTCATTCTTTGTGAATATAGGAACACTTATCGGTGCATTAACGCAGCCTGGGTAGCCAGCCCACCTCTTAGTGCTAGCCCAGCTGCCTCTTCCTCCCTTCACATCTAGCCATTCCAGAAGGCAAAAACCGGGATAATGACCCAAAGTAAGAAAGAACGGCAGGGAATGGCCTAGAAATAACGTCAACAGGTAAGAGTAGGAAGCTGTAAATAGTTTTGAGTATCCCTTCTGCCGTGCCTTCCTCCCCGGCGAAGGCAGCACCCACGTGTAGACTCCTAAAGCTCCAAAGAAACCAGCCCCAACTGCTGGAGCCGCTCACAGCACATCAGGCAAGTCTTTATCATTCAAGCTGAGGCACTATTTTAAATCTGGAATTTAAGTAATGGTGGCAACACACACTGGCATAATGAATTTCAGTTAAGCTTCTGATTTTTTAATTGTCTATTGTGAATTATAGAGTCTTGGAAAAACACTGAGGTGGCCTGACCGAGCTGCAGCCTGAGGGGGATCTGGAACAAAGTCCCAATAACCTTCTGGAAGTAGGTCGTTAAGGTAGGTCAATTAGGAACTAGTACGCAAACACCTTCTCAAACCTGGCTAGAAATTCAGCTTTCACTGAGAGATGGCAGGAGAACTCGTAAAAGATGACCCAAATGGAGAAGACTCAAGATCATCTTCAAGGCAGGGATTTCTAGAACCGGTTCTCACAGCCATTAATGAACTTTCCTTCGCACAAGACAAACACCCGACATTTTTCAGAAGACTGTGGCCCGTCACTGACCGGCTTTTCTTTTCCAGAGATGTGCAGTCAGGCACAATCCTTATTTAGTGGCCAACAACTAGATGACAAGTTCCCCCAAATTTGGAGCCAATCCAATGTTAACAATCCCCAATTACTGATGAGCCATTATGCACTCTTCGGTCCAACTAAAAAAAAAATATTGGTGACACCACGGATAGCCCTCACAAATTATTAATTACAGATTCTTATCAGGGGAGGGGAGTGACCCTTCCTTAAAAGTTAAATTGCGCCATTTCATCAGCAAACCCAAGAACTATAAATATCTCTTCCGAGTCGAAAGTGCTCTAAATACGACTTCTCACATCTCAAGGGAAAGAGAGAGACTTTCACAAGATTATACACAGAAGTGGATTAAAGCTGCAAGACAAAACTGAAAGCAAAGACTGCTTAGTCATTACCAGAAGTTAAAGAGGGCAGCTGCAATATCTTGTGTTTCCTGTGATTTTCTGTCCATGTCAGACACTATATGTTCACGTTTAGAGTTTTGGAAGGTCAGTCAGATACTTGACATATTATTTCCACCTGGGATCATCCAAAGAGAAGTAGGAACGATGGGGTTACCATCATCCTGACTGGGCCAGCAACCCCAAGCCTCACCGGCTGAGAAGCCCCACTGGCATCTTTCAAAAGACCAGAAAAAAGTCAAGATGTGGAATATACAGCTTAAAAAACCACACCCAAACCTTAAGAAAACACGATCAAATCATCATTTCTGCAGAGTTGGACTCCAATGCATTCCCATGCTCTGCAGACCACTTAGGACAACATTTTCAGAGTACATTACACCTGCACATATTGATTCTTTCGTAGCATATGCATACTTACATACTATATCCATATAAAAATAATTTCTGTGGTACTTCAAGCTAGCCAGAATTTTGATATAAGCATACAAACAAATACATTTCAATTTTTGCTTCAAGACACAGTTACAGGTGCCAAAAGCATAAATTTTGTGAAACTAATGTCTAGAAAGTAGTTTTGACTTAGTACTTTAGTCAGACATAAAAACCCAAAGAAAGCATTGATAAACATCAATCTTTTCAACTGCACGTGATCCTCAGCAGACTCTTCCTGCTACCTCCATGTGGTTTTCCTTCATCCCCACTAAATAGCACCCCTTTACATCTAATGGACAGAGAAACCTTGTGTCCTGGAAAGTACTGGAAAATACAATTTTCTCCCCAACTTGTAAATTATGCTTTCTCTAAATCCTACGTCATTCCTTACTCTTAAGGAAATGGTTACCCAGACCAAAACTATCTTTCAGAGAATATAAAACTTAGGTAACAATAACAATGTTCTGAAGTTTCCTGTGAGAGGAAAGAAGAAAAATAAGAGTAAAGTGACCCTGGAGAAAGAGTTCCCACGAGAAGTTTATTCTTAAACCTTAAGAAGACAGCAGAGCTTCTTGGGAAATTTAGACAAGTGATTTTGCTGTCTACAGCAGCAATCATCCACAAAATCTCGTGGAAGACGGAAATATGGAATATTTCCGAGGTAAATACCACCAAATCCTTTTTTTAAGTGTATCAAGAGTATCTTCGAGCTAATAGTCCACAAAACACACACATCTCCTTTCCCCCTTTGCTTTTAAACTGATGACAGACAAGATTCAAGAAAATTGAGATGTCAGCAGAGTTTTCTCTATCACAGACTATCTCTATCACAGAAGCATAAGAAATTGCAGAAATTTTTTTTCTGCTTTCATGGTTTAACTAAGGAATTTATCTTTCTTTTAAAACATAGAAATTAAATCTACTTTTATGTAATTTAATTGGAGCTAGCCACTTTGAGTGCAGAAATCATCATAATCACACAACACTACTATTGCATTTTATGGTATCTAACCTTTTTTGTTATTGCTAAGAGCTACCACTTTTGGTTGGTTTATGGAGGTTTCTATCAGCGGTGGTCGCATTTCTGCCATTTTCATCTCTTCATCAGAGGAGAGTTCTTCTGACTCCTGCTAGAGGAAAAACAGCTTTATTTTGTGCATTTTAAAGGACTGCTTAAAGGTTAAGTAAATGTTATCTAAACTATCACTCACTGAACAATAAAGGGCAAAAAATAAACATGCAACATAACAGAGGCATAACATAACTGTGTAGTCCTAGTGCGTTTGTAGTGCAAGTCAAGTGAATTTAGTAATATTTGCCGCTGAATTACCTTAAGGAAGCAGCACATGCAGACTTGCATTGTCACTGATGAACTCTATGGGAACAACACTCAAACCAGTAACTTGAAACCTACTTGGAGCAAGCAGATGCAGCCTCTGTTCCACCACTGGAGACAACCTCCAGTTGAATGCAAGTCAGGAAGTTATCACTGAAGCAGCAAACACCCCAGAACTGCCTAAGTGGGTATTGGTTTTGCAGAGAAGAGCTCAAACTGAAACAGCTATAGAGTAGCATGACCAAGACAATCTTAGGAATGGAGAGCCACGGTGTGAGAAAAGACTGCATGAGCTTGCAGAATCTAGCAAAAAAAGCGCAGGTGTAGCTCGGGTTTGTAACTTTAAATTTACACTTGAGGGAAATTCCAAATGGAAGAAAATTTATTTGATTTCAATAATGATGGCAGAGAAAAAGTGATGCTGAATACATTTAAGCTAGAAATCACTACTTCCTAACCATAAGATGGAGCTCAGTGCACTTATGAAAGAGATTAACTGACAAAACTGCTGCAACAGCAGCCAGGCAACTGATTCAGTACACTACTACCAGCCCTATATTCCTATCGTCTTCAAAATCCAATTGTTTCCAGTCATATTTTGAACAAAAAAACCCAAAACACCAATCCTTCCTCAAAGCGGAAACCCCTTTCCATGAAACATGCCTACTGCCACAAATGCTACAAAATTCACTTTGCAGGTTGCAAAAATAGTCTTTTAATGTTCCTTTTTTCTTAAAAGCTTCAGAACATTTACTGTGTGGAACCTACTGGAGCACCACCCTTCCCATGATACTAACTACCTGGCCAGTTATTTGAACCGCAAGGAGGACAAACCTGACTGAGATGTAACAAACAAGCTATTACAGTCTTCATTAAAAATAAGAAATAAAAATCCCTCTGTTTTTCTCTGCAATCAGAACAGACAACCTCTTCACTGCCTCTACCATGTTGCTCTTCCACTTGGATGTGACATACAAGTGTAATCAATGCTGAAATAAAAAAAACTTACATTCATGCAAAGTTTAAGTGATCTGGATTCAACGGCAACAGTTATCAGCAGATTATTACACGGAAGCAAGGAATTTGCTATCCCTGATCGACTACACACTGCTGCCTCATTTTCTTACTGGCATACAGCCAGCTACAAAGAATTGCTATCACTATCATTAGGCAACTAATATGATTTTCTGAAATTGTGTTTTTAAACTGAAGAACAATGTCAAAACCAGTATTTTCAGAAAGCACGTAGAAGCCGGAACACGCTAGTGGGGAAACAGCCAGCAGCAGCCGCAACTGCTTGTCACAAAGTCTCTTCAGCAAAAGTACAATATAAGCATGTTCCACTGCTTGCACAGCACAGACAAATATAATCTGCTTGTGAAACTATGAAAAAAGCATTTTACAGGTTGAGATGCAATTTCAAGTAGAAGATATGATTTTGTTGAACATTTAACTGCTTTATTTTCAGAAGTTTATATTTTTTCTTGTCTATGTTTTCAGTGAGGGAGGGCAGGAAGTCAGAAATGATTCATGCCATTTTGGAATGTGCTGCTTTCTCTGATCATGTTTATGTTTGATTACAAAGCTGGGTCCACTTGTTAGCAAGAACATCACAGAGGATGTATTCAACTCCATCCTCTTATTAATCACTTCTTAGTTCTTGTAAATAATCTACACAAGTAAATCCTTAATACGCCATTGGCACTCAAAGCTGAACTGCCAGTTATTCATTAGAGAAATGTAGCCCAGAACTTTTTGTATGTCTTTTCTCATCACTGTGGCTCTTTTCTTTCCATTCTATTTAATTTGTCTAAGGCAACTGTTTTGAATTTTAGAGCCTTGAATCCAAATATTTATTTTTTGCAGTTACTTAAAAATATATTTCCACCCCCAAAAGAGGAGTTTATTCAGAGAAGGAGGCTTTCAAAAATCAGGAAACACATATAAAAAGAAATCTATGAAACAAGG
>JAOXJK010000009.1:742454-769365 GCA_025774025.1 Xenus cinereus
GGGGAAGGGGGGGGCAGCCTTGTGTTAGGCCTGGAGATGGTCTGTAAAGGGTGAAGAATTTTTCTGGGATCTAGGCTGGAAAATGAAGGGGGAAGGCTAGGAGGGGGGATCTTTTTCAGGCCAGAGGGGGCATGTGGAGCTGGAAAGGAAGGGTGTCCAGGATGTGGTGGTTTTCCTGGGGTTTGAGTGGGGGCAGGGTTGTGAATGCTGAGGCTGGCTTGTGTAGATAGAGGGCTGCCCTGTGGGATTTGGAGCTGCTTGGGCTGGAAGGGGGGAGCTGATGAAGTCTGGCCGGGGCAGTGGCTAAAGAAAGTACTGGTGTTGCTGAGGGTGCTTGGAGTGACCTACAGGAAGGCCCTGAGACAGGGAGTGGTGTGGAATGGCTGTGGTTTGCTGCTCAGGGAGTGCTTTGGTGGGTGAGGAACCTTAGTTACTGGGAGACGGAGAGGTCTGGAATTTGGGGTGCAGGCGAGGGTGCAGGTTGGGAGGTGTTCCAGTGCAGGGAGGATCGTAGAAGTGGCTTCCACTCAGTTGCGGTGATGGTTCCTCGTGGTTCCTTGGCGTGATTAGTCACGATCTGCTTTTTCTCTCGGGGCAGCTGTGTGCTTGTTGGTTTCAGTGTGAGGAGGAGTAAGGCAGAAAGTTGGCTTTTAAAGGCTACTGTATAAATGGAAACTCGCTTCAAAACTCCCAGAATGAACCAGTCAGGTTCTGACTCAGAACTGCAGTTAGTATTTAAAGAAGAAAAAAGATAAACCCACCACTAGCAGCAGCCAGAAAACTCTATCTCCTTATGACTCAACGTGTAGAAATACTTGGATTTAATGAACTCAACTGTTGGAAAGAAAAGATGGTTGGAGTTAAGGTAGGAGTAAGGATCTGTGTACGTATGGATGCACAGGCAGGAATGTCGGTCTTCTTACGAAGGGTCTAGTTGTGATGTTCTTTCCTACGTGTCTCAAACACAGGTGATTGACTTCAGGTTTAATTACCTGCAAATATCCACCATCCTCTTCCTCACAGGAGTACTTAAATGCTCTTTCTCTATGAGAGTGGAGCTGAACTGTGATCGAAGCCCGGTTTCCTTGCTCCTGCTGCTGGACTTTGCCCCGCGGGCGGTGGACTGCCGTGTTGGTTAACTGTTGGGAGGCCTGGGAGGGAGAGCCAGGTGACACATGGCTCGTGGAAAGGCACTTTTCCGGCCTTACTTTCAGGAAGAAGATCCACAGTTGAAAGCGTAGCTCCTGAGATATTGTAGCGCAAGCAGATAATGATTGTAAACGGTGTAGGTTGTGTATTTTGATAATATCTTTGGAGGAGCAAACGTGTTGTCAGTAACGTACCATTGCTGAATGAGCAGAGAGGAGCTCTGTGTTGTCTGTTGTATCTGGATTAGGTTTGACGGCTTATTTGCCTCTTAAAGAGTTGGAGATTTAGAACAGCTCTGTCTAAACATTGAAAAATAGACCTAATGACTTGGGAATCTGGGGTAGAAGTTACGCTTCTTGACGCGTGTGAACTGCAGTGCTAGATCAGGCTGCCACATATTTAGGCCAGTATCTGGCTGATGCGTATCATAAGAGAGTATAAAATACCTTTATAGTGACTGTTGACTTCGGTATCATCTCACGGCTCATGTTTTTAATTGGGAAGGGCTAAAAAGTCTTAAATCTCTTGATCCTTTTTACTGTTCTAACACTTGAGACGCTGGGTTGCTGTCTCTATTTAGGTCACTGTTACGTGTACTTTTTTGTTGCCCCTTGTTTCTCTCTGTCCTCTACTAAAAAGTTAAATTTTTTTTGGTCTCCTATGCTGAAAGTCTAGCTCTGCCTGAAATAATGGACTGTGGATTTTAACAATTGAGACTTTGTGGACCTGCAGTGAAATTTATCAGTAAGCTTCAGTTTCAGTTTTCAGACTGAATTTAACTGCCACAGGAGCGTGGAAAAGGAGCCAACTCTCCACTAAGTCATTTTTCCGGCAGAGGTATACAGCGAATTCAAATAAGGGAGATGACTAAGATGCAAGTAATTCAACTCTGTAACTTCATAGAATAATATCCCTGTTCCTGCGTGGTTTGAAATTGCTTTTAAGTCCTGCTTGACTTGTTAATGGTTTTTTGGTGGGGTTTTTTTTTTTTTTTTTTTTGATACTTCATCTTAAATTGTGAGACTATTTAGTCTGAGTTGCCAGGGAAGCTGATGATGTAGCAGGACTGGGTTTTCAAAACCCAGCAGTTGACACAGCTCAGACGACTCAGCATTCTGATTTTTTAGGAGTGAGTTGTTAGTGTCACATACTCATGAACTGTTGACTGAAGTAACTTTTGAGTTTACTTAAGTGTAGTTCTGTGATTTAAATAGGAGAATAGCTTAAATTTCTTTTTCTAGCGGGGCCTTTTGGTTTTGACTTCAAACACTTTTAGTAACTTTAAACTTTTTGGGCATGGTATGTAAATAACATTCAAATGTGGCCTCCGAAGGGATTTTAAAAACTAAGCGGTGGGTGGGGAAGGCGTTCAAAAGTCCTGTGTCAGAACAGCATTTTAGCATTTTTAACTGCGAAGCAGGTTGTATTTCACAGGAAAGAAAAGATCTGAAGCATACACGCCTATCAATTCTTTCAGAAGGAGCTAATGCAGTCTGTAATCGCTTCCCAGAGCCGCGCTCGCCAGGATGATGATCTTTGTGCATCGCTGCCTCTGTTGGACACAGCGGTTTGACCTCACCCAAATTTAGGGATGGCAGCTCCACTTTTTCCGCACAATACTCACTTTTGAGTTCTGCTGCAGGATTGTTCTCTCACTGAGTAATCTTGCACAGTACATCTGACAATTCTTACTGTTTCCTGATGTGTCACTTTTAAGTCGAGACTTTTTTAATCTGGCCTTTTGTGTTTGTTTTTTTTTTTTTTTTCCTCTCTCTCTCTCGCTAAGGCAGATCTCTATCTGCTGCCGTGGCTTTTACGGCCTGGGACACGGAGCGACTGGGTTAGTGCAAAAGGAAACGAATGAGTCACCCGCAGAACTTGTCAGCGGGCTGGGAGGGAGCTCCACCGCGGGGGTGGATAGGGTGGAACAGTAAAATTTTTGACCTCACCCCTCTCTAGGCACGTGTCGTTCTGAGCAAGCTGCTTTCAGACAGCGCTCGAGAATTTTTTTCCAAGAATGTTAGTTCCAGAGTTTCTTTTCTCTGCACGCTGGGAGAGTATAGTTTAGTAAAGACTGTTGCTCCTGTTCTTGCT
Source organism: Xenus cinereus (assembly GCA_025774025.1). Taxonomy (NCBI): domain Eukaryota; kingdom Metazoa; phylum Chordata; class Aves; order Charadriiformes; family Scolopacidae; genus Xenus; species Xenus cinereus. The sequence goes on from JAOXJK010000009.1 coordinate 745,698, forward strand.
AATGAGTGTTTCCACTCTTTTAAGGCTCGCTTTGGAGGTCTGAGTGAATTCTTTCACTTGAAAAGCACCTTGTGCTTCTAGAAGCAGCAGGAGGTTTTGATAGTGCGTGGAGGGAACGTGGGGCACTTCACGAGGCAACACGGGAAGGGAAGTGTAACGTCGGCAGAGTGTCAGGAGGAGCCTGGCTGGGCTGCATCAGGATGGCAATTTTTATGGGATCAGGTTGTGTACCAACAGTGCGCCAAGGTGCCGGCTCCACGTGTATGTGTGTAAGTGGAAACCGCAAGAATGAGGTTTTATAGAAGAGGAAAAATTCAGCAGCTCGTGACCTGACTTTGCGAACGTCTAGTGCATATTCCCACTTACAGGAACAAAATGAGATGGTTTCAAAACGCTGGTCTTCAAAGCACTGAAGTATTCTTTTAATACTGACCGACAAATTAGCGGGCTTTGCTCTGCATCCTGTGCACTGGCTTATTTTGAAAGGTGATCCAGGTGACCTTTCCGAAGGTATCCGTGTTTTGCAATCTCTGGAAGCTGCAGCTGTTACGAGCTGTTTCCCCGTCTCCCTGTAGCTACGGCAGCACTTTCACCGGTGTGTTTTGAAGGAGACGGTGGAACTAGGAATTCCTTACGATGTTATTACTTGTTTTTCATTAGCCCTGTCTCCGTGAACTTGGCAAGTGACTTGCCCTATTGAAGTATCTAATTTAGGAGTCAATGCAGTGATAGATGAGGCAGACACTGGAGGTGGGTATTGTAGGTGTGTTAGGTTTTTATTTAAGGCCATCTGAAGTTTCAAGTCAGGAATTCATTTAACTGTTCTCTCTTAATTAGTTAATCACCTTGATTTATTTGTGCTAGTTAATAGGACTGCCCCTTGCTTACATTTTAAGCATATTCTTGCACGTTCATGGCATTTAGAAAGCCATTCTTCTCAAATTGGCCTGATTAGGCTTTATCAAGCTCTGGGCCTGTCTGGCTGCATGAGTGTGAGAGGTGAGGAGCTCCCACTGCTGTTAGTTATAACTTAAATTAGTCCTGTCTGTACTGCAGAGACTGTCACAGCTCACTAAACTTGGTTGTGGAGATAAGGCATCTTGATTGATGATTATTCCCTGATAATTAAGTTAAACACCATCAGGAACTGACTCCCAGGCATATCTAGTTCTTTTCAGATGCTCGAGTGGCTGTAGCTTGGCTCGTTTGTTCTTCTGTCTCTGCTTTTTCTCCTCCCCGGTTCCTGATGGAGCTCTTGCACCTCATTCCTAGCGTTGACGTGTTGGATACTGCTGTTCCCCTTCAGAGGCCAGCCACATAAAACATGTAGTAATTTTTTGGTCCCTCTCCATGTGCTATCTCACCTTCTAAGTATAAAAAGTTGAAGGTTAATTGGCTGAAAAAATGGTTTCTGGTTTTATGTTGTGCATAGACCTGGCTACGATTTATCATTGTCAGTTTGATAGCACTCTGTTCTCTTGGGATTTTGAAGTGCAAATTTTCTTGCTAACACAGGGAGGAAGAAATTTAAAAGTATTTATTTGGGGAGATCAGAAGTTGTGGACAACAGGGTTTATCCTGTTTTTTATTTTCTTACTTGGAAGCCTGTGTTTTTTTAAACTTTAAATTAAGAGTTAGCAGTTGAAAGTCATGGGAGGAAGGGATATACGTGTCAGTACCCGAACTTTTAAAAATAGGATTGCGTGCTACATAAACTTCTTATCCTTCTGGAAATAATTTTTCAGTCTTAAATACAGTGCTTTACATTTTTAATCACTCCTTAGCTACGAGCTAATTAAATGCTTCAGTAATATTCCTTTGGGGAAGGTAGGATGGTGTCATTCCTGTTCTGCAGAGGAGTTGAGCTGCTGAAAGTGGCTTGGCCAAGGTCAGATCACGAGCGGCTGCGGATCTGAGAGCAGGACTTGAGTTGGTGACTCCCCTGCCATGCTTAATTCACTGGAACATGTCATCTTCGCGTGTCCTTTCATAATGACTTGGTAAATAGTTTTTACAAAAGACTTTTAACGTAATTGGGTTGAAATTCCCTCTTTGATTTGCTTGAGGGAGGAGAAGTGTAACCGTAATGACCTGATCTGATACAACTCGCAGTGCAAATAGCGCTGGATGAGGCTCTTCCAACCAAATTATTGGTGCTGAAAAGAAAAACGTTTAAAGGATTTGTTTAAATATGACACAATAGCTCTTGCCTTTGCGACAGTGTACTTTGTAATGCTGTAAGCCTCTGCTACTCTGGATCCAAGTTTTGATCTCCTTTGCCAAGATCTGTTGACCACTGTTTTTGTTTAAATGACCTTGGTAGGTCCTAAAAAGTTAGTTTTGAAACTGTCCCTGTAATGTGAGTCTGCAGGACATGCCGGGTGACGGGAGCGTGTGTTCAAACGGGGGAAAACCAGGCCAGTATTTGCCTGAAAAAAGACTTTCTTGCATCAAGTTTTACAGGTGTTGAACACATGTGGATGCTGAAACTTCAGATATTCTGTTCCTGGTACATCACAGCTACAGCAGACTGTAATTCATCTTAATAAATCCTTGGCTTTGAGATTGGGTATTGTACATGAGAGTTGTGACGAACATGCAAGAATTAACAAGTGTAAGGACTTGAGTATGATGTGTTTAGATGGGACTCTTCCATCTGGGGTGAGACTTAATCCTGCAGTCATTACACTGATAAAATATTCCAGGATTCGTTTTTGAAATTTGTATTTCAGTCACTCAGAGTAAGAACTGCAATAAGGTCGGGGGAGGTTATTGAAAACATCTTTGTTCTTGCCTCTGGCAACCTAATTAATGTATTTTTTTGGCATTGAAAGCTGTTCTTTAAGGAAATAATTGCTGTTCTTTGGGTGATTTTTGACTTCATGTCAGTGAAAAAGGTAATTTTGTAGTAGTTAATTTGACTATTTTAAAGTGAGGATCTCATTAAAATGTTGAGTGCACCAGAAGTTTGGGGTGTGAACTTCCATGCGTGTGTGTTTTTTCCCTAATTGTATTCACTCGAGTGTGCCACGCTGACCTTTCCGCTTGAGTTGCAGGTTTGTGACTTCTGGCTGCTAGTTTGGATTTCATTCAACTGATTTAAAACTTTTTCCTTAAAACAGAAGTGTCGGTTATGATTCTTTGGCTTCGTGCTTTTGAAACGTAGGGAAAAGCCACGTTGCTTATTAGTATTTCAACCTTAGATGAGTTGAGCTACTTTAGGTTAGCTCCGTTTTCATCCCCTGAAACTTTGTGGCAGAATTACATTTTCCATCTTTTGTTCTTGTTGCTAAAACATCTATATTTTGAATCCTGTGCGTAGGACTGGAAGCTGCCGCTGTCTTAATGCCCTAGTCTGTAAACACAGATAAGGCTGAGAATAACTAAAAGTTATTACTGCTAAATGACCAGTTGGTTGCTTTTGAAATGACTAATTTCTGGAGGATATCTCCTTACTGCTGTTGGGAGTTTGGTGATAGAACAGTGTTGGTGAAATTTATCTGCTAGCAAAAGCTCAAATATACGGCACTTCTACTCTTATTTCTGCTCGTATTGCTTACTTTCTTCAGAAAATAAAGCCATGCCAACACTGTTTTTTACAGATTTGGGCTTAAGCCAAGCAGGTATGACTGTACCTACAGCCACTTTCAAGCATGTACTTGGCTTTGTGCTATTTTTCTCCTCTTTTAGGGCACCTGGTTGGGAGGGAGGGGCCGCAGGGAGCACAGAAAGGTTTCCTTGTTCTCGGTTCCGGTGCCTGCCTGCCTGGAACAAGCAGTTACGAGAAATCCTGTGGCCCTGGGCTAGAGCATACTCTGTGCCGAAAGAATATTCAGGATTAGAATATTTGGGACGACAATATTTGGGATTAGAATATTCGGGATTGAGTTTAGTTTAGTTTATTTTTTAAACGAAGTCTTCTTTAGTCTCTGGCAGGGTCGATATTTGGTGTTTCTGGAAGTAGAAGCAACAAATCCTCTTACCTGGTATTTTTCTTCCCTGTAGGTGTTCCGTTGGAATATACGTCGCACATTTATGGCGATTCTGAGCGTGAGGGCAGACTTCTGCCAGGCCCAGCACAGCATCCTGGCTGACAAGTGAGCTGAGAGCAGGGGGTTCTACGTGCCATAATTACTTTGCCTTGAAGACTCCAGACACAGCGAACACACTCAAATATATGGGATATCTTCTGCCCATTGGAAGCATATTCCTCTTACTGACTCTAGCAAAACTAAGCATCAAGAAAACAAAGTGGAGAGAAAATCTGCACTTACTTTTTTGCCTCACCAGTGCCTAAATGTAGAACAGGCTGCCTAGTCTTGCATGTAGTCAGAATTTGTGGAGTCTGAAGGATACCACCTGCAGTAATTGAGGCCGAAGTTGAATTCAAGTGGATTCTGAAGCAAACCTGCTTTTCTAGAAGTGAATTCTTTAAGGAACAAACACGTCGAAGCAAGCTCTGATCAATCCCAGGCATTTTAGTGGTCTTTTTAATGTGTTCTGCTGTGAAACGTTTCCAAGGTTATTGATTTTCTTTTTTTTTAAAATTTTTTTTTGGCCCCTTACACATTTTTTTTGCCATTATGAACCGTCCAGCCCCCGTGGAAATTACTTACGAGAATATGCGTTTCCTGATCACTCACAACCCAACCAACGCAACCCTCAGCAAGTTCATCGAGGTAAGGCAGTCACACGAAGGGTCATCCTTCCTTCCTTATTTGCTCATGGTTTCTGCAGAAGCACTGAAGAGTCATTCTCCACACCTGTTACTCAATGTATGTTACTTGAAATTTAATGCATTTTATTGTTAATATATTGATTATATTCTCTTGACAGTATGAGAAGAGAATCCACCCATTACTTTCCAAAGTCCTGCATTTCTTTCATTGTGAGAGGCTGGATGAGCTTCCATTTTAGAACACAAACACACGCCCTTGCCATCGTTTTGGGCCTGGTTTCTGCAGGACAGCACGTTCTGCAATGCTAAATGTTATTTTTCATTGAATAATTCAGCGCTTCTAATATATCAATCTATTGCTCATCGTCTGGCTTTAAAAGAAGTAGTTAATAGAAATGTAACTGGTTTCTGACCTTCTCCCTTAGAGTAGGATTAAGTGCAATACTTAAACTGATGTTTTAGCTTACAGGGTGTGTTCTCAAACTGCCTTATCAGTCCCAGAATTGTCAGAGATTTCAGGTGCCGAAATTTGCCCATGAAAAATGACGTCTGCCTGGATTGAACTATGAGATGAACCACTTACAATGGGGAGTGGATCCGACCATTACTGATACAATAACATCTTAAATGCTGCCAAGTTTAATACTCAGTTTTCTGAGAAAGCAGCAGATGGTATCATCAGAGAAGTTTTAGTACACTGTATTTCTGTATTCTGGTTTGCTCCAAACCTGCTCTATCTTTGTGCCCTGATATCTAGAGGACTTTTTATCGTGCATGTGCAGGTCTTTTCCATCCCTAAGAGATCCTGTCATCTGATACTGATGTCTGACTGGGGCTGTTAACAGACTTCCATCATTCAGCAGTGTGCTCTTCACCGTGAATCTCTTCAGATATTAGTGGTTAATCTTGTCTGAAAGCCATGTTCTTTTCATCTTTATATATATTTTTTTTTCTTCATTGTTGTGGATTGTCTTCCTTTTCCAGGAGTATATATTATTGCTAATTGTTCGAAGTTATAGTGATTTCGTCCAACCATGAGAGGAAATTCTGCGTGCTGTATGAACCTTCAAAGTGAACTGGAACAGTTTTTGTTTGATCTTCTGATTATTTATCTAGCACAATGTGCTACTTATAGTGCATTACAAGGAAGCTGGAGTATGGTGGTGTGTGTGTTCTGTTCCTCCCTGCCTCAAAATGTCAACACTGGCTCAAGCAAACAGTTCCAGGCTTCTATTTAAAGAGAAGAAGAAGCTGCATGGAGAATATAGGCAGCTATTTTAATTTTGCTCTGATACATGCAATTTTTTTCCACCTTGACATTTCCCTAGAGAGGAAGAATTCAAAGCTGTTTCACGTTTACTCTTGTCACGTGTAACCCTTGTCCTGATATAGGCCATAAACCCTGCTTTCTGTGTCGGCCCTTGCTCCTTCCTTGTGTAGTCACCTTAGAGCTGTGCAATAGTCACAGTACTGCTGACCCTGTGTAAAATGTTTAGCTCTGTAGCTGATGAGAAAGTTCTTTAATTCTTCACGCTGTCAGTGTGCTCACGTGTTTTTCCTTTCTCTTAAAGGAGCTGAAGAAGTACGGAGTGAGAACCTTGGTGCGAGTTTGCGATGCCACTTATGATAAAGCTCCTATCGAAAAAGAAGGAATCCAGGTTCTAGTGAGTTGCCTTTAAAACTGTCTAAAAATGAAAAATCACTTGTCGAGTAGCAGTGGGCACGGGCTTTGTGCTTTGGGCAGGAGTTTATGGCTGTTTCAGGTTGGCCAAAAGCAACGTGATCCCCTGCATCAGATAAAGCTGGTTTTGAGAAACTCTCTGTACTTTTCTGAAAGCTACTTGCTGATTCATTACTATCACCTGAGCCCTTTAGTTGCAGCAGAAATATCTATTCCTGGAATTCTGGATTTGTTGGGATATTTTGATTGCCTTTTAGTGGCTGGTTCGATACTAATCCAATGTGTTTCATAGAACTTGGTTTGGTCCTTTTCTCTAGATGCGGCGCTTCTTGGCTTTGCCGTTGACCTTCTCAGGCTGCAGATAAAACTCCCTTCTCTCTCTCTCTCTCTTTCAAAAAGCTCCATCTTTTGAAACTGTAGCTGAAGTGTTGGTCCAGGCTTCCGTGGACTGGCTGGAGCAGGGTATGGATCGATGGCCTCGTCACTGCTCCCCTGTGACTGGAGCCCGGCTGCTGGTGGTTTCTCCCTTCGGCAGGTGGAATTCCTGAACCGCGACTCAGAGTTAGCGTTATGCAATGACCGTCTGACTATATTGTCTAGCGTTGCTTGGTGTTTTAGGGAAGGTTTTTTTAATAGGTGTGTGCTCATACTAAGCTTGCAGGCGGTATTTTTCCAGGCAATACTTCTGAATTATTATAGTGTGTCAGATATAATCAGTTTATTTTACTGGAGTGAGTAATGTTCTGTTTTGAGGCCAGAAATTGCATCTTACCTTCTTGTTGCAGGTAGTCAGTCTTCTATTGCCTCTTCATTTTTATGGCTCAGTCAGAGGAGAACTTCTGCAGTTTTCCATTAGGAGAAAAACCTGTATCCTGGCATATCTCTGAAAACTTCACATAGAGGTCAATCAGGTTTCTTGGCTCCTGGCCCCAGTAAGCATTTACTCCAGTTCCAGGCAGCCACGTGTGCCTCGGCGTTGCTGGAAAAATCAGTCACTACAGGGCTACCAGTGCTCCCAGGGCTGCGTTCTGGAGCAGTATTTTTGTGCTCCCAGGGCTGCTCTCTGGAATAGCACTTTTTTTTGCTCTAGAGCTGTCTTGGATTTTAGCATCACAGTATTTTGGGGCACGCTGCTGTGAAACCTCTAATCTGCAATACTCCAAGGGTTGCCAAAGACTAGAAGGATTAACCTTCTGGTGTGGAAGCCCTCAGAGCTCTGAGTTTTAGCTGGGGCTTAGAGTATTTCTGTGTTCTTGTGCCAGAGCCCAGATATCTGAGTTCTTCCTAGAAAACTTGTGAGAGTTTTTCAGGTGCCCAGCTCTGCCAGTGTGGCTGCCCTGTGAGGCTGCCTGACCTTGGCTCCCGCAGCTGTGAGCGAAATCCACCTTCTCCAGCCTGTGGCCAGGGCCTCTGTGGGACCCAGGGAGTTCTCTGTGCTTCCGAAGTGGTTTGGGGATTTTGGTTCTCAAGAAACTTCAAAAACTTGGTGGTGGGTAGGTTTGAACTGAAAGTAGTTTTTTGAGGAAGCTTTTCTAAAAACTGGAAATGGTGTTTCCGCCAGCTCTGCTAAGCACCGTTCTGTTGGAGAGCCTTTAGCTTTGAGTAACAGATGTGAGAGAGAGTTTTATGTCTGCACACATTTGCCTCGGCTAACGAGCCTCTCCGCGTTTGGTATGTACCAGCTCTTCTGAGTACTCTGCTGCTGCAGAAGGTGACGGGAGAGAGCATAAATCCACCAGGCATCTGTTAAGGGTTACAGAAAACAGGAGGTGACAGGGAAGGTTTGCTGCTAATGTCATCGCTGATCCTGATGATCCCAGTCACGAGGTTGTCCTAGTAATTTACTGTATTGCGGTAGTGTTTTGCTATTTGAGATAAGCTTAACCAGTCACCGGCACGACCACCTCCTGTAGAGCTTTTCCTTCCTATGAATACATGCTTTTTCAAAGCAGAGTCCTGTTGCCGTTCAGAAACGGTATTGAATTACCATCTGGCTGAGAAAATAACACATCACTATTTAAAGCTAATATTTGCTTGCAAAAATAACATTAAGATTAAAAACACAGCCCGAGAGAGATTAGTGTCTATTTTAAAACTGTTGAGGTCAAAAGCGTAGTGAAACCCTTGAAAATGAGAGCGTTTTAGCAAAGCCTGCTCTCATGCCGTGGTAGGGGATCATGTGCTGGGAAGACGGGTAGAATGTGGCAGCTCGAGAGCAGCTTTGGCAGATGGCATAGTGCGAAAGTAGAGAGTTAGATGTTCCATGTTTGAAGTAGTACTATCGCATGCACGTGTTTATCAACAGAGATTAAATCCAGGAGACAGGAGGCGGGGACGGATTTAGTTTCTGTGGGCTTCTGCAGTTCTTATGTTCGTGTGTAAGGTCTTGTAACGCACAAATGCTACATCGGAAAAACTGGCAGGTTTTTTTTTTTTCTGGACGTGTTTTTGCGCTGGCTGGCAACCAGGGAGGCTACAGCAGTTTTGTTCATCTTCAGGTTCTAAGACGCGTGTCATTATTCTCCTTCCATCGGTCCTTCGTTTACTGTTCATCCCTGGATCAGGCTTCTGATACACTCTCTGCCCACCGGGGTGACCACCGCCTGAGTGCTGGTGGCCAGCTGGGACTGCTAACCAGATGAGACTTCATTGCCATCTGGTACTTATTGCATCTCCCTGGACTCTTGATGCTGAGGGTGGGAGAGTTCCACTTGGTGCCTGTGGTCCCATCCCACGCAGATGCAGGCGGTTCTGGGAGCGTTCTGCTGCTGTAACTTCAGTGCAAGTAGCACACGGGTTTTGAAGAAAGGGTCCTTTGTCGCTTTAAAGTGCTGTCACTGCTTCTTGGTCATCTCAGTTCTGCACTGCCAGTCCTGCAGTCCTTGCTGACTGACAGACCCAGAGCTGTTCTGCTGAGCAAGGCTGCTCCAGATAAAGGATAAATAAGAATAACCCTTTCTTGCCCGTCGTCCTTCCCAGCCGCTGCAGGGTGGCAGAAAAGAGCTGTGTTTTCTGTTTGTGCAGTCTCAGTGCATCATCCTGGTTATTAATGACTGGTTTGGTTGCGGAGCTTAGCAATTTGTTTTCTATCCTGTCCGGTGGGAATTCGGAGGTGATGCTGGCAGAACTCATCATCAGGAAAAAACCTGCAAAACTTTGCTGCAATTACTCTTCTAGTCCCAGAATTATTCTCGTTCCTCATTCTGGGCAGTGTCCTCTGCAGCAGTGTTTTATCAGTGCTAATTTAACGTCGGTGTACCGTTCCCAGGAAGGGGATGATCTGTGGGGAAACGAAGGTTGTGATTAATTCAGGCCAGCGCAAGAGTTGTGTGGACGTGATGGTGAACATGTGAGCTAAAGCAACGTAGCGAGCTCCTCTGTCTGCTCTGAAGGAAAGGATTTAATTTTTACCTAAAACTAGGACACAGAACCGACATGTAAATCCTGTTCTTTGCAAGGCAGTTTCAAAAGAAAGCATCTTGCAATGGGTAAAGCCTCTTCTCTTGGCAGCTCATCTCTTCCTGGGACAGTAGATGACACTAGGCCTAAAATAATATAGCTGGCAGCGTGCGATTGAGTGGAAAATCTCATAAAAGCCTTTTATTAGAAAGAGCAAGTTTTACTTTATGATCTTGTTTCTATAGACTTTTATTTTGCTGTGTTGTCCCAGATATTTTTAATTTCCCGTTTGCTTTAAAAAAAGAAGAGTTCTTGGCACCCTTCAGATTTTGTGTATCTTTCTGAATTAATCGCATATAAAGTTATTTCAGTAACTTAAAGCTTTTTGGTTTTGTAGTTCCGAGCCACAGGTTTTTCCACCTTGCAGCTTTTTGTAAGCGCTAACGCGTTTCTAAGGTGCTCTTGGGCTGAGGTCTGTGCGAAGCTGTACTTGCTATTCAGGAAGCGTCAGGGTAGCAATAAATGCATTTCAAAATGAAAAATCTGGCGGTTGTACTTGTTCGGAGTTTCTGCCTGCTCCTTTCAAGCTTCAGAGAGTATTACGTGGTATTAACCTGTTCTCAAGATACTACATGAAAGACTTGTTTCTGGCCAATGAGGGGAGAAGAGAACTCCTTTCAAAGCAATTGCCCCACCATTTGGAGAGGTTGTTGAATAATATGAAACTCTGGCTGTGAGTCTCACTTGTAAAATGCGTTGAATCATCTAATGAAAAGTGCTAAATAACTACTAAGTATTAGGTTGGTGGTTTTTTTCCCCCTTGCATCTAGGAGTGCTCTTTCTACAGCGCTCCCCGCGTCTTGAGAAGATTATAAAGCATGTGATGTTGTGCTTGGTCCTGAAATGCAGGACGTGTAGTACTCTGCTTCGCACGAGTTCCAGCTGTGACCTCAGGGAAATGGGAAGCTTGTGACATGTAATTTTGATTGACGGCCACGTTGATGATATTAAATGCGGCCCAAGTAGTTGAAATGTTGGCTTCCCCTTTAATAAGCCAGAAATGTAATTGTAAATGCTGCTTAGTTGTTGACTTTGCCTTTCTCTAAGTGCTTTTCTGTGGTTTTTTTTTTTGTGAATGTGGGTTTTTGACTTGAAAATACCCAGCTAATTTTAACTGTCTTGCTTATTGGATTCGTGGCAGCTGGACAAGCTGATCCATTTGAGTTGTTATGAAGTAGCTTCTCCTCTGCTGACCCCCTAGGACTGTTATGAAGTAGCTTCTCCTCTGTACAGAGCCTGCAGTACAGATAGTATTTTAAAAGGTTGACACAACTACAGGCAAAAGTCTACAGAGTTCTCATCTTTCAAGTGTTTATTTGAAATGTGTATTGATTTTTATGTGTTTTTAATAAAATGAGATTTCAAGGGCAGCTATTTTTCTAAAAATTCTATACTACAAAGGAGTTAGTGTAGAGTTTTATTGAAATTTTATTGAAAAGTGCAATTAAATGATTGTTAAACACTTAGTGTTGCATTACGATATTGACTTTCAAACTTCTATACAACCAGAAAAATACTCACAGAACTGTTTGTGTGATACACACATCTTCCTGAATGGAAAATATTTTGCTTCTCCTAGTTCTGGTAACCTTGGTGTTGGTTATAGATTGAAATCCATGTAGCTAATGTCCTTTTTTTTTTTTCTTTCTTTTTTTTTCTCCCTTCGGAGGACTGGCCATTTGATGACGGAGCACCACCCCCGAATCAGATAGTTGACGACTGGCTAAACCTGTTGAAAACCAAATTTCGTGAAGAGCCTGGATGCTGTGTCGCTGTTCACTGTGTTGCAGGGTTGGGAAGGTGGGTGTTCCGCTTTCTGCTTTTTATACTCCACTTAATGTCAGTTGGTTTGGGAGGCAGGTCATGGAAGGTGTTAAGTACATGCCGATTTCTCTATTTTTCTCCCAAATAACGCTTTAAAGCAGCATCATCAAGTTTATGTCATTAAAGCAAGAGAGACTTATTGCTGCTTAAAAATCTCCAGTAATTTCTTAACTCTGATCGAGGATGAGAGGAAGAACTTGGAGAGATTGTTCAGAGCACTTCTGTCAGGAGTGAACAACACGAGTCATTAGAGATGCTATTAATTTCAAAGTTTATATCTTTCTGCAAAAACAGTAAAATCTCTTGTGCTTCTTGACAAATGCAATATACACGGATAGTACAATTTCTAAGGCTGTACAGTTGAGTTTCTTTTTAATTTCCTCCTGTTTTTTAACTGATATTGTATGAAGTATGTGGAAATAAAAAAGCGTTTAGAAAAACTGGTTCGATTACTTTCTTACACTAGAGTGGCTTCACTTTGGTGGCAAGAAGAGTTAGGCTTGTATTTCTTGCTTCCACGCAGACTGATGTTTCTCTTCTCAGCGCCCAAAATGTAACTTCCTTCTTTGGGAAGAAATTCCTTTCAAGATGAAATAAAAAGACGACTGATTGGGGAAAGCTAAATGCGACATTCGTATTCCCAGCTGTCAGCTCTGAACGTTATATCCTATGGGCTAGAAGGAAATGGAGCTTAATTGTTTATTCTTACAATAGCCAGGGGACTGTTAATATTTAAGGATATGAATGAGTGGTCAAAAAAGGTGGATTAAAGAAGTCAAGTAAGCACAGAGTTGGAGTGCATCAAGCTCTTAAATTTCCACCTCTGGAGAAGAAGAGATGGGGGAAATGAAGAGGTAGAGGGAGAAATGGACAATATTTAAAGACACGAGAGCTGAAAACCCAAGGCAATTTACATTTGTTTGTCTGTTTCTGCTCTATTTTTATCTGAGGAGCAACTTTAGGAAGGTGGCCACGTGTAACTGAAGGGATTTTTCAACTCTCCCATTTCTTGCACAACACCAGGCCAAAGGGTACCAGAACTTCCCACCTTCTGTATGTCACAACTCCTCTCCAGTCCTTACAGTGTGACCTTTTTGCTGCTGTTCTCAGAACTGCTTCTGGCAGAGGGAAAAACAAAAGCTTTACAGATTTTGCTTTAATCTGGAAAACTGTCTACCTGTAGCGGGGAATTGAACTTCAATTATAGTAAAAAGACAGCTTCTTTTTGTTCTTGTTAAAGTGACTTTTAAAGTTTCAAATTGTTCCTTTTGGAAAGTGAATAATTCTGTTTATGCAGGTGGCAGTGATAGTGAGAGTTGTTTCTTCTGAATGATGTTTTTGTTTAGCCATGAATACGGGTTTTCCAATTGCTACCACCTGCTTAGTCCTTCCCTCTTCTACCCTCAGAGGTGCCTGGTGCAACTCTGTGTGTTGATGGGGTGAACATCAGGAGAAAGTCAGTGTGTGATGTGATTTCCACTTGTTTGAAAAGCCAGCTCTTTATACTTAACCAATTTTCAAAATGTGGAGCCCGAATTAGAAAATTTTGCTCTATTGTCCCTGGAACACCCAGTTCCACATACAGCATATAAATAAATAAAAAGAAAAAAAATCTAAGTCATCTGTTCAATGCTTCATAGATCTGTCTCACGTACAGCTAAATCTGAAGTGTCATAAGAAGCAAAATGCATGCAGGAAGTATTACACACTTGTTTTAGCAAAGCAGAAAATCAGGTTATAGTGAAATGAGAAAGCGTAAAAATCTCGAATTATGGTTTCGTGCTCCAAACGCTAAAGAGCTATTGATTTTTATTTTTTTGTGTGTGCTGGAAGTAGAGCTGTCTACTAAGAGAAATTTTACATTAGGTACTCAGCAGGCAAATGTCTTTCTGTAGCTAAAAAGAGAAAATACTTAACCTATCTGTTTATAGATTAATTTGATGTATTTTGAGAGGTTCAATATATTGTTTCTCTAGATCTTCCCTTAAATATTGATTTCTCCTTTAGGGCTCCTGTACTGGTTGCACTTGCTCTCATTGAATGTGGAATGAAGTATGAAGATGCAGTTCAGTTTATAAGGCAGTAAGTTAAACTTCCCCATTCTCGAGAAATCTCTCGCTTTGTTGTATTTGAGTATCACGCGTCTTCAGCAGAGTTTGTTAGATTTCTGATTTGTTTTCTAGAGGCTTTATCTTGACGATAACGGGTATGATTTTGACATTAACACTGAGATTTTAAATCTGGACTTAATATATTAAACCATTGACCTAAGACCCAAAGATGTTGAGCTTGGGAGGAAAAAATTGCTAGGCTGGGGCTATAAAAAATTATGGATTAATTGAACATGGACTAATTGCTCCTAACTAGATAAAAAAAATAAAATTCTATTGAGGTTGGGCCCCCAGGCAGAATTTGTACAGCAGTAGGCGAGCACCAGCAACTCCTGCAGGTGCTGTGGGTGAGTGCGTTCCCCACCCAGGGAATGTCAGCAACCTCCCTGGCTGGAAAATAACAAAAACTGGTGAAGGATGAGACTGCTCAGCTCTGTTGGTTCAGTGATAACATCAGACCTTGAAATGAAGCCCAGCAGGTAAGATTATGTTGAATGAGCTTTGCCAAAAAAGCAATTCATCCTTTTATGGATTCCCAGGGTCTTCAGTTATCTTTGTAATCTGTGTTGCTGTCAACAGATTTTTCTGAATTTTTCCTTTCTTAAATTCCTTTTTTCTCTTCCTGGTACAGTACCTTTTATACGGAGAAGCTGTTTTTCTGAGAACCTCTTATTATATTAGCTAAGTAAGACCATGACATTCAGATACAAACATAGAAATAGCACACACATCTGCAAGGAAAGGGTGACCTTGCTGTTGCTCAGTGCCTGCTGCTGAAATAAATAAACTCTCCCAGCCCAAGCAAAATATGCTGAAATACATCAACTGGATTTTTATTTTAATATTGGCACGTGGGTGACGAACTGCGTGTGCTGCTCTGGTTTAGCCTTCCTCAAAGTGGCAAGGGATACGGAACCAAGCCAAAATCCTGTTTTGTTGATACAAAAAAAAGCTTTGAAAGGAGAACTAATCTGCCTTAGAATGTGTATGGTGATTGAAGCAGTACTTCTCCCATTGATACTAGCCTTCATTCTCTTTGTTTTAGGAAAAGGAGGGGAGCTTTCAATTCCAAACAGCTGCTTTACCTTGAGAAATACCGACCTAAGATGCGATTACGCTTCAAAGATGCCAACGGTCACTGCTGTGTTCAATAGAAAAAAAACAAAACCAAAATAAATCTCAAACGAAGGCAGAAGTTAGTATGGCTGTTTTCTGGACTCTTGGCACCTGGAAATGTGAATCTGGAATGAAACTACGTCATCAAATTAGTGGTGGAGTCAGTGCTTCTCAACCTCTGTCCTAATGGTGGTGATGATTGAAAAAAAAGCAAAATAAAAATAAAAAAAATTTTAAGAGAAACATTTCAGTGAAGGATTGTTTTCTCCTTAAGCTGCAGTTTCAACATCTGCAAGGAGAAAATGAGTTTCTGAACCTTCTGTATTTTTAACTTTTTAAGAAAAGAAATAAAGTAAATTTTATGTCTAAGGAAAACCAGCAGAGCATTGGCTTGTGCAGAAACTATTTTCTTGATTTGAGGAAAGTACCCCACAGTTAGGGCCTGATACAGTAATTCCTGTGGGACTCTTGTAAATGGAGTTGCCTTTTTTTTTCTTTTTCTTTTTTTTTTTTTTAAAAACCTTACTGGGAACTGGCAGACAGAGGTGCAGAGGAGCCTTTGTTGCTGTATGGGAGCAGCCTGACGGCCTTAAGCCCACCCTGGGCATGTGCTAGAGATTCGGTGATGTCTGTGGTGTTTGTCTACCTGGTGGTCACGCTCTGCAGGTGTGAAAAAACTTCCTGGTGGGCTTTATGAGAAGACTCACTGCCTAAAATCCTTGGTGAATCTGCTAAAGGCCTTTTCTGATTGATGGGAGGTAGTGCTTTTAAGTGTGTGTGTGTGTGTGCATGTGTGGGTGATTTTATGTGTGTGTCACAATCTTATTTTTCCAAAGAATTTGGCTGAAATGATCATTGTCTCTCTGTTGCCAGATAGAAAATCTATCCCGGCAGAAGACTGATGTTCAAAAGTGTCCTAAGTGAGCGAAGGGGCAATTCAGACAAGGACCTAAAATTAATTTTATCTGTCATAAGGAAGAAAAAAAGGCTTTTTGCTGCTCTCCGGGTTCTCTGCCTTGCTGAAGGCAGTAAATCAGGATTTGGGGGGAGGGTCTCATTTGTCTCATCTATGAGGTCAGGACGGTCACGCACAGAAACGCGGTCCATGAATAAAAGCCCAGTCTGGGTGTTTTCCCAGCCTGACCCTCACGTACAGTCCAGTTTAACCACCGATTGCCTTGTTATTTTTTATTAGGCTCTTTTGGAGGGAGAATCTCTAGTTACACACCAACACGCCTATCGTCTGTTCACCATCAGCAGACCATAAATACGCTGATTTTTTGGAGTGTGGGCTGGCAACACGTTCTCTTTGTGGGGTCACTGGTGGTGTCAGCGAATTAATCAAGACAACTCATTTTCCAGCCTCTAATAAGCAGTTTCAGCCAGGCTACTTCTACCAAACACATCTTAACTTAGTGCCCTGCCCTGGTAGTGACCTCATGCTTTCAACTTGACGTTATGTCTGTAATATTCAGCCGCTGAAGGCTTTGAATACAGGTTTAGAGTCATTTTCTCCTGTGATCTTTGGCTGTGGAGCACCAAAGGCTGTTGTTGTGCTGTGCCTGTGGCGGGTGTAGGCTGGTCCCCGGCTTTTACCGATACCTCGCCTGCTGGTGACATGAGCTGCCTTTGCAGGATTTCTTCCTGTTCTGGACTTCTGGTTTCAGTCTGCAGCTTAAACCGCGCAAATCTTTTCAGAACCGAAGTAATGGACTTCTAGAATTTTATTCCTGGAAGGGATTTATAAATTTAAGCAAAAAAAGAAAATCATGGTACTTGTCAAGATCCCTCGCTTTACAGATACACCAACAGGCAACGCTGCACGCCGTGACACTCGGTCTGTTCCCTGCCTCGAGCTGTAGCGCTGTACTGAGGCCCTGCCTCCCTCTAAGATGTGTAACGTTTCTCATTCCTTTAATAGATAAAGGAGACGCGAAAGTGTTTGTGATGTCGATGCCTACATTAGGGAAATAACGGATCTGGTAACGTCTGAGTCCAGGTGGAAGGTAGACGATGCTGAAATTACCTGATTCTGGTCTTTAGTTTCCCCTGGCAAACTAGAAGCCTAATGTTCTAACTGTTTCTGTGAATGAAAATTGATGTTTTTAGTAAAACTAAATACTGGTAGCTAAAGCTGATTTGAGAAATGGTGGAAGTCAGGTTGGAGGGGAAGGTGTCGAGCTGGATTAAAAACCAAACCCCAAGCCCTTCTGAAGAACAATAAAAAGAAACTTTTACGTGCTCTATGTATAACTTTGCATTCTTCCCCCTAGTTTGACTCTGATTTTATAATGTACTAATTTCATATACTATGACTCTGCAGCCTTAATTGAGGAAAAAGAGTGAAAAGTGCAGACCGTCACCCAGCGTAGCCACGAGCGGGAGGGAGTGGGATTGTGGCCGATGACCGGTAGGCACAACACTCGGTTCAGCACTTGAACGTAGTGCAATAAAGTTCTTGCAGTAAAACGTCTTCCCTCTGGCTCTTGATGAATTTATTGCAGCTCATTTCACCTTTAAATGCTCTTCTTTTGCTCGGATTTGTAAGGGCCTTCGGGCAGGTTTGTCCGTGCCCCTTGGGTGCTTGATCACCGCTGGGTGCTTCATGGCTTGGAGTTGCTGGTGGGAAAGGTTCTACCTTGGAGCAGCGCCGCAAAAAAAAGGAACCTTTTTCTTACTTTTAAATTACCCGTTTTATAAAAGTCTAGACTTACCTTTAAACAAACAAAACACACCCCCCACCCCCAAACTAAACAAGGGCTCTGAACTTTCCCAAGAACTCTCCAAAAGTTCTCTTGCAAAACTTTCTCTTGTGCCCTGGACAAGACTAGACACCGTCCCACCTGGCAGGGCCTGAATGGGAGTATTGTTTTGGGGGAACAATGAGCGAGTTTCTGGAGTCCTGGATCCCAGTCAGTTCCCCTTCCTTGCTGGTGGAATGCCGCTGCCTTCAGCTGTGTAATTTATTTAAATAATACTAAGGTGCTATTTTCTGGGCTTCACAGATAACAATACAATCAGCTTTGCTTTGCTGCCATCAAAGAAATATGTTACTTGCAAATCGGTGTCGTGTTTCTAATATTTATCAGATTTTTCCCACTAGTGTAACTAGAACAAATTTTTTAGTCCCTGTTGGCAATGAGATAATAAACCACTGACTGGGGGGCTGGCAGCAGTAACTGGGAGGCTCCTTCTCTTTGTATTTGTATAGCTTTTATTGTTTGTTTTGTTGTTGGTTTTTTTTTTAACACCAAACTCTCATTTTGTTTGTTTTTTGAAGTTTTTCTAACTTTTTGGTTACCCTCCTGTTAGGTCCCTAAAAATCCCTGAAATGTTTTGCTAATCAAAGGCTACTCAGTAGAAAAAATACTGTGCGCTTGCCTGGAACTGAGATATTCCTGTATGATATGAGTTACTTGTTTCTTTTGTTAATTTTTTTTCATGAACATCTAGGCAGCTTCAGATACTGATGCTCTAACTGGAGATAACAATCACATGCATGTTTATATCACTTAAGATGCTACTTTTGGAGCGATTGATGATAAGCGGAGTGGAGCGGTTCCGCACGGGGAAGGAAACTGCAGGAATCATGGTTTGAGCTTCTAGAACAGTGTATGTTCTTTTAACTAAAAGATTATAAATCATTTAACTTAGTCTTAGAGCTTGGAAATCAACTCCGGGGAGGGGTGTAGGTAGATGTTTTTTGGGGGGAGGGGAAGAATAGCTTTTTGTCGGTAAAGAGGTGTGAAGTAAGATGTTGAGGCTGCTCTCAAGCCTGTTGTGAGATAGATTTATGTGCCTAAGTCCCACAAGAGGTAACGCTTTTCACAGGTTTCTCTGGAACACCTTTCGCTTCAGGCTGCCCGAGGGCTGCGTAGACATCAGTTACCCTGCTAGTCTTGTGTTAAATATTTGTATCCCTGTTGGGCAAAAACCAAACCCAAAGGCATGGAGCTAAATCTTAGGAGCTTCCCTTGTTCTGTCGGCTTGTTTCATCAGGACTTAAATCGCCATCATCAATGAATGAAGTGACGTAAGTGACATCTTGTTTGTTTTTCTTGCCATACGTTTAAGTCTAGATCCTGCTACTGCTGACTGGTGGGATGACATTGAAGAGAAAATGAGGCTATTTCACAAAGTTACTGGCTGACAAAGTTGTTGGTTGGTGCAGTTGCACCACCCAGGATGAGAACTCTCCTTCCTGGGCTTTTTGCACTTCTCTTTGGGCCGCTGAAATCCTCATTTTGGGGGTGTGGAACCCAGTAACCGAGCCCCCGAGGGCTTTGTGGGGGTCGTGGTGTGGCTGGCGAGGAGCTTGCCTCTTGAAGAAACAACGGTGGGTGAGATTTAGAGGCTGCTGGAGAAGCTGCTTGGTTTTGGGGGTGTCCGGGGTGATTCTGGCAGGAGATGGCTGAGCTTGAGGTGGTGTCTGTGCCCTTTTTTGCAGGGCTTAACTCTAGATGGAGAGAAACGAGGGACACCGGGAGCCATCGGCGGAGGAAAATCCCTGATCCGAATCTGTGGATGGATTAGAAGAGCTCCAGGTGGGGAAAAGAACCAGGTAAGGAGTCGCTTCTTCTCGTCCGGCGAAGGGAAACCAGAAGCACCGAGTCATAACGTGACTCCTTTAGGGCTGTGCAAAGCCACGGGTCTGCTCCCGGGATGTGGGACATCTCTGTGGTTCCTTTGCTGGGAAGCAGGGCTGAATGCTGATGGCCAGAGCCCTTTGCTGAGACAGTTCTCTCACTGACAGGCACCCCCAGGGGATGCAGTTGGAGGGTGGGATGTTGTGAAAGGGCCCCCTGCCCCCAGGGAGGCTGGGGCTACCACCATCTGCGGTGTTTTGTGGAGAACGGAGAGAGCACAGCGTGAACCCCGGCCTGAAATAATATTCCGAAAGCCCTTGGGTTGTCTTTGGCAAGGCCGTGCGCGTGGGGCTTGTGACCTTCCTGGGCTACTGTTTTGTTTTCTGGGTTTTATTGTCCTTGTTGTTATCCGGAGGGCTGCGGGATCGTTATCCTGCTGGGTGGCAGGGTCTTGCTGAGCTGGTTATTCCGATTGACTGGACTTAGTGCTGCAGGGTACCTTCTGCGGCAGATAATTCCGCGCGCGGGCTGGCTCCTCTGCCGCTTTGTGATTTATTGCCATTTCAATTTCAAATTTCAATTTCCAACACTAAAGGAAGGGAAGAGGACGTTCTCGCGCGGAATATATAAACGGCTTTAGGACTCAAATAAAAAATTTTCCTAAAAGAAAAGGGCAGCAGAACCCATCGGGCTGGCGCAGAGTGGGGTTGGGGGGGCAAATGTTAAAATAGCAGCAGTTTTTTGACATCGCTGCTGCTCGGCCCTGCTGCCTGGGAGCGCAGGCAGAGCCTCCTGCTTTTTTGAGAACTCTGATGGGATCGATATGTTCCTGCAAGAAGGTTTCCATCCCGTCCTCTCAGCGTCTGGCAGGGAGAGCCATGCTTTTTGATTTCTGTTGCCTGAGGGCAGTGAGCGAGTCGGTGGCTCTCCCGCTGCCAGATCAAGTGCAGGGGGAGGTAAAAATGCAGATTTGATGAATTCCACGGGCATGGAGGGGGCCGGTGGGTCTGTCGGAGGATCAGCTGGAGTGTATTGTCCCTGCGTGACCTGTGATGGGGTGGGTACAAGCCATAGATTTCTTCCCTTCTCTCCTCCCTTGACGCTGAAAACAAAATGAGGAGTGACAAAATGTTGTCAGGCTGCTAGAAAAAAAAAAAACACCAACAAACAAATCTGGAGGAAGATCTGCATAATGCACAACTTAATGATAATCACTCTCTTCCCAACTGTTCCTCGAGCTTCTCTGGCACTGGTGGCACTGGAAGGTGCGTGGGACGGGGACCTCGCCTTACGGACGGGTTTTTGGGGTGCACCTTTTTCCCCTACCGCTAATTCCTATTCATGGTGTCTTTGCAACTGGGATTCAAAGTCAGGCCTGATCTTGCAGCCGTGGAGCGGGGCAAGGGGAAAAAAAAAAAAAAAGAAATTCTATTAAAAAAAAAGGCAAATGTTGTCAAGGAAACTGCTCTCCCAGTACCACCGCGCGCAGCCAATAAGGCACAAAGAAGAGTCTCCCCACAGCAGAGCTGTGCGGCGCGGGGTGGGCTCCGCAAACGTAATTGAGACAGCAGGAACCCGCTGCTAACTACAAAGCCCTGTTTTGATTGCTGTGCGGGCTCCATCCCAACCTGCCGTAGTTAATCCTTTGTACCTCCGTTAATGAGCCGCTCTCGTTTTTCCTCTCTGCAAAGCGAGCCAGAAATTTTAAATAGGAGAAGGGGTCAGGAGGAAGGTGACAGAAATTACCGCAGACTTGCTTTGGGTAGCGGTATTCTTCCTGCGAGGATAATTACTTAAAAGCAAGACGAATGCTCTGCGTTTCGGTTAACTCCTCTCCAGCCTGCCTTAAATCCATTACGGGGTGCCTCGCGTGTGACATTTGCGTCTGTGTCCCTTAATGGTGACAGTAAATTTTAAACACCCCGGGAGGGGCTGCGGGGAGCTGCTGCCGGGTCTCGGGATGCTGCTGCTGCTGCTGGAGCCCGGGAGGAAGGAGGGAGCTGGTGTCTCCCACGCGTTCCCGGTCGGAAGGTGAAAGCATCGCTCGCAAAAAGCGAGCTGTGACGCTGGGAACCGGCGGTTGCTTCCTGGTTACCGGGTAATAGCACCGTCCCAGGTGAATCCTTCGTGTGCCTGCAAAGGTAATTTGTCACAGGGCTTTCCTGTTTGTGTGCTTGCTAAGCTGAATCCAAGCCTTCCATCTATTTCAGGACCTGAGTGAGGAATCAAAGCAGGGTCGCCAAAGGGCAGCAGAATTAAACTGTTGGCCTTTGCTTGGGAATGGCTTGAAATTAATTCTGCTGCTGGCGGTGATGGCTGGGCTGGGAGGCGGACCTGGGCAGCTCTATTGCAAACAGCACTTGCCCTTTTCTGCCTCCCCTTGCCCCGTAGCTGTGTAAGAGCTGGCACAGAAGAGCCCCACCGCTTCTCCAAGTGCAGACGGACGTTTGGCTCCTCCGGGAGCCAAGTCCAAGGCAGCTTTTCCGTGCTGCCACGGCTCTTGCCTCCTGACCCCTGTCACTGCTGAGGGTTCTGCTTTAGATCCTGGGGCCGGGTGGTCCTCAGAGAGGAACCTGAGGTACTTGCAGTAAATGCAAGTGTAGGGTGCTGCACCTGGGGAGAAATAAACCCCTGCACCAGGACAGGTTGGGGGCTGACTTGCTGGAGAGCAGCTCTGAGGAGAAAGACCTAGGAGTCCTGGTGGACAATAGGATGACCATGAGCCAACAATGTGCCCTTGTGGCCAAGAAGGCCAATGGCATCCTGGGGGGCATCAAGAAGAGTGTGACCAACAGGTCAAGAGAGGTCATCCTCCCCCTCTGCTCTGCCCTGGGGAGGCCCCAGCTGGAGTCCTGTGTCCAGTTCTGGGCTCCCCAGTTCCAGAAGGACAGGGAACTGGTGGAGAGGGTACAGCAGAGGGCTACAAACATGATGAGGGGACTAGAACATCTCTCTCACGAGGAAAGGCTGAGGGACTTGGGTCTTTTAATAACCCCATTTTAGGTCAAATTACTCCGTCTCACCATATTGACCTGTTTGGCAATCCCAGTATAGAACTAAATCTCTGTTTCTTTATATGCGAGTTCAGACGTAACATAATTATAGCATTTATAACCAAGCCCACGTACCCTGGTGGCAAAGGTTCTGTACTGGCATTACCGGGCTGCTGCCTCACGGGTTCTGCGGCTGCACTTGAGGTGGAGGAGGATTCCCTTGGTTTCGCTGCATCTGCCGTGACGCTGTTCCTAGCATTAGCCTGAGCACAGTCTGTTCCAGCTGTAGGTTCCAGTCCGGCAGAGGCAGCAGGTGATGCAGAAGCGTGGCTTTCAGAACAACCAGTTGCTTCCGCTGTTGACTGAGGTTCTTCTGTAGCGTTAGTGCAATCTGAAGAGACGGGAGCTTCGACTGAACCTACTGGAGCCTCAGAGACAGAAGAATTGCCAGCTTCTGGTGCAGAGGCGGATGACTCGCCATTAACTGAGAAACGGGAAATAAGAACATTTGTGTGTCAGAATCTGATGAGGTTTCCTTTTCAAATGAAAAACTTTTGGTGTAAACATATTCCTTCTACGTTGTTTAAGTCACAGCGAAATGCTATAAGCAGCATTTTTGTCTAAGATGACAAAAAGTCACAATACATCTGCCTCAGTTAAAGCTGTAATTAAAACTTACAGTCTGCAAGCCGTTCCCTACACTTCCCTGCTGAGGAAATTTCTTAGTTTCTGCATATCTTGGTCAACTCAACGTTACACCTTACTCTTTAGATTAGTAAAAGATACCCAACTTCTTCCCAGAGAACAGTACTGCCTTCTTTGCTTTGAAACTTTGAACTTGTATCAACTTCAAAAAAAAAAAAAAATCTTGATTAGTATGACATGACACTGGAGCACCGTGTCCAGTTCTTGGAGCACTGTGTCCAGTTCTGGGCTCCCTGGTTCAAGAAGGACAGGGAACTGCTGGAGAGAGTGCAGCAGAGGGCTACAAAGATGATGAGGGGACTAGAACATCTCCCTTATGAGGAAAGGCTGAGGGACTTGGGTCTCTTTAGTCTGGAGAAGAGAAGGCTGAGGGGGGATCTGATCAATGCCTATAAATACTTAAAGGGAGGGCGTCAAGAGGATGGGGCCAGTCTTTTCTCAGTGGTGCCCAGTGACAGGACAAGAGGAAATGGGCACAAACTTGAATGTAAGAAGTTCCACCTAAACATGAGGAG
>JAOXJK010000009.1:780635-790686 GCA_025774025.1 Xenus cinereus
GGCTTGGAGCAACCTGGTCTGGTGGGAGGTGTCCCTGCCCAGGGCAGGGGGGTGGAACTCGATGATCTTTAAGGTCCTTTCCAACCCAAACCATCCCATGATTCTATGAAACACCCCAGCAGGGCTCAGGTACCCGGGGGTGGGATGTGCCTGGAGGCGTTGGGGGACACGGCTTTGCAGCGATGCTGGTGGATGGTGGATATTTTGACCTGGAAAGATATGAAAGGATGTGTATCCCCGGCAGATAAAAGTCTGCCTTGTGTCTGCCACAGGCTGCAGCTGCCTCTAAGTGCTGTTACGCAACATGAGGTTTCCTTTTGTGTGGAATTTGACTTTAACAACCTTATAATTTAGCAGAGTGATGATTATTATTTTTTTTTTTTTCCTAGGCCTTTTTTCCCCAAGCTGTCACCATCCTGGGAGGGCTGTGCTGACTTTAAGGACAGACTCAAGTTAATCGCGGGTCGGCCCCTTCGTTAGGCACAGTGCGGTGTTCTGCTGGGGCCGAGGGTGAGGAATGAAATAATTAAGTCAGCTGGCATAGGCAGGAATTAAAATAATGACAAACACAGACACAGCTTGGGTAGCCAGGTGATGGTCTACGTCCTCCTCTGTTTTCAGCAAGTGCACATATTAAATAGCACCTTGTGCAACAGCGAGGTCCCTCTGTGCCACTAATGAGAAGGCGGTGTCATTTAGGCGGCGAGATGATTGTCTGCACCTCGTGTTTTGAGAATGATTTCAGGCAGAAAACGATTTTCTTCCCTTGTCCACATCAATACGTACAGGATAGAGGTTTGGGGAAGGCAAAGAAGAGTTTTTAATTGGATGCTGAGACTCAAACGTGCCTTCAGTGGGAGATCTGAAGAACACCTTGGCCCCGTGCTCCCGTTCAGAGGATGCTCGATGCTCCTGCATCCCCCTCGTGACTGGAACGAGGGGCTGAGGTCGTTGGGGCTGGTCTCTTGTGAGGTGGAAAGGATGAGCAGAGGAGGAGGGAGGCATCTTCTGAGGAAGCTTGGGTGTCTGTCCATCTGCGGCGGCTTCCTGAAGAAGAAAGTTGGATTAAGGGCACGAGTTCTGCCGGGGATGGTGGGGAGAAGGTAATGTGGCTCGTGGGCAGGAATCGTGGGGAACGTGCTGATGTTTTCCATGAGCTAGGGTGCAATTACCAGGCAGAGTCTCATGTCTGATGCCTCTTCCCTTCAACGTGCAGGCAGCGAAGCCCTTGTTTTGGATGTGGTTGCCGTGCTGCTGGAGAGAGCCGCTTCGGAACAGCCTGTTCTGAAACACAACAAACCTACTCGTCGCGTTTTCTCTGGAGAATCAGCCC
The DNA here is from genome assembly GCA_025774025.1 of Xenus cinereus. Taxonomy (NCBI): domain Eukaryota; kingdom Metazoa; phylum Chordata; class Aves; order Charadriiformes; family Scolopacidae; genus Xenus; species Xenus cinereus. The sequence continues at coordinate 781,969 of JAOXJK010000009.1, forward strand.
GCTCCAGGAGGAAGTTACTGTACCTTAAATTCCCCTGGAGCCGCCGGCTGCCTCTTCTTGGAGGATGAGGCAAAAAATCCTGCTCCGTCTCTGCCGTGTCCCCTTCCCTGGGAGCTGAAAGCGGGGTCCCTCGCTGGGGATCCCAGATAGGTGGGACCTTGAGGGTCAGCCCAAACCGCTCGTTGCACTGGGTGTCCTCGGGGATGGCCTTATTGCTGCTGAGCATCCTTTCCTGGAGCTGGATGGACATATCCAGAATGTCCCTGCTCCGGTGAGCGAAGGGCTGGGACTGTTGGCACCGGGGCTGGGAGCGGGATTTGGGGGTTTCCATCGCACCCCAGCGAGGTCCTGCCTCTGCCCCAGTGCTGCTGGGGAGGAGACTGGGGCCGGGAACCTGGTGTGGTGGGTTGGAGCTGCTCAGATAATTGGCACTAATGAGGTGGGGGGGGAATATTGACCCGAACCAACCTCTGCTCCCGAGGCGTGGGGGAGACGGGGTTCAGCTCAAGGAGGTAGAGGAGGGATTTTCCCACGTGGTGAGGTTCTTTTCTCTTCTGCATCTTGCGTAGAGGGGCTGGAAAAAGTCTCCCGGCAGCTTGGGTTAAGAGCATTTCACTTTCCAGTGTTTGTTTCTGGTCTGAGAAATGTGAAGCATGTGCCCCAGCCCGCAGGAAGGCCACTTTATAAATGTTAGAAGTAAATAATAGAGATTAATAGCAATAACAGTCTCGGTATCGTGTTGCATGCATAGGCCTTGAGTAAACCTGAAGGTTATCAAATAAATAATAATGATAATCTTGTGTATTTTTACTCTTCTGGCTTTAAAAGCCGGTTTTAAAAAGGTTTTCTAAAGCAGGCTTTACCCTGCAGATGCAGTCAAGAGGCTGTATCCTCCCCGAGGCCGCTGGGGATTATTTGGAGAGCGTGGGGCCGAGTAATTCCTTCGAAGGCTCTCGCTTTCTGTGCCGAGAGGAGCAGCTCGGAGAAGGAGCAGTGACGGGAGCAGAGGAGGTGGCTGGTGCTCCCCGGAATACCCGGGGATGTGAGCAGTGATTAATGCATGGCCGAGGCTTTCGGTGGCTGCAGAGCCTGGAGAGGTTCTGACATGACTTTGCAGCATCAGTTGGCAAAACCAACTTTGCACCTCAGCGATGCCCATCAGGGACTAATCCTCGCCCTGCTCCTGGCTAAAAAATCAATTTTCTGTTGTGATTCTCTTTGGGGCCACAAAGGGCTTTTAGCATCGGCTGGGAAAAGGGAGGGTGATGTCGCCTGAGTTATTGGAAAGGGCTTGTACTTTGTGTTTTGGTCTTTCCAGGCAGCCAGTGACTCCTGCCACAGCCCGCAATGGCTGAGGATTGCTGCCCATCCACAGCAGTGGTGCCTTATTTTTAGCTGTGGTCAGCCTGGAGCCACAGCCGAGCTGCAGTGACATGTTTGCCTGCGGAATTAACTCCATCTCCTCATTTAGAGTGATTTATCCAATTAGCGTTGGTGTGTCACTCGAGAAGGAAAACAATATTCCCGATCCGGAGCGAGGGGCTCTTCTGGATCCAGCAGGAGAAACCCTGAAAATAGCAGCAGTGTTTGAAGGTTTGGGGATGGCAGGATCCCCTGGCACCGGGGTGATGCTGGCCAGGTAGTTTATGGGCTTTGCCCCGTATCCCGTGTGCTGGTGGCACTGGGGAGCGCTGCTGTCCCCAGGCTAAGGGCACGACGTTAGCAAATGGGATGGGTGGCAGCTAAAAAACATTGTCCCGGTTGGAGAACACAGACTAATGCCTTGTGTCTAATAGGATGTGGACGGGTCGTCCTGGCTTGTTACTAAAAATGCCCTTTACAGGGAGCAAACAGCGAGAGAATAAAGATGGATGTGTTTTTACCTCCTCCTGGTGATCCTCTCTGGGCCACTGAGCCCGTGGCTCACGGGGGATAAAGGCTCAGCCCTGGGGTCGGGTGTTTGCTTGTGGAGGGGCTTTGCACCAGCTCAGGACGGCAGGAATAACGTGCAGGGCTTGGAGCCCAGCGCAGTAGGTGGCCAGGTACCCATCGCGAGGTGAGTTTGAGGTGGGAGCAGGACGATTTCTGGTCACTCAAGCTTTTTGCAGCAGCTAAAAAATGACTATTGACTGTTTCCCCAGGAGGGTGGGAGAATACCCTGCATTAACCAGGTGGAGCCTGTGGCCTTGCAGCAAAGGCACCTTCTGTACCCGTTTGGAAGCGACAGACTGCTGAGAGGAAAGGGATTTAAGTTTTAATTACACCTGGCATGGGTGCAGGTTGAAGTTTGGGGCTTTTAATAGAGCTTTTTTTTTTTTTTTTTGATGGTGGATTTAGCGCAGAGCCACCGGAGAGAGGTGGATTTGCTGACTTGTGCAATGCAATACAGCCCTGAAGGTTTTAACTCTGTCACTGAGTGCAAAGCACTTTCCTGGCAGTTCTCCCACCTGGGAGCTGAGTTGTTGGGTTTTTTTTTTGTTTTTGTTGTTAAAATCTTGGTGTGGGTGGGAAAAAAGAACCCCAGATCTTCCCAGGGCTGGGCACGGCTGCTCAGGGTCGGTGTTTCTCAGAAATACCTGCCGTTATCTCAAGGGCTCTGGAAAAGGTGAGCCCACGGGGTTTTACCTGGTAGCCACTGCGATGGAAACCCCGAGGGGAGGGGGGTGAATCCTCGTGGGGTTTGCAGGGCTGTGCCTTGACCCAGGTGTGGCTGGAAGTCTTCAAAATAGCTGAGTTTTTGGAAGAAAACTCCAGGGCTGCTGCTCTGCCTGTTAGATGCCCTGAGCCATGCACATCCTGGGGCATCCCTGCTGCCGGGAGAGCCGTGGGGCGACGATGCCCACCCACGTCAGAGCTTGTGGGGCAGGACACGCCTGGTGGGGCTCAGGCACTCTGTGCCACAATGAACCTCCTGTGGGAAATCCCTTTCCTCTGCCTGGAGTTTCCCAGTCTCCCCCATCCCTCTCCCTGCTCCCGGGCTCCATAGCACAAGGTGCTGGCTGCTCTGGGTGGCCACCCAAAAGCCGTGCCAGCTCTGGGGGATGCCCAGGGGCTGTATTCCCCATTTCTAACTGGTGTTGGAGCCCCAGACACACACGGCTTTGGCTGCTGGTGCTGGGCTGGGCTCTCCCTGGTGTCACCGTGGATCCAGTACTGTCACCTCCAGCTCCTCTGCCACAGATCTGCGTCTCGCAGGAGCAGCGAAGCCACATCCACCCAGCTGGGACAGACACAACAAGGTGCTCCTGCCCTCGTCTTCCCACGTAAGTGGGTGCTGTCTGCACTGGCACCCCCCCGTATCACCCTCAAAAAGAGACTTTTCTCATTCCCTGCAGCACAATGCACCTGGCAGCCTTTTATTTCTCCTGCAGAGGAGGTGAATTTGTGCCTGGTCAAGGTGTTTCCTGGAATTGCCGTGGAGTTTTGCCCTTGTACCATTGAATTTCGGGCTGGGGAGGTGAGAGGTGGGTGCTGCTCTGACATCGGGGCTTCGTCTCCTTCCCGCGGGCGCCCAGCTGCCTTTGAACGCGCTGGGGAAATTCTGCGCCTCTGAATTGATCTCGTTTCCTTGTACGGGATCCAGATGGCACGGGGCTCCCTGTCCTCTCGTAGTAAACACAGCAGGCAGCCTGCCGGCGCTGGAAAAGCTCTGGCCGGGCGTTTGGTTCTCCTCGGCCGCAGTCCTTGGCGTGTCGGTCCCCGTCTCCTTCTCCTCTCGCCTCTTTGGGGGCCACGGCGGTGACCCCGTGGCCGGGATGCTCCGAGCAACCGGGGTCCTGGCACCCCCTGGCTGGGGACCGTCACTCGGCGTGGTGCTTTTGGTGCTGCTGGCAGAGGGATCTGCAGCACGGGTGAGGTTTTCCCGGGAGCCAAGGGGAGCGGGGCACAGGCAGCACCCAGCGCCGTCGTCTCCGGCCGCGGGTCCTGTTTTTGAGCATGAAATTAGGAATTTGGAGAGAAACTTCGCAGCCTCAGGGAGGGTTTGGCAGGTCTCCGGCAGAGCTGGGGTCTGGTCCCCGTGGTCCTGAGCCCCTCTTTGGCCCGTTTCCCCAGTTTCCTGCTGGCTGTCCACACAACGCTGCGGGGACGCTGCCACCTTTAGTGTCACCCAGCCAAGCAGAGGCGATGGGCAGGCTGTGGGTGAGCTCTCCCGAGCATCCCCCATGGCTGGCGGGGAGGCAGGGCCAGGAGTCTGCAGCTCCTGGTTCAGTGGAGGCCAGGAGCGATGGGGAGAGCTGCCTCCCCAAGGAGGATGTGGCTACCAGCACCTGGGACCAGTGGCCCCCGTGTCACCAGCCCTGGGAACGGCAGCATTTTGCTGCCCTCTAGTGAGGTCTGGCAGCCGGGCTCCCTTTGGGGTCCCCGTGGCACTGACACCTCCCTTTGGGCCCCCTTCAGTAGGGGCAGAGCCTTTGGGGTCCCCAGGGCAGGGCACATCCCTGCGGGATGGTGGCACTTCGTGGTGCTTTGTCCCTGGGTGGCTGCTCCGTGTCCCGCTGCAGGACAAATCACCAGCTTAAAACTAATTGACCCCCAAAGCAGCTGGGCTTGGCTCCCCCTTCCAACGGCCTCGTGGGACCCCCAACCTGGTCTCCCCGCCGTGCCCTGGGCTGCAGGGTGCTGTCACCCAGGTGTCACCTCTGGCCACCCCTTTCCCTTGGGACCTGCTCTTTGCTGAGCGGCGAGGAGACATTTCCCCTGACTTCTGCCCGGGCAGCTGTTGCTGCGTGTAAATAATACAAATTAATTAAAAGGAAAATCAAAACTAGGCACATTTCTAATTAGATAATCCACCAGCCCCTGGTATAATTAATTATGTTAATAGGGCCGCCTGCACGGTGAAGGCTTGCAGGGGGTCGGTGATGAGGCGCAGCGGGTTGTGGCGTGGGGTGGGAAGCGCAGGGGATGCGGGGTCCAGCCCTGCCTCGACCGGCCGTGCTGAGCCCTGCTCCCCTGCAGCGGGGATGTGGCCGGGACCCCCATCCTTGCCGTGGGGCCGGTGTCCTTAGCCCATCGCGTGGCTGTGCAGACGCAGCCCCTGATGGTGTCTGTGCAGGGACGCTCATCCCCAGCCCAACGGGTCTCAGCTGAGGGAGGTTTCCCATCTCCGAGGTGTTTTGTCTCCTTGCTCGTGGTTCCCCAAGCCCAGGCTCAGCCCTTACCCCTTCCAGCTGGGTCACTGGGCTCCACACCAGCTCTCCTGCATGCGCTGGGACCGGGAGTCCCCCAGCACCAACCTCCTGTCCATCGCCATGGCTGGTGTTTGCAGCCAGTCCTGGGGCTCCCGGAGAGCTTCAGGGGTTTCTGCAGAGCATCCCTGTCCCTGGGGGTTTCAGAGCATCCTTGCCCCTGGGGTTTAAGAGCGTCCCTGCCCCTGAGGGGCACAGAGATCCCTGTCCCAGGGTTCAGAGCTTCCCTGGCCCTGGGGGTTTCAGAGCATCCCTGCCTTGGAGTGCAGAGTATCCCTGGCCCTGGGGGTTTCAGAGCATCCTTGCCCCTGGGGTTTAAGAGCATCCCTGGCCCTGGGGGGCACAGAGATCCCTGTCCCAGGGTTCAGAGCATCCCTGTCCCTGGGGTTTTCCGAGCATCCCTGGGGTTTAAGAGCATCCCTGCCCCTGAGGGGCACAGAGCATCCCTTTCCCAGGGTTCAGAGCATCCCTGTCCCTGGGGGGCACAGAGCATCCCTGTCCCAGGGTTCAGAGCATCCCTGCCCTGGGGTGCAGAGCATCCCGGCCCCGGGGATTTCAGAGCATCCCTGCCCAGATCCAGCCGTCGGGCAGGGAGCCAGCCCCAGGGCTCAGGCAGCAGCAGGGCCCTGACGGTCAGGCTGAGGCCGTGAGGTCCAGGCAGAGCTGGCGGTTGTGGGCAGCTCTGTCCCGGGAGCAGGATTTCCCTGGCAGCAGAGGGCAGCAGCAGGCTTGGCACGGCGGTGCCCGCTGCATGCAGCTGCAGCGGTGCCATGGGGGCTGCGCCTGCCCAGGGGGTGCAGAGCCAGCACCCTGCGGTGCGATGGCTTTGGGGGTGCGGTGGGACACGGGAGAAGCACCCTGAGATGTGCTGGGTTTCACGCTTCCGGAGCCCGGCGTTGGAAGTGCTGCAGGTGGGATTTGTGGCAGGTGAATAATTCAGCTCAGAGAGCGCAGCGCTTGAGGAGCGTGTGGGCAGAAAAGCAGGGTTGGAGCTTCCCTCTGCCCTCCCCTCGGGGGTCTCATCCCTCCCCTTTCTGCTCAGGGAGAGACAGGGGCACAGCGGGAGGTGCAGGGGGCTGTGTCACCTCTGATGCCGTGTGTCAGCTATGTCTGTGCATGTGCACAGGGGCAGTCTGGGTGTCTGTGTGCCCAGATGGGGTTTGCAGCCCGTCACCACGAGGGAGGGTCTGTTGCGTCCCCAGGGAGCCCCCAGCCAAGGGCCGTGTGGCTTTGGCTGGCAGGTGACACTGAGGATGCCACCAGCACCTCCAACACGCTCCCTCACTGCCCTTCCCTTTCTTTCCTTCTGTTTTTTTTCCCCTTTTCCACCCATGTGGGCAGCAGCTCTGGCATCAGGGACAGGGATGGGGACACCCCCTGCCCTGCTCCTGGTGCTCTGCTGCCTGTGCCAGCTGGGAGAGGACCTGGCACAGCTTCTCCTCCCGTCTGATGGTCTTTTATCCTCCAGGCCTCCGGGGACCGCGGGGACAAGGACATCAGATATGTGTGGGCGGTGGAAGCTGAGAGGGAAAGCTGTTTCTCCCCCGAGGGTGGCTGGGAAGGTCCTGTCCTTCCCGGAGAGGAGAATACAGTCTGCTGCGAGGTGCAGGTGGCTGTCACCGTCCCCGTCACCGTCACCCGTGGGGTTGCTGGCAGGGCTGGGGGACGGAGGTGGCATTTGTGACAGATGTGTCGGATGGCACCGTCTGTGCAGGAAGGATGAAAGAGCTCGCATGGAAATGGGATGCACCAAAGGGTTTAATGAGGCCGGGCTGGGTCTGAGGGGGAAGATGGAGCTTATTAAGGGGCAGATGAATGGAGGCTCCTTCCCCAAGTGCCACAAATCCGGGAGTTAAACGGCCGCTGTCAGTCAAGATTAGGGCTGACACTTAGAGCCTGACAGGGGAGAAGATGTTGTTAGGAAACCGTGCAGGGCTCAGGGCGTGCGAGTGAGTGAGTTTGTCTTTCGCAGCGATACAGATCCATCACCACCTGGGAAGCGCCTGTTTGTTAATCACGGCGCTGGGCTCCGGCTCTTCCCCGGCGCTGGGCTGCTGGGGCAGGGGGAGGCACGCACGGCCCCGCGCCGAGCCGGGCTCTGCGCTGCGGGGGCTGTGGGACACGGGGAGGCATGTACAGGTATGTACAGCGTGTGTACACAGCTGTATGGGCATGCACAAGCTGTGTACACAGCTGTACAGACATGCATGCCATGTGTATGCAGAGGTGTGGGCATGCACAATGTTTGTACGTACCTGTATGGGCGTGCATGCCATGTATACACATCTGTATGGGCATGCACAGCATGTGTACACACCTGTATGAGCATGCACAGCACATGTACACACACGTACAGGCATGTACAACATGTGTACACACCTGTGTGAGCATGCACAGCACATGTACACATATGTACAGGCATGTACAACGTGTGTACATGCCTGTATGAACACGCACAGCACATGTACAGGCATGTAAAACGTGTGTACACACATGTACAGATGTGCCCTCTTCCTGGGGCAGCCCTGGCTGCACCATCCCTTTTCCCATCTGTTCCCTGAAGCTCATTTTGTGCCCGGGGGGCCCTGGCTGGAGCATCCCCACCCTGAGCGAGGCTCTTCTGAGTCTGGAAAGGCCCCCCATACGTGGGGGTGTCGGGGAGCACAGCGGGGCATGGGCTCAGAGGGTGGGCAGCCGCTTGTGCCCCCGTATCTGCTTTCTCTGCGCTTCAAACGATCCTCAGGTGTTCCGAGAGCTGGGAGCAGAGGAAGCCCTGGGGACACTTTGAATTAAAGGGTAATTGTTCCATATTTTCCCGCTGACTTTAAATAAAATAATAAAAATAACCCCCAACAAACCTCGCCTTTTGCGCCAGCCTGCCAGGAGATTTCAGCATGGGGACTTTATAGTCCAAAACACCATAAAACGGAGCCTAAATTACCTACCTCTCACTTGAAACAATTACAGTTTTTATCTATGGATATTAAAGGAGATGATTGTTCAGTGTAGTTAAAAAATCTTTTCCTTTTTTTTTTTTTTTTTTATAATTTAATCTTTACGGAGCCGGGGAGAGCAGGCAAGCGGCTGCCCTGCCAGCCGAGGCTCCTGAGCTGGAGCTGGGGAGGGTTTTGGGGAGTTTTTGGGGGTGCAGGGCTGCTGTAACGAGCAGAGAGGGACCGAGGGACTCGGGCAATGGATGTCCCCGGGGCTGGGAGGACATCGCTGTCACCCACTGAGGGGGCTGTGCTGGTGGGTTCGCCCCCACCCCAGGAGAAGGCTCCTTTCCACTGGGCATCACTGGGGGAAGGTGCTCGGGGCTTGGAGCAGGGTTTGGGCTGGTGGCCGCTGAGCCTTGTTGCCAGCCTGGGCTGGGAGCTCCTCCGAGCAGCCCTGAGGTTCTGGGTACGGAGTGTGAGAGCGTGGCCAGCGGGTGTAGAGGGGTCATCCTCCCCCTCTGGGGAGGCCCCATCTGGAGCACTGGGACCAGTTCTGGGCTCCCCAGTTCCAGAAGGACAGGGAACTGCTGGAG
>JAOXJK010000009.1:800510-819017 GCA_025774025.1 Xenus cinereus
AGCAACCTGGTCTGGTGGGAGGTGTCCCTGCCCAGGGCAGGGGTTGGAACTCGATGATCTTTAAGGTCCCTTCCAACCCAAACCATTCTGTGATTCTATGACCTCGAGGTGTCCATCCCATACCCGGCTGGGGTAACCCCCCCAGAGCCTGGAGGTGCCCCCGGCCCCAGCACACACAGGAGTGTCATCGGCAGCTCCGGCTAATCCCTGCCGCTCCCCTCCCCTGCTTGCATCGATCCCATATATTAAGCTATTAAATTATTTTGCTGTTTCAGAGCTCGGTCAATAAACGCTGAAGCAATCGCAGGGAATGACCTTTCCTGTGGGATGCTCTTGGGCATGAAACCTGCGTCACCATTGACCAGTGCGGGCTCCAGATGCTGCTCCGGGACTTCTCCTGTCTCCCTCCTGCCTTTGGGATGTTTTCCCTGGAAAAGGGGGGAACCAAGGCTGGTTTTGCAGCCCCAGGTTGGCTTGTGGCCGCTGGTGGGATCAGGCAGATGATCCCAGCCTCCAGAATGGTTGGAGCTGGTGGTGGGACAGGGTTGGGGACACTGCCCTGGGCTTTGTGATCCGGGAGCTGGTGGTGGCACCTGGGGAGTCATCGTCCCCCTGGGCACTGGGTTTTCTGCATCTGAAAATCATCTATAAAGCTGGGAAGGAGAGATAAAAGGGGGTTTATTTTTCTGCATTCACCTTAAAACGGGGGCAGGAGGAGGAGGATCAGGACGAGGAGCCTGGCCTTGAGTTTGCGTCGTGACCACAGCACTGATTTTCCAGTGTCTTGCCCCATTTTGGAGCCCGGACCACTCCACGTCCCAGCGATGGGATGGGACCAGCCCCAGCCTGCCTGTGCGATGGGGGACATCGAGGCACAGCACTGGGGAGGGCATCGCCCCCATTTTGGGGACAGTGTTGAGGTTTTAAGGGATCTGCTGCGGGTTTGGGGAGTTATGCCGGGGAATCGAGCCCACACTGCAGCCCATCACCATCGAGGGGAGGGGGATGTTTGCTGAGGGGGGGGTATGTAAACCCGTGTTCAACCCGAGCAGGAAGAGAAGCAGACGCAATAGATCATGATGACACCAGGGCTGAGCAGGAGTTATTTTGGATTTTTTTTTATTTTTTTTTTTAATTGGTTAGATTGCAGTCAGAAAGGGAAAGCTGATATCTCTGAATATGTAGGAGATTCCTTCCTTGCAGGCTTTAAACAGAAAGGAAAATGTTTTAACTGTTACAATAGAATATTATTAGAATGGCACCGGCAGGACGGAGACTATCGCTGCTGGCGGAGCTGCAATGAAAGGAGAATAAAATCGAGCCCTGAAAGCTGCCCGAAAGCTCAAAGTCAAACGGCCTCTTCCAAGCCCTGACTTTTTCCATTAGAGATATATTTTTGGATAGCAAGAAAAAAAAAATTCCTTTTGGGAGCTTGTTTTGATCTGACAGATTACTAAACCCCCTGATTTTGGATGAGAAAATGAAGTGTCTGGGCTGGGGGGGGACTGGTTAAAATAACCCCCGATTGCTCCGGCTTTCACCCCGGCCAGCACGTGCAGCGGGAACTGCGGCTCCATCGCGGACCCTGCCGGGCTGGGGGGAGATGGGCTTATTAATAAACTTAACGAGATGAGTAACACTGGTGGCCGCTAATAAAACGAGAGCAATCTCCCATATTTCACCGCTGGAATCTGAATTACTGTGTATCGCTACCACTTACCGCTCCTGTAAAGCTTATACATCTCCCAACCGCCGTAATGTCATTAGCCACTAATTGATTTTTTGCAACATCTTGGCGAGATAGAGGAGCAGGATCCTCGTTTTGCAGCGAGACAAATTGACTGGCCACGCAGCCGAGGCGGTGCCCGGCTTTACCAGCCACCCGTGGCACGGCCGGGGACCCCTCCCTGTCTCCCTGATCTGAATTTTTTTTCCCCAATTTTTCCTGGATTTCAGCATCTCCGCTTTGCTCCCTCCCAAAACGGTTTGGGAGGGGTGGGAGAAGGGTTGGGTTTTCCATCTCTGCTGCTGGAAAAGGGTGGCAGGGCTTGGCAGGGAGCAGCCTGGCTCTCCGGAATGTGATGTGCTTCCCTCTCCGTGCCCAAAATTTGGATTTCCATTAGGGATGTCCTGGCTCCGGCACCAGCCAGCACAAGGGATCTCCAGCAGCCGCCTTTCCTCCGGTAACCGGGATTTATGCCAGCGAAACAGGAAGCCGGAGGGAGAGATAAATTAGAATTATTTTTAATAAAATGGGGATCATTTTTAATCACGTTTAAGTTATTTTTCTTTAGCCACCTCGCACGGTGTAGATTTCCCTGAAAAATGGGGAACTTTCATCTCTCGCTGCTTGGAAATTAATTCCTCCCTGACAGCCATGGTGCTTAATGTAGATAATAACTATTAGTTCTACCCCAGACAGCACACTCCGTCCTGCGGGGCCGGGGCTTTCATTTTTCTCCCTGGATTATACTAAGTCCTTCGACAGGCCGCGAAACCCTTGAGAGAGGAGGGGCTGGGGGGGTTGGACGACGACACACGCATGATTTTTAAGCCATAGGGATGCTCCCGGTCTGCATCCCTCTCCCCATCCCAGTGTTCGGTGCTGGGTTGGCAGCATCCCACGGGGCAGCCCCGGGATGGGGTTTTTGTGCTGGTGGTGGCTCTGGGTTCTGCAAATGGTTAATTTGGGGTCGGTCTGGGGGTTCCTCCTGGGTTGTGCCGTTCCCCTTGCGCTCGCCCCGCTCCCGGCACACGCCGCTGCCGTGGGCATCCTCCGCCAGCAGCAGCGTGACAGAGCGACAGGACCCGCATCCTATTAAAAAGGGGCTGTAAATATGAAGTTAATGGAGCCTGAAAGCCTGATGTTTCCTCGGCGCGTCTCCCCGGCTGAGATTTCGGGGCTTGTTTGCGAGTGGCTGCGGGGGATTTACAGCCGGGATGGGACCGGGGGGATGCTGCCCTGGCGAAGGGGGTTTGGTGGCTTTTGGCCTCTGCCCTCCAAAAACCTTGGTGAGATTGGAGAGAAATGGGAGTGGAAAATATTCCCATGGAGGGGAGGCTGGAGAAGGTCCCGGTTGGAGGCTCTGCCCTTTGGAAGAGGGGACAGCAAGAAGCATTTTGGGGGAGCACTCATGGTGCTTTTGTGTCCTTGTGGCTCTGTGGGGGCGTGGGACCAGCTGGAAAAGACCCCCTTTTGCCCAATATCTGCCCTCCCTGGTGACCCAGGAGATGCTCAGGGGACACTGGGGCCATTGCCCAGTGGGATCAGGTCTTCCAAGGGGGGCTGGCTGTGCCTGGCAGCCCCAACATCACCTCTGCCAGCACCTCATCCATCCAACCCCAATGGTCGGGCCCTTCCCGGGAGCGTGGAGCCACGTTTTTCCCTCCCTGGAGTCACTAATCCCTTCCCATCACTCGGGCAGAGATAATCTCCCTCCATCAGCCGAAGCCCGTGGGGGCTGCAGCAAGAGCTGCTTTTAAAAGCAACACAAAGAAGCTGGCGGTAATTTAGGTGCAATAAGGGCTTTCTGCCGCTTTCCCCGCTCGGTGCCCTCCTCCCTTTGCATCCTCGCTTCGCCGAGACGCAGCCCATAATCGCTCCCTCTCTCCTCGCTCCCGACCTGTTTAGCAAAGCCCTGTTTCAACCTCTCCTGGCCCGTGAGGGTTTCCTGGAGCCTCCTGTGCTTCCCAAGCTGGGCTGCAAGCGGAGGGGATGGAAAACCCCCCACCCTTCTCCATGGAGCCCAGAGAGCTGCTTCGGGAGGGCTTTTATCCCCTTTATCCCTGCCAGTATCTTACTGGTATCTCCGCTGGGCGTAGGTACGCAGTGCAGGGATGGTGATGGTGGGATGGAGAGCAAAGCTGAGATCCCAGGGCATCCGAGAGCATCACCCTGGGTCTGGCATCACCTGAACCAGGGTCCAGCATCACCCACCCCATCTCTGGGCACGGCCGAGCATTGCAGCCAGTGCAAAGCCTTTTCCCCGGGCAGGGTGTGGGTGCTCCTGGCTGACCCGGGGTGCCAGGGTTGCTGCCTGCCCTCTTCCAGGTTCCTCTCCTCCGCCCTCATCACCCAAAAGTGCCCGGTGGACTCACACCGGCGTGCAGCAGTGGGATTGGGGACTGTAGCCTCCTGGGTGGGGGGCTGAGAACGCCCAGCTTCGGTGCACGGGTGACAGCACGGTGGGTTTCCCTGCCCCATCGCTCTGAGCACGATGCTGAGATTTAGGAGGGGGGGGGGACCTCCGCTGCAAATCCTGGGGATCCCCAAGGCGGGGACGTACCGCAGGCGTTGGGAATGGGATGCTCTCCCCAAACGCATCGGGTGTGAGGGGAAACGCAGGTTGGATTTTCTGCCGCCGGCTGCCCGTGGGGTCACAGCACCCCCCCAGGAACCAAGCGGTGGGACTCGACGATCCCAAGGGTCTTTTCCAACCTAAATGATTCTAGGAAGCTTCGTTGGGACCCGTCCGGACCTTGGTGGGGGTGAAGAGGCCAAGCTGTGAGATGCGGGTTGATGTGATACCGAGGGCTTTGCGAGGGTGAGGGGGACCCACGCTCCGCGTCCCCCCCGGTTCCGGCACGGCAGCACCAGACGGGCTGTCCCGGCCCCGCCAGCCCCTCGCTGGCATCTGCCACGTACCTCTTATAACAGCAATTACCGCTCCGGCGCTGACACACGGATCACAGGGGCTTTGATCCGGGGTGTTTTTCTTTCTGCTGCGATTTCACATTCATTAGCCGCACCGTTTACTTACTTAAAACGTTGAAAAAGACACCAAAAGGCCTAGTTTTTATCAAAACGATGGCTTCCCTAAAGGGACGGGTGACGATACCCTCCTGTGTGTGTGTGTGTGTGTCCCCCTCCCAGGACGGGTGGTGGAGAGGTCGCAAACAGCTCTGGGCTTGTAGCAGGACGGTGCCCAGGTTTTGGGATGCTCTCATTGATCCCTTAATTAAGGCTTGTAACGAAGATGTGAGGATTCAGCCACCAGAGCCGTTGATCCCTAAATAACCCCCGGCCGAACTGAAGAGCATCTCTGCTCCCCCCACGGAGGTGGGTGCCCGAGGTGGGGGCTCGTGCCGCCGCTCGCCTGCGTGATCTCCCCTCCGCCTGCCGCCGCGGCTGGAAAAGGTTCTTTTAATCAGGGGTAATTTTATGCATCATTAATAGCAGGCCTGATTATAAGGAATGAAAAGTTCAGCCGAGGGAAAGATGAAAGGAGGTGGCGGCCGCCCCCTCTCCCCTTGCCACGGGCTGGGGAGTGGGCACAGGGGGGTCTCCGGAGGGGTCCCCGGCTGGTGTGGTGCTTGGTGCTCGGCACCTTGATGTCCTCCTGTCCCTGTGTCCCCCCGGGAAGCTGCGTCAGGCCAAGGTGACGGGACCCGGGAGGACCCCATCCTTTGGGGACCCTTTGGCTGTGGACACCTGGGGGTTCACCAGGAGCTTGGGGACAAAAGGGGCCTCCCGATGCCGGAGCTGGGGGGCCGGGGGAGCGCGGCAGGATTTTGGGGAGCCTCACGCAGCTCTGTGCAGCGCAGACGGGAGGGATTATTCGCTTTCTTCGTTAATACCGTTTTATGCATCTAACGCGCTTTTGTGGCTTTTTCTGCATCAAAGGTATTTATTTCACAGGCGACGCATCAAACACGCCTTGAAATCCCTGTCCCCAGGGCTGCTCGGCAGCGCCAGCAATGCTCGTCGCCCCCGGGGCGTCCCCCATCCTCCACCGGCTTCTGTCTGTGAGATTTGGGGCTGGACCCCCCCCAGGACTGGTCTGGGGGTGGGGGGCTGTGATCACGGGGGGGGTTTGGTGGCCGGGGGGCTGGCGGGAGACCCGGCACATTGGGGTTTCATCCAGGCATTCCATGTGGCCGCTCCACTCCCCGGGAGCGAGCACGAGGGCGAGCGGGGATGCAGCAGCACGGGTGGGCTGAGCAAACAGCTCGGGCTCCTTGGAGAAAACCCCCCATTTCTTCCTCCTCCTCCTCTTCCTCGCCTTCCCCTGCTTGCTTTCCCTTCCTGTGTGTGGGTACAGCCGTAAATTAGAGCCTCCGCGAAGAAAACAACATCTGTTTACCTCCACGGGCACGCGCCTTATAAAGGGAGAAGGAGAAAAAGGTGCCCGTCTGCTGCCCCAATGGGTTATTTCTGTATTTATCCCCCAGCTGCTCCCGGGAATGGTGGGTCCCTGTGGCTGGGGCTCCTCCGGATGGGGCTTCCCTGCTCCATCCCCTCCGCTCGCTCCAGGAGACAAGGGATGGAGAGGAGCAAGGCTCGTTAACCAGGGCGTTGAAGGAAAAAAAAAAAAAAAAACCAACCAAAAAACCCAACCGAAAACCCAAGCCAAGTTTTATTCCTTGAAAAGTGCAGGCTATAAAATCTAAATGCCAAAAGAACCTTCCCTGATGGGGTGTAAATTTATGAGGATTCACCCCAATAAAACTCGAGGCGAGGCGCTGCTGGAAAATGTCTGCATCCCTTGGGTGCTAATCGTGACGGAGAGCCGGTGCCGGGCTGGGGGGGGGACGGGGACATTTCTGCTGCTGGGATCTCCCAGCGGAGGCTGCACGTCCCAGTGAAACTGCAAATCCCCCGGCGGCGAAGCGCTGACGAGCACGAAATAAATTACGGTTAATTGGATCAAAACATCTCGGCAGCTTTGTTTCCGCGCTGCCA
This sequence comes from Xenus cinereus, assembly GCA_025774025.1. Lineage (NCBI taxonomy): Eukaryota > Metazoa > Chordata > Aves > Charadriiformes > Scolopacidae > Xenus > Xenus cinereus. The sequence goes on from JAOXJK010000009.1 coordinate 807,193, forward strand.
TCGCCCCCCAGCCGGGGTGGGAGCCTGAGGTGGGGAGGGGGTTCGGTCCCCAGCCACCAGGTTTGGGGCTTCGGTGACACCAGTGGGGACACGGTGACACGGGGATGGGCCGGCGCCGGGGGGTCTCTGCCCCATCCTCGCCGTCGTGCCCGCTCCGTGCGAGAGCCGTGCGCCGCACGAGCTGCGCCGAAATGTCACGTTAGTCAGGTCGGCAGCTGCCAACGTTAATAAGGTGCATGTTTAATTAAATACCATTTTTCTCCCCCCACTCCATCCTCCCCTCCCCTCGTCCTCTCCCAAGGAAGCGGCCGTGATTGAACACTGCTCTTTAACTGCCAGTCCTGAATTTTGGAGTAAAATATAAAAAGCGCAAAGTTCCCCTCTAATATTAACTGTAATGAGATAAACTTAATTGAACATTTTTACAATGTCATACTCATTTCCCTTTTTAATTAGGTCCCTCTTCCATAACAACACGAAACCATATGATTGTGAACTTCCACCACGAGCGGTTCGTTACTGAGAGCACTGGAAGCCGGAATTAGCAGGAGGGTTTGGAGACGCCGAAGCGGCTCCTGGTGGGGGCTCCCGGGGAGGGACAGGGGTGACATCCCGCTGGCCCCGGTGCTCGGGGGGGGTGGCAGGAGGAGGGAGGTGACACCAGCCCTCGCCGAGCCCCTCACCCTTTGCTGGGTCCTCTCCCTTCCCCATCGCCGCTGTCTCCCAGTCGGGAATTAATTGCACTTAGCAACATAAACAACCTAATAAAATAGCAAAACAATAAATAAAGAGGATGAAAGATGAGCTGGGGCTTTGATTTAATGGCCTGCTGGCGAGGCATTCGTTGGGAATTCATGGCACTGGGCTGACTGGGGATGGGCAGGACCCCAAGTGAGATGGGGGGGGGGCTGTGTCCGGCCCCTTCCTGGCACTGGGATGCCCGGAGCATCCCCTCACCCTCATGACCCTGGCACCCTCATGCCAGGACCCGCTTGGGCAGGGCCACCCCATTAGCAGCGACATCAAAGCCCATGGTGGGTGAGCCCCACCTCCTCCCCATTCCTGCTGCAAAAATCCAGGGATTCAGCATATTTTTCCAGGCTGCCCAAGCTGGTATTTCAAAGGATTGATTGAAAGAGCAGGAGATGGTGACTGGGGAGGGGGGGGAAAAGGAGACGTGGGGGGGTAACAGTGTGATGGGCACAGCTTGGGTGGCTGGAAGGGATTCCTTGTGCGTGCTGGGGGTCAGCACCCACGTACTTCCCACGGGAGCTGGGTGGGATGGGTGCCTCGCCGAGCACCCGCGGGCCTGAAATTGGGGCATTTCCACAGGTTTTGTGTGCAACGTTTGCTCCGCGGTTGCTTTGCTCCCTCCGGGCTTCGAGCAGGTATTTTTTTGCAGGGGAGAGCACTTAGTGCATTAGCGGCAGCTTCTCGGTGCAGGCAGCCGGGCTGTAATTAATCATTCATACAGCTCTGGGACCCCTGGCATCGTTTGGAGGGAGTAATTACACCTCTCCTGCTCCTCTTCCTCGCCGCCGCGGCCCCGTTCCCCCAGCCCGGCGAGCGGGGAAGTTTTGACAAGGTGATCAATGAGGGCTGCAGCGCCGGCGGGGGGGCGTGCGTGCCGAGGGGGGAGGTAATTAGAGCAGAAAAAGGGGCCTGGAGGATGGAGCCCTACCTAATGGAGCAGCCGGGTGGCAGGTTAGGGCACGCTGTGAAAAACAAAAAAACAAAGGGAATAAAAAGCTGGAAGGCAGCGGTGGTGCTGCTGACCCTGGGATGAGCCCCCCATGGAGACCACACTGGATGCCGGGCTGGGGGGTGCAAACGTGCCGGCTCGCCCTGCCCGTGGAGCTGGGTAGGCTCCTGAATGGTGAGGGATTTGTGTGGGACAGGGTGTGGGATCACCTATGGGAAGAAGGATGAGTTTGCCCATGGTCCCTCCAAGACCATGGTTGGGACCAGTTTCCCTGCGGGGTGATCCAGTAACACCAGTGCCAGCCCCAGAGATGCTCTGGGCTCACTCTCCCACCGCTGCCTTCCTGCAGCCTCGCTGCAGCTGGGGAGAAGAAGGGAAAAAAGGCGAAATAAAGCACTATTTGGGATTGAATTTGCTTCCCCAGCTGGGCTGGGCTCGGGGGGGGAGCACACACTCGGGGGGTTTTGGGGTCCGGGGAGAGGAGCCACACGGGATCGGGTCCATGGGCTGAGCGTGTGACACGTCCAGGGTTTGAAATCGCTCATTAGCCCCAGCCCGAAACATCGTTAGACAAAAACACGCGGAAAAAATCTTGATCCTTAAAAATGCAAATAACATGTGATGCTGAATGTCCTTGTTTGTCTGTAATTGCAAAATTCTTAGACTCAATCAGCCAAAGATAAACTGTGTTATTTAGGAGCAATTTGAAAGCAGACAGATTGAAAACAATGGGCCGGATTCGGCTCTCGGCGGCTCAGGAATGAAGCCAGAATCTCTGCTGGATCAGCTGTGCCGCGCGGGATCCACACCCCGCGGATGGGGAGCAGGCCGGTGCCTGGCATCGCGTCCGAAGGCCACGCGTGTGGGATACCCGCTGCCCTCACGTGCCGTCCTTTTCCCTCCGTAACTCCTGGGCGTTTCCAAATTTCCAGCAGTTGCAGCCTTAAAATGCCCAAATTGCCACAAGCATCCTCTCGGCTCGCTGGTGGCTGCGGGGATGCAGCCTGGACCGGCGTGTCCTGCTCCCGCATCCCCTGGATTTATTTCATATTTAGGAAAAAGAAGGCACAGGGACTGGCGAGGGTGCAAACCGCGGGCGTGCAGCCGCTCGCACGGGCCGGCAGGAGCGGAGCCAGCGGCCGGTGATTTATAAAAGACAATTTTCTTGGCTCCGGTGCTGCAGATAAATCACTTTGGGGAGCGGCCCCGGCCGTCTCTGCTCGGGTGAGCTCTGCATCAGCCGCCGCACAAAAGTCCCTGGGAGGAAAGTGCTCCGGCTGTCTCGCCCGCGCTCGGCTCCTGGTGGCACCGCGTCCTGATGCTGTCAGCCGAGTGACAGCTCGGCGTTCGCAGCGGTCCCTTCTGCCTATAAATACATGTATCCTCTGCTCCGCTCGCTGGGAAATGAAAGTTTTGACTGGTTCGTCTCCGCCTGCATTGCAATAACTCAGAGGAGGGCAGAGCTTTCCCCGGGTGCTCGAATCCAGGCAGAGCTGGTGGCATCCGAGCCCCATCGCTGCCTGTGCCACGCAAAGCACCCCGATGCCGAAGAGCGGCTGGGTGCTCACCCTTCCCTGGGTGCCCTCCCTTCCTTGGGTACCCACCCACCTCTGGATGCTCTCCCGTTTTTGGGTACTCGCCCTTCCATGGATGCTCTCCCTTCCCTGGGTGCTCTCCCTTTCCTGGGGAGTCACCCGTCGCTGGATGCTCTCCCATCTTTGGGTACTTACCCTTCCATGAGTGGTCTCCCTTCCCTGGGTGCTCACCCACTGCTGGATGCTCTACCTTCCTTGGGTACTCACCATTCCGTGGATGCTCTCCCTTCCCTGGCTGCTCATCTTTCCATGAGTACTCACACTTCCATGAATGTTCTCCCTTCCCTGGGTGCCCACCCATCGCTTGGTGCTCAGGTATCATAGAATCATAGAATGGTTAGAGTTGGAAGGGACCTTAAAGATCACCTAGTTATCACTGGATGCTCTTCTGTTCCCTGGGTCCTCATCTTCCCTTGGCCATTCATCCTACCATGGATGTTCACCCTTCCCTGGGTGCTCATCTTTCCTTGGGTGCTCACCCTTCCTTGGGTGCTCTCCCTTTCCTGGGGGGTCACCCATCGCTGGATGCTCTCCCTTTCTTGGGTACTGACCCTTCCATGAGTGTTCTTCCCTTCCTGGGTGCCCACCCATCAATGGGTGCTCACCCATTGCTGGGTGCTCAACTGTCACTGGATGCTCTTCCCTTCCCTGGGTGCTCATCTTTCCTTGGGCACCCCTCCTACTGCGGATGCTCTCCCTTCCCTGGGTGCTCACCCATGGGTGGATGCTCTCCAATCTTTGGGTACTTACCCCTCCATGGGTGCTCTCGCTTTCCTGGGCGCTCACCCAGCGCTGGATGCTCTCCCTTCCTTGCCTACTCACCCTTCTATGAGTGTTCTCCCTTCCCTGGGTGCCTACCCATCACTGGGTACTCACCCACTGGATGCTCTTCCCTTCTCTGGGTTCTCATCTTCCCTTGGCCACCCATCCTACCATGGGTGTTTACCCTTCCGTGGGTCCTCATCTTTCCTTGGGTGCTCACCTTTCCATGGATGCTCTCCTTTCCCTGGGTGCACACCCATCACTAGATGCCCACCCATCACTCATGGCTGGATGCTCTCCCATCTTTGCATACTCACCCTTCCATGGTTGCTCTCTTTTCCCTGGGTGCTCTTCCTTTCCCTGGAAAATCATCTTTTTTTTGGGTACTCACCCTTCCCTGGGTGCTCACCTGTCACTGGATACTCTCCCTTCCCTGGGTGCTCTCTCTTCCCTGGCCTGGGTGCAATATCTGATGCCCTATAAATTCCCAGCAATTCCCACTTCAAACCTTTGCTCAGCTCCAGGGACAGTGGCTCTGCCGGGTGCTCCTCCAGGGCTTTCCTGGGGGCAGCAGGGTGAGGGGGGCAGGCAGAGGAGCCAGGGGTGCACATGATAATGCAGAGCACAGAGGTAATAATTTTTAAACAATCACATTTCCTTTTCTGTACAGACCTACAAGGATGTAAACAAGATACCCTTTAAACACATGCTTCCCGGCCATCCATCACCGCATTGAGACTTTATTATGCTCTACTCTATATGTTATAAATTACATTTTAATGATAAATTACGTACTCCTAATGCAAACTGCAGCCTCCTGTTGTCAGTAAAAACAATAATAGATTTGTAGAAAGTGAAAAGAAGGAAATGCATATTTATGAGGTTGGACAGTTTGGGGGGAAAAAGGCAATTGTTAACTGAAATATTTGGATTTATGAATTACTTCCTATTTTAAAAGGCCTCTGTGTCTTCTCTTGCTCAAAATGCCAAGTCGTTAGAGTTGGGGAGGGTGGGAAGCACTCGCTGCAGCTCCAGCGTTGGGTGTTGGGACCCAAACTGGGCTGTCTGCTGGGCGGGCTGGAGAAAAGCCTGGTCCTTAATGGGGTTTAATGGGATGATAAATGCCAGGGGATGCTCCAGCATCCTGGGGCGATGGTGGCTGTGAGAAGCAGCTCAGATGGATGTGGGGAGCACCCAAAATGGGCACTGACCGGCCGGGGGCTGCAGCTGAGATGGCAGCTTGGGAAAACATCCACAATTCAGGGAATAACCGGGGTGGCAGCCGGCTGCCGGGAGGGGGGAAACATCTCTCCACCAGCCTGAGCCGATCAGGGGAGGGGAGAGCCCCCCCAGCGGTTAATTTAACCCTGTCATGGTGGAACACTGCTGTAATTAGGCTTCCCGTGGCTCTGTCAGGCAGCCCTAACGATGGCAGTTAATTAGGGGTTGGGGCGATCCCCCGCGCTGCGGGCAGGGTGCCCTGTGCAGGTGCGGCCAGTCCGGGGCTGTAATTTGGGAGGCTCATTTCGAAGGGGGGGTGCGATGGGGAGGGCTGCGTGTCGCAGAGCGGTGAGGAAGAGGAGGAGGAAGCATATTTTTGGGCGAGCAGCGGCGTGCATCCCTCCTCCTGCACCGTCTTTGCTCCCTCCTTCCTTCCCAGGAGCAAACCGGGATTTCTCCCGGCAAAGGCATCTCACAGCCCAGGGCCGCATCCTGCGCAGCCCGAGCTCTTTGGGAGAGAGGACAGGGCTCGGTACCCAAATCTCTGGGTTTGGCCATAGAAAAGCCACCCCCGGTGCTGCAGAAGGGGGGGGCGAGGGGGCCCTGACAACCCTCCACTGCCAAGTCGGCGCTTTTGTCTGCACATCCATTACTGGAGCAGCTTTTGACTTCAGCAGAGATCGTGTCTCTGGCCTTCAGCAAATGGCTTTTTCAAGGTGAACATCAGCTTTCTGCCAGAGCCGGAGCTTTTGGGAGCTTTTAAAAGAGCATCTTTTATGCGGCAGCGGCGGCAGCTGGAGTCCCTAAGTGAGATCAGGGCCCCGTAGTGTGAACCCCTTTGCTCCTGCCTGGAGAAATTCCCGGGCAGGACCGGGAGGCAAAGGGGGAAACAGCAGACGGAGAGAAATAAGAGGAGTGGGGCAGGAGGCACGGAGGGTCCCCAGGGGGTGTGGGGCTGTAGCCATGGGGTTTTCTCACCCTGGGGTGTGTGGGGAGGAGGGAGATTGTGTGTGACCCCGGCTGTGGGGGGAGGAAGAGGCTGTGGGGTTTTGGAGAACAGCACGGGGGGGCTGCCTGCCTGGGCATGGGGCTGGGGGCAGCCGGGGGACAATAAGGACAAGGGCAGCGTGAGCCCGTGCCCGAGATGCTGCTCCATCCCCAGGACTGGCAGCGCGCGGGGTGACGGAGAGGCGAGAGCGCAGAGAGCGCAGAAAGGGGGCAAGTCTGACATCGGTGACGACGGTGACGTTGGTGACGCTTCCTCCATCCTCCCTGCGGGCGACGGACTCATCCCGCTCCCCGTCTCCATCGGGCACAGGACGCCGGGTACCGAACCGAGCGGGCATGGGAGAGGGTCATGCGGGAGCGCTCAGAGGGCTCACGTGAGAGCACCCGAATAATTTATGCATGAGCACCCCTTCAGCCCATGCACGAGCGCCCAATTAATTTTTGCATGGCCACCCAAGTAATCCATGCACGAGTGCCCAATTAGTTCCCGCGTGGGTGCCCAACCACCCACCCCGAGCCCCTCGTTAGCGGCTGCCGGGCGCTGGCACGGGCACAGCCACAGGGCATGGGGCAGCCGGAGGGGGCTGGGGCTGGGGCTGCGTCCATGGGAGGATGGATCCTGCCCTGGGAGCTCCCTCAGAGGAAGAGCCGCAGAATCCCAGGCCCTTTTCTGGCTGTTTTGTGAACCTGGCGAGTGAGAAAGGCAGCCCCTGGCAGGGCTTGGGAAAGGGGGTCATTAAGGAGCTGCAGCTGATGAGGATCTGGGGCTTCGTGCAGATAAAAATGCTCCCGGCAGCCAGCGGGAAGCCGGGGTGAGGGAGTCAGGTACCTGAGCAGGAGCATCGGCACGGGGCTGGCTGGAGAGGGGGGTCTGTGAGCCCCCCCAGCCCACCAGGAGCCCTGTGCTTGCCCGTGGCTGTTGGCAGCAGCTCCACAGCGAGCAGGGAAATGGGGTGGCCAAGAGCTGAGGACAAAGTGGGGAGATGCTGTTCTCTGGGTCCCGGGGACAAAGAGAATCACAACATCACGGACTGGCAGGGGTTGGAAGGGACCTCTGGAGACCCAACCCCCTGCCAAAGCAGGGTCACCCAGAGCAGGTCGCACCGGATGGTGTCCGGGTGGGTTTTCAACATCTCCAGAGAAGGAGACTCCACATCCTGTCCCAGGGCTCTGCCACCCTCACGGTAAAGAAGTTTTTCCTCATGTTCAGATGGAATTTCCCATGTTCCAGTTTGTGCCCGTTGCCCGCAGGCAGGAGAAATCCCAAAATCTGGTCGGAGATCCTCAGCAGCCACTGCAGCCTGCGGTCATGCTCCTGTCATGCTGTTCCTTCGCCAGCTGTTGGGGACAGGAGACACCCGGGGACGTGCCGAGCCGGGGATGAGCCCTTCTCCCACCCCTTCCCCACAGCCCTGGCACAGCCTCCCTATTTTCCCAGCCGTTTGGGAAGCAGAAGGTGAGAGCGAGCGTGCGTGGCGAGCTCCGCTCTGCCTTTTCATCCTCCTCTGCCGCCGCGGCTGTCAGCGGCACGGGGGCGAGGGAAGCGCGTTCCCATCTATTTTGGGGTTGGCTCCCTGGTGGGGGGTCAGGTGCAGGGAATGGGTCCATCTGGCCATCTGGCTGCCTCCCCCGGGTGCCACCGGCCCCTGGACCCAGCTCAGCCACCGCTGCCTGGGGTCTGGTGGGCAGGGATGGGAGAGGGGATGCCGGGGATGCGGGATGCGGTGGCGCTGGGGGGACGGGCAACGGTGGGCTCAGCATCCCAGGACAAGGCGAGCTGGACCAAGCCGAGCCTTTCCCGAGCTCGGGCTCCGGCGGGTGAAGCGGGAGCACCTGGCCGGCTATATTTAGGAGGAATGTAGGGCAAGCTGGAGCATCCCAGGCGATCGCCCGCCCGCAGCCGCTCTCGCCCTGCGCAGCACGGACCGCAGCATGTGAGGGAGGCAGCCAGAGCTGCCTGCTGCTGCCTGCAGGCTCTGGCAAGCAAACGGGGGGAGCCGGGGGGGCTGCTTTGCCCCGAGCAGATGGGGGGCTGCTGCCCGGGTGCGTGTGTGCGGGCACGCTCCAGCCCCGGCCAGCTGGCAAAATGCTCAGGAGATTTTCTCCAAAGGGTTTTTTGCCGTGGATGAGGGGTTGCGGTGGGGGGGGGCTGCAGTGTACCCAGGGCAGATGAGCCCCAGCACTGGGGCTGGGGGTCTCTTGAGGGGTTCAGGGTGCTCCCCACCCCACTGCTCCAGAGCCCCAGGGCTCTTTATCCGGCTGCCGTGCTGCTGGCAGCGGCCGTCACACTGATCTCCTCTCAATAGAGGCCTTTGTTCTGCTGCACAGGAGATGTTTAATTCCTATTATTGCCATTAGCATAAAAGTACAAAGAAAGGTGAAGAGAGAAAATTCTCTCCTGTCCCCTGATTTCCCCGGGTCTCCATGCGGAGCCGGTGGCAGGAGGGAGCTGCTGGACACTGCCCTGGCGTGGGGCAGGATTTGGCACCGGGATGATGCTGGGGAGGGAGGAACCCCACCGTGGTGGGGGGACCAGGGGATGCTGCGGGCATTGCTTCCTGCTGGGCATCTCCCACCCTGTGGGCATCAGTCCTGCGCGCTCCAAGTGGACACGATGCCCTTCACCGGGCACGGTGGGAGCCCCCAGCTGCGCCCCAGTAGCCACCAGTCCACCGGGAAGCCGCTCCAGCCTCCGGACCGGCAATTTCACGCGCTGGCGTGAGCGGGAGGGAGAGGGGAGCTGCCGAAAAGGCACCGGGCTGCTGCCAGCGCGGCTGGGAAATACTGGGAGCTGAGCTGGTTTTTTGGATGGGAGCCCTTTGCCGGGGCTCCTGGATGCTGAAAGCGGCTTCGTGCCGCTGGCCCAGTCCTTGAAATTCCAGTGAGGGATTTCATCCCGCCTGCCGGTTGCCACCTCCGCGGGACCCGGCCGCTGTCGAGTGGCCAATGCAGATGCTGCCGATTGGGGCATTAAATTTAAAGAGCTGATTAAGTGCAATGAAAACCGTGTCAGCTCGTTGTCAGTGAGGAGAATGCATCAGGGCTGCGGATTAGAGGCTGAGTGACGGCTGGGGATTGCAGGCAGACAGCCGATCAATCAGCCGCCGAGCCGGCAGAGGGGGAAGCTTCCCCGGCCCCAGAGTGTTGGCTCGGGGGGGGAAGAGGCTTCGTGGTCTCTTTCCCTGGGTGTCCATCTCGGCATCACCCTTTTCCCACCATCTCTGAACCCAATGGTCCAGCCCAAACCCGCCGGAAAAGCTCCAGGCGTGCCCAACGTGACGTTTCTCCGCCTCAAGCGAAAGAGCCGGGCTTGGATTTGGGTGCAAAATATGCGGGTATCGCCCCCCTCTGAGCTCTCCCCCACCAAAAAAAAAAATTAAAAAAAAAAAATAATCCGGGTTTGGGCCAGACCTCCAGCCCCTGCGGCTGCTCGCACCGGCTGCCGCAGCTCCCTCGCCGCCGCCTGCTGCTGGCAGCGGCTGCCGGTTTGTCGCCGCTTCACACCCTCCCTTCCCGCCCCGCGCCGAAGCCTGGATTTCTCTCACGTCTGCGAGGTGGGAGCAGCCGTGACGGGGCTGCGTGCGTGTGTGGGAAAAGCGGAGGGGACAGCGTGGGGTTCAGCACCCCCCTCCCCCCCGCCACTCCCCTCTTCCATATTCCAGATCCATCAGGGCTGCGCTGAAAGTCTTGCGTGGTTTTAGCCCCTTCCAGCTCTTTCCATGCTTCGTTTTCCCACCGGAAAAACAGGCAGAAGAGCCAGAGGCTGTGGTTCTGGCAGAGCTGGGGGCGCCGGGGCCGGCTCAGCTCATGGAGCCCATCACCGTGGACTTGTGGCTCCGCTCCGTCTTGTGGGAGCAGCCCAGGGACTGGCATCGCTGGGGCTGGCCTGCCCTTTAATTCTGGTATAAATAAATGTAAAACCATCAGCTGTTCTTCGGGGGGCATCCAGCCTTTCCTCTCTTTCCCCTGGTTAATTAATTTAATGGCTTTATGATTGCGAAAAGATTAGCTAGAAGATATATAATCTATATATAGAGGCATAGAGGGGACTATAGATAGCGCATAAAAGTGAGAACAACCCCCCAGTCCCCTTGAATTGGGAACTCTGGAAGTGAACGGGGAGGCCTTGCCGGAGGACGTTGATGGAGTGCCCGGATCCAGCCGGCCCAACTGCCGATCCCTGGAGATGCTGGCTGGGATCTGGCGGGGCTGGCACGTGCCGGGAGGCGAGCGAGGGGAGGGTGGGGGTCCCACAGCGCTGAGCTGGGGTTGGAAATGGCTGTAACTGGCGGCAGATGAGGCAGAGGGACGGGAGGGCAGAGGGGAGCAGGGCTGGTGGGCGTCTGTCTGCAGAGGCTGGGCCCTGGAAGCCCCCAGCACCCTTCTGCCTCGGGGTCCCCGGGGTGCCCCCCCCCCGGCAGGTCTGGCTGCAGAGACCTGCGGTATGTGGGGAGAGCTGGAGATGCTCCTGGGTCCACCTCATCAGGGTTTTGGCCGCTCTGGTGCCGTCCCCATCATGTCCCCGTGTCACACAACCCAGCCTGGTCCCTCTCCAAGGGCTCCCTCCTCGATACAGGACAGGGAGTGGGGGGACACCCCATAAAGGGATTTTTGATGCGTTTTTGTGTTTGGGAGGCTCAGCGAGGACCAGTGGTGGCCCTGGGGTGGGGTGAGCCCCTGTGTAGGACCTGAGCTCCGGCTCTTCCCCTTTTCCTGGCACCGCTGTGACAAGCCCCATCCTCCCCCCTCCTCACAGGGTCCCCACTGTCGCCTCTTCCCTGGCAGCTCCCTTTGTGTGGGGAACAAAGCCGGTCCCCGAGCAAACACAGGTTTATCGCAGGATCAGCAGCTGCCATGGAGGGAACGTCCTGGAGCGGTGTCCGCTGTCCCCTTCCCACGGGGCGAGGTGCCAGCTGAGCACCGCCAGCTCGTGACACGCACCGTGGGGAGGCACACAAGGGGTGATGCTGGAGCTGGGAGGGATGCTCCTGAATTTACTGCTTGGGTATAAAGTTTGGCCCCCTCCGTGCCTCCCACCAAGAACCATGATGGCCTCATCCAGGAGCAGGGATGGGGGGGGCCATGGAAACCCCTTCCCCATGAGCTGGTGACCCCCTCCTTGCTGGGAATCCAGATCCTTGCTGGGATCCAAGAATTTGCAGCCCCGGGGTGGAGGGCGATGGGGGCTGCACTGGGACGGGCAGAAGGTCCCCAGCACCAGCCCAGCTCTGCGGTGCTGCTCAGGGATGGCGGGAGGGGTCCGTTCCCCGTGCGGGGAGGGGGATTGGGGGGGGGACACACAACGCCGGAGCACTCACGGTGCGTGTCGTTTAGGCTCGATGCCGCTATCATGTTCGAATCTCCGGAGGCAGCGAGCTGCAGATTGACTTTGACAAACACGGCCCAGAAGCTGCGTCTTGGCGGATGCAAATTATTCAGCAGCTCTCGGGGAAAAAAAAAAAATAAGAAAAAAAAAAAGTGTTGTAAAGCTGTGCAAAAGCAACCCACCTGGGGAAAATAACTAAGTGAGAACCACA
>JAOXJK010000009.1:828624-847729 GCA_025774025.1 Xenus cinereus
TTCCAGGGCTCTGCCACCCTCAAAGTGAAGAAGTTCCTCCTCATGTTTAGGTGGAACTTCTTACATTCAAGTTTGTGCCTGTTACCTCTTGTCCTGTCCCCAGGCACCACTGAAAAAAGACTGGCCCCATCCTGGGTCGTCTCCTGGGTGCCTGGGGAGGAAGAGTGAGCGTTTTAATTAGTTATCCAGTGGGAACAAGGCAGTGCAAGAGCTCAGGTGATGCGGGTGGGGATGTCCTGGGGACTGTGACACTTAGGCAAAGCTTGGTGGCTCTGTCCCCGTCACCCTCCACCTGCTTTTGGAGGGGGACGCGGTGCTGTTTGTCAGCGCAGTGTCACCGGTGGCGATGGAGGAGGAGGAAAATCAGAGGCAGCCTGGGCAGGGCACTGGGGGAACCCGGCCCCAGGTCGGACCAGCAGCCCGGTACCTCCAGCTCGGCCCAAATTCCCTCCTCCCAGGGAGCAAGGGCTGCTTTGAAAGTGTCTTAATGGGGGGGCTCTGCAGAGCAGGCGGGGAGAGGAGAGGTCGCAGGCATCCCCTCCGCACTCCATAGGCGGGTGCTTGTCATTTAACATCAGTTAATGAGCACTTACAGCATTATGTAAATTTGCTCTTCACTCTCACCCCGAGGAATCAAATAAGAGCAGGTGCCTTTTCCACTCCCCCCCCCCCCACCACCTTTCTCTTTTAATCCTGCCGCAGATCATCATTTCTTTTTCCTCCTTTTCCTTTCATTTAGCAGCGGGGCGGGCGGGAGATGACACCAAACGGCAGAATTCAAAGGGGTGTGTGTGGATTTCACAGACGGGCATTACCCGGGCACTGGTGCCACGGCAGAGCCTTGGCCGTGCCAAGAGCCCCCCCCCCCAGCCTGGCATCCTCCTCACTTTCGGTGTTTTTACATCCCTTTGCAAAGTAGGAAACCACCGCTGTGGTCAGCATGGAGGCACGAGCATCACAGGATGCTGGCGAAGGTCTGCCAGGGGTTTTTTTGGAGCTGCGGCGTTAAAAGCAGCCCCGACGCCACTGCCGATGGGCTCTGCCACACGGCGATGCCCAGGCAGGGACCGGCGGGCACGAGGGCTCGGGTCGGTCTGAACGCACACGTGTTGGTTCAACCCTTCGGTAAATGGTGATAGAAAAGGCACTTGGCTTTGTACACATCCGTCTCCTGGAAGTACTTTTTAGTTCCTTTCTTTAGTAATTATTCTTGGTATGAGAAAGCAGCTCAACAGCTCTAAGACCTGGGAGGAAATGTGTCAGTCATATAATGATTTTCTTGATATTTTTCCCCCTTCAAATGAAAGTTGGCTAATGGTTCGTTTCGAAAAAAATAATTGCCACTGATTTCTCCAAATTGCAGAAAATGTATTAATGACACTTTTCAAGACAGAAATAACACAATTTGCATTTAAATGTGCCTAATCTTTGCAAACTCCACTTGGTATTTTCTTGTAGACACATAAAATACTGAGCGTTTCAGCACATCGTGAGAGCGCTGCGGCTCCGGAGGAGCGCTGATGAATGGTGGCAGGAGCAGGTGCCTCGCAGCCGGGGACGGTGGCAGGGGACAGGGGACGGTGTCTCTCGTGGCACGGCCAGCTCCGCTGAAGGCTGCGATGCTCAGACCCTGCGGGGTTTGCTCGTCCGTATCGCTGGGAGAGGACCGCAGCCTCGCCGAGCTGCTTTATTAATAACCTGGCCCTTGATTGTTGTTGCCGCCTCATTAGCGAGAGCCCGAGGGGGACCGGTGACACGAGTGATGTGCGCGGTGGCCCACGGCTCTCCCAGGATGGGGAAGCCCAGGAGAGGCTGGGTGTCCCCCTCCTGCAGGGATAACCCGGGGGTGAGGGTGGCATGGGGGTCCTCTGCCCTTCGCCTCCTGGCCCAGGGCAACCTCCTTCTCTGCTCCTTCAGCTCTTGGCATCCACGATGGCTGGCGCCGGGGGTGAGCAGACGACGGGGTTTGGGTCCCTTTAGCTGCCTTAATGTCCCGCTGGCATCACTGGTGATGGGAAGGATGGTGCCAGGAGAGGCGAGCGTGTAGGGCTACGCGAGCATTCCCTTCCCAGGAGCAGGACCACGGCCGCAGGGGGGGCTGCCGTGCCCCCCAGAGCCTTTGCCGTGCCCCCGCGCTCCCCTCCACCCCGGCTGCTGCAGTTTAATTCCGCATTAAGCATGAATGTGTTCGGGTTTAGGAGATCAGAACGGACTCAGGGCTGCTGAAATCGGACTTTTCCCTGGCTTTGGCAGGGCAGAGCCGCTGCGGAGGAGCTGAGAGCGAAATCCCCCCCGGCAGCTTCAGCGGGAGATCAAGAGTGGTCGAGAAATCATGGTGAATCCTTGGGCTAATCTTCCTCTTCCTGAATAATGATCCTTCCCAGCTCCTGGTGCGGGGGCTGCCTGCAGAGCGCCTGGGCCCCCATGGGTGGGTAAACTGAGGCACGGGGCAGGGGGCCACCGGCCCAACCTGGGGTGGGTTTGGGGGCTCCGATGGAGCATTTTCCCAGAGCCAGGAGGCGGCAGTGCAGGGTCTCTCTGGCTCCCGGGATGTCTCTCTCCTACCCCCTTTTTTAGGGTAAATGCATTTACCTGGAGAGGGGAACCATTTCCTTTCATCTGTGGAAAAATAACTGTTTCTTTCATGCAAATAGTAACTCCGGTGCCGTCAATATTTATGCCCCGTGGAGCTGAGGCTGCACCCTGCTGCAGGCAGGAGTCTTTCTGGGGGCTCATTTTCCGGGGGTTTATGGCTCCGCCGTAAAAGAAAAACAGCTGCCGAGAAAAAAGAAATTGTAGGCAACGCAGGAGGGGTTTGTCCGGGCAGTGTGGGGGTCTCGGGGGCCTGCGAGCCCCTTCCACTCCCGTCCAGGTGGGTTCCCAGGGATGCTCTGTGCTGTGCTCCCTCCCAGCAGCTGCCTGTGGGGTGCCAGGGGTGTGGGGTGCTGGGGGTTCTGGGGGTGCTGGCATCCTGCACCGCCTGGCTGCGTTTCCCAGCCCTTGGGGGCTGAACTCACCCGGTTGTGATTTACGTGCAACGCACTCGGATCCTCCCCGGGCCTCGGATCCTATAAAATGCAAACAGCTGCCTTAAAAACTAAAAGGAGGAGGAAAGTGCTCTCCGCCTTCCTCCCCCCTCCATGTCCTCTCCTGTCTGGCTCCGGCTTTCTGATTATTTTTGCTCTTCCTCCCCCCTCCCCAGGTTAGACCCTTTGCGTGCCCTGCAGAGGGGCAGAGGCCATTTCCCCCTTTGGGGCTGGTTTTGGGAGCATCCCTGAGACCCCAAACCCCGTCCCCCTCACCCCGTGCCACGTCCTGGGGTCAGGACTCGTCCCTGGTGTCCCCATTCCTTGGGAGGGGAGTAGGGGCACACAATGGAGGGCACGGAGGGGACAGGAGAGCGGGACCGGTGCACGCAATGCCAGGGCTGCCCGTGGTACCCAGGGTTTCTCGCAGAGCCCCCCTGCCCTCGGCACGTCCCAGCAATGCCAGGGACAGCGGGGGACCCTCGCCAGCCCCTCTCTCCTCCTCAAGTTCTTTCTCCCCTCTCCCCTTCTGTTTTCCTTGCAAACAGCTCGCCTTTGAAATTCAAATGTTGCTGTAGCCCTTTCCTCACCCGCTGCAGGAATATCTCCCTTTTCATCTGAAAATAATTAACAAATGAACAAAACTCCTGTGTGAAATTAAAATTCATGCCCAGAGGTGACCTTTGAAGCCCAGCACTTGCTGCTGCTGGGTTGGGTTGGGTTTTTTTTTTAATACCTTTTTTCCTTTTTTTTTTCTCACGCTATCCCCTACTTCAGAAGGGCTCCTTTACACCTCCTTTTCTCTCTCTTTTTTTAATTGCGTTACATTGCAATCCTCCGGAGATGCTCTCCCTCCCGCCGCCTCCTCTCCCCCGGTCCTGGCTATTCCCGTGGGCTCCCAAATCTCCCCCCCCTTCCCCTCCGGCTCATCCCGATGCTCCCCACGGGCTCCGGCTCGGCGGGCGCAGCGTGTCGGGCTGTCTGGCAGATCAATAAGGTTATTAAATCCCCACCAGCCGGCCGTGGCCGGGCTCCATCTGGCCAGCTGGCACCCGGACACGGGGCCGAGGTCAGCCGCCATGGGAGGATAATTGTTTGTAATTGGTAACGAAGAGCCTTGGGCAGCAACTTCGCCGCCGGAGCCCCGTGGCCACTCGCCTGCCCCAGCCAGGGGACTTCCCTGCTCGATCCCCACGGGGACGGAGATGTCTCCTTGCTGCTCATTTTAGCTTGATGTTCCAGTGCTCTGGATTTTCTTGCCTCAGTGCTGGCTGCTTGCAAATGCTTTGTCCTGCTGTAGTGATGGACCCTTCCTACGTCCACCCGTGGAGAAGGCAGCCCAAAGACGGTTTTCTCACTGGGACCATCTCACGTGATGGTCCTGAGGTGTTTTAGGGTCTTGCTTTGCACCCCGGTTGGGATGGATGGTTCTGCTGGGCCACCCCAGAGCGTGTGGTGGGGTTTTAGGAGCAGTGAGGGTACGAGTGAGCTGGGCCAAGGATGGGGCACCGGTGGATGAGGAAAAAAGGTCTTTTCCCTGCATTGGAACAGGCTCTGCTGGCTTTGCCCTGGAATCCAGGTGGACCCAGTTCCCCCCAGCCATGGGTGGGATGCCAGGGGGGCATCAGCTCAGCCACGTACCAGGGTTGCTCTGTGAGGGTGCTCTTTTGGGGTCTGGCAAGGACCCTCTGGCTCTTGTGGGTTCCTCTCAGCTCCTGTCCTGCAGCCCTGGCTCTGGGGAGCAGCAAACAAACAGACCCCCCCAACCCCCCTCGGAGGCAGCAACCGGCTCTGTAATTAAGCCAAGTGGGAAAGGTTGCCATGGTACCAAAAGCAAAGAAACGAAGCTGCACCTTTACTGCTGCTCCAGAGCCTCGGGGCGTTCCCAGCTGCTCTGCCTGGGGCGGTGGGATGCTGTGGGGCACAGAGGACCCCACTGCCCCCCTGCCTGCCCCTGGCCACTGCCCCACGTCTGCAGAGGGGCAGAGGCATTGGGATGGGGTAGCTGGGCCCCGGGGCCGGGGCTGTGCCTTGTTTGTCCCCAGGGATCTGGGGCTGGTCCCTATGGGTTCCCTGCTCCATCCCGCTTTCCCCGTGTCCCTGCAGTGTCCCGTGCCACAGGGCCACGTCCTTGTCCACGTGGGTCCCACTGGGCTCTGCTCAGCGTGGTGCAGTTGGCTCTTGAGGGTGTTCTCCGAGGGGTTCATATGGACCCCAGCCTGGGGGGGGGAGGGCTTCCACAGCACCCCAAACCTGGCTGATTGCCTCCCCCACACCCCAAAGTCTCCCCGTGCCTGCGATCGCCCTGATGGAGACGGCTCCATCACATCCCGTTGTCCTGGCAACAGGCAAGGATGCTGCTGAGCCAGCCCTGGCCTGTCCCCTCCGGCTATGGGGGTTGCCCTCACCCTGAAATATCCCCCCCCTGCCCCGTGCCTGGATCCGAGGGTCTCCCTGCGTTTCCCAGCCAGCGAGGGAGGGCACTTCTTCCCCCGGGATGGGGGGGACCACCCCATCCTCACGGCTCGCTCCGCTCCCCCCCGGCTGCACACAGACAGGGCTGCCCGGTGACATTCGTGTCCCTTTTTCCCCCCCCCCCGGTGGGTTGTGATTATTTACGGGGTGAGGAGCAAAGCAGGCCTGCGGCACAGCGGAGTATCAATTAGTTAATTATCGGCAGGTTGCCCGCCTGGCTGCCAGAATTAAGCCATTTGCCGGAGGGCTCTTCTGGGATTGAAGAGCCCCCTGCACCGAGCAGGTAACAGTGCTGGGGGGGGGGGTCTTCTCTCTAAGGAGGGGGTCTTGGAGGAGCCCCCGGTGCCAGACCGTGGCCATGTCACCGTCTGGATAGCCCCCACCCACACTAAACCCCCCTCGGTCTTCCCACCACAGCCACCTCCAGGGACACGAGACTTGAAGAGAAAATGCCCCTTTAGACCGGGGGGGACACGAGCAGATATTCAAATGACACCCATTTGGGTGAATTTCCCCCGTTTTAAACCCTCTTGGATAAATCCACTGCGTACAGAGGAAACGTGCCTTTCACACCCGGTTTAATCTCATTAGCAGCAGCGGCGGCTCCTGGCCATAGCCGGGGGACATTGGCACGAACAGAGGCTCGGGACACTGGGTGTGATGAGTGGGAGAGGTCTCAGCCGCTCCTGGGCCCAGGCTGGGATGTATTTTTTTTCTGCCTCTGCCCCACATTTTGAGCTCTTTCCGTGCCCTTTCTCTGGCCTTGTCCTCCTGTTGTGTTTCTGCTGTGACAAAAATAGCCAAAGAGGTGCTAAAATAGAATTAAGGCGCTTGAATATGTAAATGCTATTTGTGCTCGCCCTGTTGCCTCCTAAATTTCAGCAAGAACGATGCCTTTCTTCCCCTCTCAGCCCGAGGAGGTGATTTTTGGACCAGGGAGCGCCGGGACACAGACGTTCAGGGGTTGAGGAGCTGGTCTCCCTGGATTTGGGGGCTCCTCTCGACAGTGATGACTCTTTTCCCAAAAGGTCCTATAAATACCGGTTTTTTCCACCCAAAATTGGTGAGTGACGTCGCTTACACCAGGCGGTAGCGTGTGAGCTCCCTTTGGCCACCCCTGGGGGGGACATGGCATCGCTGCCGGCTGGTCCCCATCTCACGGAGGGATGCTTCACAGTCAGCATCTTCCTGGGAGGAGGTGGTGGGGGGACAACACTGGGCTCAGCCCCGCGGCGCGGGGTTGGATCTCTGGTAGAGGAAGAGCTTCACAGCCTGGAGTCAATTCCTCTTCGTGCGGCAAGGGGGGATATTTCGGGAGCGCCGCCAGGAATCGTGGCTGCTCCCGCGGCCACCGAGGGGAAGGAATTAAGCACTTTGAGAAGCTGGCAAAGGTGCCCCCCTGGGAGCCCTGTGGTGACTTCTTCAAACCCATCGTTGATTTTTTTTTTTCCCTCCCATCAGGAGTTTCAATACACGGTCGTTGCCGGTGCCAAGACCTCCCATCCCCGCTCCCCTCCGGCACCGCAGCCCCCTGGTCTGTGTCACCCCATCCCCGCACCGATCTCCGGCTGAGACACCCTGGGGGACCCTTAAATCCTTGCCCACGGCCGCGGTCTCCCATCCCACGCCATCTCCCCCGAGCTGCTCCCTCTTCCCCCGGTCTGGTTTCTCTCCGCCGAGGCGGGGAGGGCTGGGTAAGGCTCTCTGGGAGACGGGGAGGCTCGGGGCCGTGGGTGTGAGCTCTGCCAGTCGGCACAGATGCTGTATTTGCTCACACAACGGCTCTGCTTCCCCCTCCAGATTTTGCCCTGAAAAACTAGGGCGCAGCCATGCTGCCCACGTCTCCTAATCCCCCTCCCTGGCATCTGCCGTTCCCGCTGCTCCGGGATGGGGGAGAAGACGTGGCCCTCCCGGGGTGCAGCACCCGCGGGGCTGGAGGGATCCAGCGATGGATTTCGGGGGGTGGGATCCAGGATGAGACCTGCCGCTCTTGGCTTCCTGCAGCAAAATCACAGAATCTCCATGGTTGGAAGGGACCTCTGAGATCATCGATTCCAACCACAAAAAAAAAAAAAAAAAAAACCAAAAAATGCAAGCAGGACGGCCTTCGATGGGGGTGCCATCCCGGGTGTGCCAGGGCAGCCGGTGCCTGGTTCAGAAAGGAGCATCGGGGCATCACAGGGACCTCATTGGAGGCATCTGCTCCTGTTCTCCTCTCCCTCAGCTCCAGCGGAGCAGCAGGTCGAGGTCCCAGCGTGGCCACGCACCCACCGGCTCCGGCTCCGCACCAGGCGGTGGCAGGGAGGCAGCACAATCTGCATTTAAATGGGGATATTTAAAGCCCGAGCCGGGTGGGAAGCGAAGGAATCAATTTCCCAAGTGGGAGGGTGGGGTGTTATTTTTATATATTATTGGATGCGCAGCTTAAATCTGGCCCTAGAAGATGAAGAGGAAACGGGGCGGGGTGGGGAAGGGAAATCGTGTCCCGACATTATTGCTCTGCAGCCACCGGCTCCGGGTGCTCTGGGAGAATTGCCCATGGCGTGACATGGGCTGGGGCTGGTAGCCATGTCCCCCCCCTTCCCTGGCCCCAGCTGGGGTGGCAGGAGGGGACAGGGATTTGGGAACACCCTTTCTCATGTCCCCTGCAGCTCGGCATGCCGCGGGGGGTGCTGGCAATTACCAGGGAGCCAAAGGCAAATGGTCAAAGCCTGGGAAGGCAAAGCCAACGAGGTGGCGTCCGCGCCCAGGGCGGCTCCACACAAGGATCCAAAGGGCTCCAAACATCCCCGTGGCTCCAAGCATCCCCAGCAGCTCATGGCCATGTGTTTTGGGCCATCGCTGGCCCTGGCCGGGATGCGCATGGAGTTCCCCACGGAGCCATGCGCGCTCCTCCAGCAGCGACGCTGGTTTTTGGAGGTGGGCAGGGGCTGCTTTTGTGCTGGTTGTTAATTAAGAGGATCATTCAGAGCCACTAGTAGTGTAGTGTGTTGTCTTATAATAGTTGCGATTCTGTTCCTGTGCCAGCTTCCATTAGCAACAAAACCCACTTATCTTGTTCTTTCCTATCTCTTCCCTTTATATTTTTATCCTTCCCTCTCCCTGCGAGTCTCTCTCTCCTCTTTTTTCAGCCCCAGCACCGCAGTAATAATTCTACCAGTCGTCATCTCGGTTGACAAAACACTGTTGATGTGACAGCTCCGAGCTATGAAATCTCCGTTACCGCTCGATAATTAATTTACTAATTGCGTGCGCTGCTTCGCCACGTGGCTCGGAGCCAGCTCCGGGGCTGGCGGTGCCATCCTGACCTCGGTGCCCATCGGCTGGGGGATGCCTTGGGAGGGGGAGCGATGGGGTGGTCCCCTCCCCGTGCTGGGGACCGCGGGGGGAATCTCCGTGGGGATGGGGCCGCGCTGCTCCTGGCCACGCTGCTCCATGGGGGGCTTTGCCATGGGATGCTTCCCAGGTTGCTCCCTCTGGGATGTCGGTGGATGGATGTGGTTCTCCTGGGGAATGGAGGAAATTGGGATGGAGGGAAGGGGAAGGGGCTGGTGTGGGATGGAGGGGGGGCTTGCTGGAGCAGCTAGCGAGCCCCATTGCCCCCCGGCTTTGTGCCCCAGCCAGCTGCTGTCACCACTGGCCATGCTTGAACGAGAGGAGGTGTCATCTCCATCTTCTGTCCCACCAGAGAGAAAGTTGCAAAATCATTCATCATTTAGAAGAAAAAAGCCCTTCCCTGCCTGTCTCCTGGCCCATAAACGTGTGGACCCCGGGCTCCAGGCGTCGGATGGGACCCACCGCTGCCTTTGCACCCTGCGAGGGGCAGGAGGTGTCCCCAAAACCCCCTCCAAGTGTCACATCCCGCACACCGCAGCCAGCTGGTTTCTTCACCCTTTTTAAAGACCCGTCCCACGTCTCATGTGCGGTGGGAAGGTGTGATGACGGGGAGAGGGGAGGTCTCTCCTCCTGCTGATTCCTTTCCAAACCAACTCAGGGACCGCCTGTGTCTCCTTCCCGGGAGCTGGGGCGCGGTGAGAGCTGATGTTTCCCGCGCGGGGATTTTGGTGGCTGTGAAATGTTTTGATTGTCCCTGATTGCAAGAGTGAAAATGAACAAAGTCTGCCGGAGCCACTGTAACCGAGCGCATCTCTCACTTCGACATCGCCACTTGTTTCGTTCCTGGAGAGAAGCGTCAGGTTTTGCTCCATTTTGTTGATTTTTTTGTCGGCTTTTTTATTTTCCCTCTGATGTCTCAAGCCCCACTTTCACCTGCAGGAAAACTTCTCCAAGTCTCCAGTGGGAGAGATGGGGCAGGACCTCGGCCAAGCCCCTGCCTGGGGAGCAACTTTTGGGGTTAAACTCCCCTGGTTGGGGTTGTGGGGGGGGGAGAGACCCCATGTTCTCCCCAACCCACGGAGCCTCTGCCATGACATGGTGCCACCGTGGCGTGGTGCCATGGGTTGGCCATGGGGACAGACAGACCCTGCCTGCGTCTCCTTGGGCTTTGCAGCCGGGGAGGTGACACGTGGTGGGATCCTCGTCAGCCTATTTTTTGGAGATGTCACCCGAGACTCGGTGTTGGTTTGTTCTCACCGCCTCTACCTGCTCGTGTCACCCACGGCTGGCACACAAGTGTGGATGGGGCAGCTTGGGGGGACCAGCTCCGGCAAATACAGGGGTAGGGGGGGGTGCTGGTGCTTGGCTGGGCTTGGCTCTGCTCTGAGAGCATGTCAGATACAAACAGGAAGGGGAAACTGAGGCACAGGCTCGTGGCCTGCAGGGGAGTTCAGTGCAGGGCTCTGCCCCAGTCGGGTCAGGCATCACCAGTACAGCATGGCACGGCCACCTAATGGGAGGTTAAGTGCCCTGCTCCGGTGCCAAGGGACCTTCCAGGGCTGCCAGCTCCTTACTGGGTAAATAAATAACATCTCGCCTCCAAAGCCATGGGGTTGGTTACGTGGCAATTGCTTTTTGGGAGATGCAGTTACTGGGTGAAGTGGCAGAACGTGTCCTGGCACCGTCTCCTGCCAGGATGCAGCCCAGGGTTGGGTGCCGGTGGCAGGGGGTGCCATTCCTGTGGGTGCTAAGGACATCGTGCTGCTCATGGTGACCCCGGCACTGTCCTCTCCTGCGCTGGGCTCCCTTCCACCCCACGCTCCCAATGGCACGGGACCGACCCAGCCTTCCCATGTCCTTCCCCTCTCCCTGCAGCCAGACCCACCAAACCCACCTTGATTTAAATCCTCCTCTGCTTTCCGGGCTTTGGGGCTCCCTTCCATGGTTTACAGGCGGGTGGGCACCGTGCCGTGTCCCCCCCTGTGTTTCGGGGGCTGCATCTGAGCTTGGTGCTCCCAGTCTGAGCCCAGGAAAATGCTGATTTGTGATTTGGGATGGAAGAGGAGGGGATGGCGAGGGACTGCTGAAAGCCGAGGCTGTTTGGGTAAATGAGTGATGGTTTTGAAGCGCGGAGCTGTGGCTCTCAGCAGCTTTTGAAGCCTTGGGAAATTTGTCTTTTTGACTCTGCAAGGTGCTCAGGCGGGGAGGGAAATGCATTACAAGTTGAAATGCTTTGAGAGCAGAGGGGAAACGTTATGTGATTCAAACCCCGTTCCTCCCAGCAAGAGGAACCCAGTGAACACGGTATATTGTATTCTTCACGTTCCTTCGCCTCCCTGTGCCATGTGTGTAAATGTGCTTGTTCCACCCCCCCAGCTCCAGGAGTTGGGTTGCAAACAGGAGCTGGCTGCTGGGGCACCCACTTCCCAACGGGCTGGGAGCCCATCGCATCCAGCCTGGCCCAGAGGGATGCAGGGAACATCGGGCAGGGGCTGTGGGAGAGCCCGGATCCTGGTCAAGGATAAAGCCCCTTCCCATCCCGAGCATCCTGATGCTCCCCCAGCCTCCCACCTTGGTGGGCTTTGCCCCCAGTAGAGATGAGAAAGGAACTGGGAGAGGATGGGGGGGGCCTGATGCTGAGCATCCTGATGATCTCTCAGTCTCCTTCCAGCTGGGGCTTGTCCCCCATCAGAGGTGGGAAAGGAGCTGAGTGAGAATGTGGGGCCTGATGCTGAGCATCCCGATGGTCTCCCAGCCTCCCCCCAGGTGGGCTTGTCTCCCACCAGAGCGTGGGAAAGGAGCTGAGGGAGGATGGGGGGGACCTGATGCTGAGCATCCTGAGCACCCTGATGGTCTCCTGGCCTCCCCTCAGGTGGGCTTTGCCCGTGGCAGAGTGGGGTACGGGGGGAGCTGTGCCTCTGGTGGGTACCGGGGGGGCTGGAGCCGCTCTGTGCCGAGCACGCGCCGCCCCGCCGGGGAGCCTGGGAGCTCAGCGTGACGTGTAAGGAGTCGAAAATAGAATCAATGCCGGTTTGTTCATGATAATAAATGGGAGCAAATCGCAAACAGTGGGTAAGTGACTGACAAACGCTGGTATTTTAATGTCCTCACAAAAGACCCATGTGTAAGTGGGACTTTGCATGAGTAATTCCATACATTTTTAATGGTGGACCCTGGGGGAGAATCAATCACGCTGCGCAGTTGAGTTTCCCTAATGCAAGGCACAACACAAAGCAATTTTGTTTGCTAAGGCGGCGCTGAGAGCTGGGGGGGCACCGCGGAGCTGCTGCCTGCTCTCCCCCTCCGACAGCAAAGTCCTCCCGGGGACCTCTCCCCGGGAAATATCCCTTTGGCAAAGCCGGTTCTGTGTCCCCAGGAGTCACTGGAGGAACTGGGGGCTCACTGGGAAGGGTTCTCTGGCTTTGTGGGGCTGAGAGGCGGTTGTTGGGGGTTTGTGCATGGAAAAAAACGTGCCCAGCTTGGCCCTGGGTATGGAGACGGGTCTGGAGTTCCCGGCTATCACAGCGAGATGCTGTTCCCAGTGGTACCCAGGGCCACGGGGGTCGGATCCTGCCTGGGGATGCGGGATCCCAGCTGGCTGCTGGTCTCTCTCCAGGGCTCCTGGTTTTTGGGAGCACCCCAAGGCTCTGCTCCAGGGTCACCTTTGACCTTCCCGGAGAAGTTCTCTCAGCTGGTGGCACGAAGGGAGAGGCCAAGTGACAGGTACCACCGAGAAATGCCCTCATTGTTAGTCTGGGTGACCCCGGCCCCACTCATCTCCAGCGGCAGGACGCTTAATGAGCATTAGCAGAGCGAGCCTGAGACTGCGCAGGCGGCAGCACCCCTGGGTGACGGGCTCCACGCGGTGCAGGGTGCCGCTCCCACAGCAGGAGGGTGTCACTTGGGGACACGGGCCAGTTTTGGGGCAGTTTGCCCACCCTCTGTGACTCCGAGGGCTCAGCGTGGCCCCCTGGGTCCTGCAGCCACAGGCGGTGGCAGAGGTGGCAGGGAGCCCTTTCAGGCAGCAATCCTGAGCTTTTTGTGATGGAAACGCAGCCCTGCAGGAGCAAAAGGCTAATGTGCTCTGGGTAGCTGCTAAAACTTCTGCCGGGGATATATAGCACCTCGTTTACGATGATATTTTTTATGCTGAAATGGAAGAAAGCAGCTGCTATCTGTACAAACAAAATTAGGCCAAAGGAGGAAAGTAATTTTGTAAAAGAAATAGGGAGATGCAGGGGGAGATGGATAGGAGACAGATGAATAAACACAATCTACATAGAAACTGATAAAAATTCAATTTCTGCTCACACACGTCCCGGTCTAACTCACTCACTCCCTTCCTCTCCTCTTCTCCACACGCTCCGACGTTGTCTGCAGCCCTCGTGCATCCATCTGGGATGTGGGAGGCAAACACAATGATCCTATTCTGTCTTCAACACGCTGCAAAATTTTCTTTAATTATGGTTCTTTAATTCCTCTGGCTCCGGCTTTATCTTCAATATTTTTTCCCGTGCGAGCAGTGGGTGCCAGGGCGAGCGTTCCATGGGGCCAGGAGGCCCCGTTGGGTGACGCTGCTCCCACCACGGGGCTTCCATGGGAACCCGGATGGGGGATCCGGGACCGTAACCCCACGGGATGAAGGGGGTTGGAAGGAATCGGCAACTCCCACGAGCGATGCCTGGTACCCACGAGTCTGGCTTTATCCCCGTTCTAAGGACGGGTGTCCTTGTAAGGCCCAGCCACAGGACTGCACCGGGCTCTCCCTGATGCTTTTCAAGCACATTTAGTGCCTTTGGCTTTGGGTTCTTAAAAAAAACCCCACAACCCTCTCCCAAGTCTTCCCGGGGCTGCCTGTACCCCACAGTTGTGCACAGCGAGAGTGATGCTGGGGTGGGAAGGACCTTCCTTGGGTTCATCAGGGCAACCCTGGCTGGAAAACTCATCAGCGTGAGCTTAATGACTGACCACAGGCTGGTCTGGAAGGTGGAGCTGGCACATACATCGTTTTTGATCCGCTCCCCACGGCCCCGCATCCATCCTGGTGCAGAGCCTGTGCGGAGGCAGCGCTGCCCGCTCCTCCTGGTCCTCCTGGTCCTCCTGGTCCTCCTGACGCAGGCAGAGGATGCACCACCCCCTGCCTGCACCTCTGCTCGCAGAGGAGACTTCTCCTGCCTCTTCCTTCACCCTCTGGTCCCGGGGGGAGCATCTCGCCCACCGATCGACTCATCATCTATGGATAACGGTCCATTCAGGTGCGTTTTTTGCAGAGGCTGCTGGAGGAACCCGATGCAATGGCTCTGTTTGATGCTAAGGACGGCGGCCTCTCTGTATTTCCCAATCTCCAGCCCTTGCTCTGGTTGGGGACTTCAACCTACCGGACATCTGCTGGAAATACAACACAGCAGAGAGCAGGCAGGTCTGGGAGGTTCCTTGAGTGTATGGAAGAGAACTTCCTGACACAACTGGTAGGTGAGACAACCGGGGGAGGCGCCTCGCTAGACCTGCTGCTCACAAACAGAGAGCAACTAGTGGGAGATGTGGTGGTCGGAGCCGTCTTGGGCTTAATGACCATGAAATGGTCAAGTTTTCAATTATTAGAGAGGTAAGGAAGAAAAAAAAAAAAGGTTGACATGGTGCCGGTGGACATGATTTAGTGATGTTTTTCTTTTTTTGTCAGAGTTAGGTTGATGGTTGGACTAGATGATCTTGAAGGTCCCTTCCAACCTAGATGATTCTATGAAATCCAGGGCTAAAAGTTGACTCGGAGGAGAAGGAGGCACATGGATGTTTGCAAAGCATGGGACTGAGGTGGAGCAGCTCCGTGGGAGCAGGGCTGTCCTGGGGGGGGGAGGGTTGCAAGGCTGACCCCCCCTCCTGCCCTCCCCTTCTCCCTGGCCCAGGACCGGGCTCTGGATGCACCCCGAGGTGCTGCACATCCCTGCCTGGGGCTGGGTTCATGCAGGTGGGGGGCTCTGGCGTGTCCCTTATAGCTGGGGACATGGGGCACGGGGCTTTGCAGCAGGTACGGTCTGTCCCCACGGAGCGAGCCACAGCTCCGGGCGAGAGGGGATCGATGAGAGCAAAGCGAGTGCGCTCTCCAATCCGTTCACAGGGCAATGGAGCGTGGAAACGGCCGTGCCACGGGGGAGCGGGGAGCGTGTCACCGGGGGCACGGGGACAGCCAGGGCTGAGCCCTCCTCCTGCCACACACGGAACCCCCGGGGGAGGCCATACCCGATTCTGAGGGGTGCTGAGCAACCCTGGCCGGGTCCTGGGGGCTGGTGGGGCAGCATGGAGCATCCTCAGGGTGTGGGACACCCACATCACCCCCAGCGGTGTCACTCCCCAGGGACCCCCGTTAAGGGGGCACCCAGGAGCGGGGGCTCTGCTCCTCTCCGGGCCCCCACCTCGGGGGGTTGGGAGGCTTCACGCTCCGCACCGAGTGTCACCACGTCAGCGAGAGCTGGGATTGGAGATGGAGGGTGTGGGGCACCCACGTCCTCCGTGCACGCCCACGTCCCCCGTGCACACCCACGTGTGCGGAGGCTGAGCCGAGCTGCAGCCTGGTTTCCATAGGAAACCAAGCGGAGGCCAAAATCGCGTTGGGAGGTGCTGGGGGGGCTCAGAAATGAGCCCCGAAGAGGTCTGTCCCCAGGGAGCCTCGACGTCCCACCCTGTGCTCTGGGGACACTGGATGGTGGTGACAGCGTGGTGGCATCTGGGAGTGCAAGAAAGGCTGCACCGGTGGCAGGTTGGCTGCGGTGGGGGGGTTCGGAGGGGATTTTGGTGATGGAATGGGCTCTTTGTGCTCCCCTGATGCTCACAAATGACCAAACGGGGTGGTGAAGGGCCGTCACCGGCGCTGTGGGGCTGTCACCGGTGCTGGGGCATGTCCCTGCCCTTCTCACTGCCCTGAGCTTGTGCCGGACCGGGGATGCTCAAAGCTCACCCAGAGCATCCCATCCTGAGCAACGGGGAGCCGGGGGCTAATCCAGAGCCCCCAGCATGGTGTAGCCTGTAACCACAGGGGCTGGGAGGCCACGTTTTCCCTGGGAAGGCTCCGTGGATGAGGAGGGAGGAAGGACAGCATCGTTTTGGGGTTGAGGACCACACAGGCGTGCGAGGGAAGAGCCTCTTGCGGGCGGCAGGCTCTGCCCGGCCCCTCGCCCTCACCGATGGCACCTTCGCCCTGAGCGCTGCCTTCGTGCCAGCCCTCCTCCACCTCCTCCTCCTCCTCCTCCTCCTCCTCCTCTCCCCACACCTCCTCTTCCTCCTCCTCTTCTCCTCCTCCTCCCCCTCCTCCACGGGCCTTTCGCAGGCTGCCAAGTGAAGACGCATTTGCCGGGCTGCGCGCTCCAAAAGTTGATAATTCCCCTCCAGGCAATTAAAAGGAAGCCATTTCTCCTCAATCAGCCGTATTTGAATATGGAAATGATTTTTAATTACTCAGAGTCAATATCATTTTATCACCGAAATGTGTTTGAACGAGGTTCGCCGTTATTTGCAGGGCGTCTAATAAGCTGAATGCAAATTCTCTGCGATTCACGCTTTTTAGACCTTCTGATGAGCGAGGCAAGGTGCTGCCCTTTGAAGGTTTCGTTCCCAGGCTCCTGACAGGGCACGAAATGCCAGCCGTTCCCTCCTGCCACGGCTGCCACGGCAAGGGGGGGGACGTGGCAGGGGCCACCAGCCCGGTGGGGACATCGACTGCTCCTTCCCCGAGCGTTGGCTGTCCCCGGTTTGCCTGGCCCCGAACATGCCCTGGGTCAGCCCCGCACGGAGCTAATGACAGCTCGGCAGCGCTAGATCCCCGGCTATTGTCTCCTGATTAATTTGCTAATTATGTTCTGCTTTTATCCGAGGGGCCTGGCGGCGGTGCGGAAATGTCAGGCGCTTGTTTATGCCCCGGGTTGCTGGCGGAGTGACAAAGGCAGAGTTCCCGCAGGAGCCACGAAGAACCTGGCCCTGCCGGCTTCGGCATCACCGCCCCACGGCTCCCATGGGGCCGGGACCGAGCTGCCGCCTCTGCCACCGCCGTCCCCGGCAGCCCTGGGCCTGTCCCTTCGCCTGTGCCTCGATTTCCCCCCTCTGAAAATAGCCAGAGCCATCTCCCCGCAGGCTCCAGGGGTGGGGAGCGCTGGCACGCTGGTCCTCGGTGCCACCACGCCACGGCAGGGACCGACCGCCCGTGGCTGCCTCCACGGGGGTGTCACCGAGGGGGTGCCAAGCACCCAGCACCCAAGGCAAAGGGGACCGGGGGCAGCGTTGCCCCCCACTTCCCGCTCCCTCCTGCCCCCCGCGCATCCCCGTTCACAGCTTACTGGGAAGCACCGGGGCTCCAGCCCCCCGGGGGAGAGGCGCCCACCCCCTTGCTGAGAAGGTGACAGGGGGATGTGGCCGAGCGGCTTCCCGACATCCAGCCTCTGGGTTTTCCTGCTGCGAGAAGCCATGGGGTGCCGGCGTTGAACACCGGGCGCCTGCGAGACCCGAGCAGCTGAGATAACATCCCCGCTGCCGGCTTCAGCCGGGCCTTCTGCAGCCCTCATGTATATTAATCGAGATGAATATTTATGCCAAGTTTCTCGCTCTTGAGCGCTTGCTGGTGTGCAGGCGCGCTCCGGCTGCCGCTGCCCCTCGGGGCGGTGGAACGGCTCCGGTGGCCGGAGGCTGCGGGCAACCCCACGGTGGGAATGGGCAGGACTGGGGTGGGCAGGCAGCAGGCAGGGCTGGCTGCGGGCTTGCTCCTTGCCAGGCTTGCTCCGGCTCCGGGAGGATCTCCCAGCACGTTGGGATCCGCAGGGAATTCCCAAATCCCCATCTGAACCCCCAGGATGGAGCAGGGATGCTTTCTGGTGTGCGGAGACCCGGAGGTGAAAATCCCATCGGTCTCCCCTGGACTGGTTTCCCACCGATGCTGCGCTCATCCCCTGATCCCACAGGTCCAGGAGGCAGCCTCTGCATGGCAGAAGCTCTCCCAGTTTCTCCCAGTTTCTTCCAGAAACTGTCCCCGGCAGGCCCAGCCCAGCGCTTCCAGTCCCTCGCGCTGCCCTGCCTTGTGCCACGGCACCATCTCCGCGTTGGTGCAGACGGACACGGATCAGCCCCATCCCTCAGCGCACAAAGTGCCTGGAAAAATCCAAATGAAGACGCCGAGCCTGAAACAGATCTTCCCGGGCACATCGGCCGCATCCATAGATCTGGGAGCCGCCAGGGATGGGCTGCTGGCCACGCGGCTGCGGCAAGCGCTCCTCCGGCCGCAACGAAGCCCACAGTGAAATTTATTCCAGAGCCGATTCCTGTCCTTCCTCTTCTCCTCATGGCACGGGCTGCCCTCAGTCCTTCCCCTTTGCTTTTCTCCCTGCCACCACTAGCAGGAAACTTCACGTGGAGGTTCCTCGGAGGTGAGCAGTGGCCGCGGGCAGACGGGTGCG
The DNA here is from genome assembly GCA_025774025.1 of Xenus cinereus. Taxonomy (NCBI): domain Eukaryota; kingdom Metazoa; phylum Chordata; class Aves; order Charadriiformes; family Scolopacidae; genus Xenus; species Xenus cinereus. The sequence goes on from JAOXJK010000009.1 coordinate 846,896, forward strand.
GGGACGGTCCCTCCGTCCCGGCGATGGGCACCAAGCGACGGGCGAAGGCTCCTCCGCCGGCACTTACTGCCTCTTCCCATTAGAGCGGATTGTTTTGCAAACCAGACTTTCCTATTTACCGCGGCTTTTTGTTTTTCCACCGGAGCAATTCGCGGGGAAGTTTACGGGAAGCGATTCAGACAGGCGGCTGCGGTCACCGGCTTCTCGGGGGCTGCCTTCTGCTCCCGTCTCGCCCCGCGGTTGGAGCCGAGATGCTCCTGCTAAGCCTTTCTGAAAAGCTGCTGCTCCGTGCCCTGCTCGGGGGAGACGAGCCCTGGGGATCGGGCCCGTGGGGGGGGGCTATGGGAGGTTGGGGGCTGGTTGCAGCATCCCCACATCCCCCTGGCCGGGAGCTGGATTCACTCTCTTCCCTGATTCCTCATCCAAGGCCGGGCAGGGAGTAGCTGCCACCTCGGTGACTCCCTCCTGTCCCTGATTTCTCTGCCAAATGAAGGGGAAATAAGAGCCCCGGGTTGGAAAAGCAACAGTGCCGGGTGCCTCGGGACCCCCCGGATGATGATGGGGGCTCAACCGGTCCGTGCCCGGTGCTGGCCATTCCGGCAGTGCCCGTGCCCGCGGCGGTGGTTTCTGTTAACCGTGGCGGCGGCAGCGCCAGCATAATGATCGTGGCGGCACCGGGGACCTTGTGTCAACCTGGCGGGTTATTATTGCCTTAATGGACAGGTCTAATTCCCATCCAGCAGGCAAAGCCCTGGTGTTACAACCTCCGCACGCGCGGGCGCTGCTCTAATTATGCCCCGCGAGCTGCTCTGCCTGCGCTGACACCCAGACCCC
>JAOXJK010000009.1:891816-909191 GCA_025774025.1 Xenus cinereus
CCCCCCCCCCCCCCCCCCCCCCCCCCCCAAGGCACAAACAGCTCCAGGTCCAGGCGCTGCCAACTTGGATCTGGGGCTCAATCTGCCCTGATGGCATCCGCGGTGCCACCGACGGGGACAGACCCCGGCAGGACCCATGGGGGGCTGTCGGGGTGATGCTGCCAGCGGGTGCCGTGTGGGTGGGGGTGTCAGGGCCGGTGCAAACACCAGCGTCGGAGCTCGGTGCAGGGTCCGGCCGCCCCCGACGCCTTGTCCCCGCAGGCAGGTGTTTCCCCACGGGCTGCCCCCCGCCTTCACCCTCGTCCTCACTTTGCTGCTGAAGAAGAACAGCACCGGGGAGCACTGGTACCTCTTCCAGGTCACCGACCGGCAGGGCTACCCCCAGGTATGGCCCTGGGGCGGTGGGATGCTCCGGTGGCAAGGGGACAGCCGGGAGCCATCCCCGAGCGCGGTGTTGTCCCTTCTCTGCCCAGCTCTCCCTGGCCGTGCACGGTCCCGAGAAGAGCCTGGAGTTTCAGGCAAGGGCACCGGGGGCCACGTTCGTCAGCGCCGTCTTCGCGGGGAAGGCCGTGGCGTCCCTCTTTGACGGGCGGTGGCACAAGGTGGTGGTGGCCGTGCAGAGCCGCGCCGTCTCCGTCCACCTCGACTGTGCCTCCATCTCCTCCAAGCCGCTGGCAGCCCGGCGGCCACTGGCCCCGGAGGGCAATGCCTTCCTGGGGCTGGATGCTGTGCGTGGCACCCCGGTGCGGGTGAGTCCCCACGGGGGTGCGGGAACGCTCTGCCGGGGGTGCAGGATCCGTCCCTGCCTGCCCATGACCTGCCGTCCCCTTCCCGCTGCAGTTTGACATCCAGCAAGCTCAGATCTACTGCGACGCCGAGCTGGCCAGGCAGGAGGGGTGCTGTGAGATCTCGGCCAGCGGGGTGAGTCCCCCCCCGAGCCCCTCACCCCGGTCCCAGCCAGGCTCTGGCATTGCTCTGCACCATCAGGGTTTTCCCCAGAGGGGAAACTGAGGCACGGCGAGGGCGAGTCTCTCAGCCGGAGCTCCCCTGTGAGTCACCTCCTGCTTGCGGTGGCCGGGGACACAGGGCAGCTCTCCACCAGCCCTGGGACATCACTCAACGCTTGTCCCCGTGGCCAGCACAGGGCATGGTGCGGGATGCATCCCCCTCTGGGATCACACTGGGTGCTCAGGCGGGGCTGGGGGTCCTGGCTCCCACCCCAGCAGCCCCCCGTGACCCCCCTCTCTCCCGGCAGTGCCTCACGGAAGCGCCCAAGACCCGTCGGCAGGCAGAGCTGATGCAGAGCAGCAACCTCATCGAGATCTCGCCGCAGTCTGAGGGCCGGGTGTACACCCGCTGCTTCTGCCTGGAGGAGCCGCTGGGCACGGTGAGCTCCAGCAGCCCCCCGGCAGCCTGGCACGGGTCCCCATCCCGGTGTGGGTCCCTGTCCTGGTGGGGGATGCTCCTGGCACAAGACCCCATCCCGGTGTGGGTCCCTGTCCTGGTACGGGATGCTCCTGGCACTAGTCCCCAATCCCAGTGTGGACCCCTGTCCTGGTGCGGGATGCTCCCCGCACGGGTCCCCATCCCAGCACGGGATGCTCCTGGCACAAGTCCCCATCCCGGCACGGGATGCTCCCGGCCCCGAGCTGGCAGCCACGTTGCTTCAGCCCCTGGAAAAGCCCTGCCTCACATTTTCCACCACGCCAGGCTCGCTGCGAGGGGAGGGAGGGAGCTGGCGGCGGCCAGATGCCGGGGAATGAGGGAGGGGAGGGCTCCTCCGGCCCCGCTGACGGTCTGCACCACCCGAGCTACCGGATTGGGGCTCAGCCCCAGGCGGGTGGCACCCATGGGTGCCCCAGGCAGGATAACACCGGGGTGCAAGGGGAGGTAGCACCCATGGGTGCTCTTTTCTCTCCACAGGAGCCAGCGAGGAGCTCAGGGAGGACCGGCCTGAAGGGAGATCGTGGGGAGAAGGTGCGGGGAGGTGGGAAAGGGTGTCCCAGCCCCTCTGCCCCCGTCCCAGCACGCTTGGTTCCGCTTCCCCTTCCTCCCACCGGTGCCGGGGGCCCATCCATGCCCCGGGCTGGGTCCGTCCCCGCCGCATTCGGGAACTTTCTGCTGCTGCCAGAGCTGCGGGGACGCCTGCAGAAGCGCCTGCTCTGCTCCCCCCAGCAGGAATTGAGGCCCCTCTTAGTTCTCTGCCGCTGCTGGAGCGATCCCAGCCATGGCCAAGAGCCTCTTTGTTCCCTCCGAACGTCTCCAGAGCTCTGCCGGAGCTGGGAAGCGTCTCCAGCACACCCTGTGTCCCATCCCTGCGTGTCCCCGTCCCCCCAGGGCAGCTGTGACCCCACAGTGGGATCCTGCTGGGAACCCCGGGGGTGCAGACCAGGTCCCACAGTGTGGGGACTGTGGGGGCTACCAGCCTGGCCAGCTTTTCTTCTCACCCTTTGTTCCGTGTGATGGGGTGACGGGGTCCCTCTGGAGGACACCCAGCAAGGGGGTGAGGTGTGGGGCTGGGAGACGGGAGCCCGGGGGTGTGGGCAACTCCATCCTGCCTGTCCCCAGTCCCGTGGGAGCAGATGAGCGGCTGGTTTGGCCCCGTGGAGCTGTGGTCAAGCCACAAAACCACAGGAGAGCCGGGTGCCTGGCCAGCCACTCCGCTCGCCTCCCCGGGGACCCGGCGGGGGGAACACGCTCCCCCCGCTTTTCCCTTCCCTGCCCCAGGCATCCCCCCGTGCCCACGGGCACCCTGGGGCTGGCAGGGAGGGATGCTGCGGGGTGAGCCCCGTGGGTGTGGGGTGCCCAGGAGAGCGGGGCAGTGGTCACGGGGTTGTGGGTGCCGCATGGGGCTGGTGCCAAACGCCATCCCCGTCTCTTCCAGTGCCCCCCCTGCTCGCCGCAGATGGCATCGGCAAACGTGAGTGTGCCACTGGGCTGTGCTGGTGGGGGGAGATGGGGACCCCGACCCATCTGCCGGGGCTGGGCTGGGAGCTGGAGCTGGCAAAAAAGCCACCAAGGTGGTGGCCCGGGGGTGTCACCTGCCACTCTGCCATTGCCACCGGCCCCCTGTGATTCCTGACTCCTCCTGGCCCAGGGCTGGGCAACATCTGGCTACGGGGAAGGTCTCTGATCCCTTCCAGATGTGGCCCCACTCCTATGGCAACCTCTGGCTGGAGGTGGGGGGGGCTGATGGCAGAGAATGGTGGGTGTTTGGGACCCCACAGGCCCCATGGGGCTCCCGGGGTGGCACTTGGGGACAGGGTGTTGGGATATGGGACGGGGCGGTCTCCTGCTGCCGTTGGGAGGCAGCGTGCCCTTGTGGGGCTCCGGGTGCTGTGGGTCACCTCTCTCCTCTCTCCCTAGGTCACCCTCGGTCCCCCGGGTCCAAAGGTAGGTTTGTCACCCCCCAGGACACACAGCGCTCAGCTCCAGCAGGGATGTGGCCACGCAGACCCTCGGCTGTGCCCGGAGCATCCCTGCCTGGGAGCCATGGTCCCCATGGTGGACATGGGGACACCCATGGTCCATCTCGTCACCCGCAACCCCCCCCTTCTCTTGCAGGGTGGGAAGGGTGAGCGTGGCCTGCCTGGGACCACTGGTGGCAAGGGGGAGAAAGGCGACCGTGTGAGTGTCCCCCCGTCCTGGACAGGGACCCCCCCCTGCCCTGGGGATGCTCCTTGCGGGGTCCCTGATTCTTGGGGCTGCCCCCCATGGCCCCCCATCCTTGGCCATGGCCGGTGCAGACAGAGCCCCTGAGCCACCTCCCCCCTCCCGCAGGGCGCTGACTGCGTGCGCACCCACCCCGGTGGCCCCGTGCAGGTGAGACCCCCCCACCCCTCACTGTACCCCATCATCTGGCTATGCTACCCCCCCTCACCCCGCTCCCTCCTCCTCCTCCTCCCCAGTGCGCCGAGGGGCCGCAGGGCGAGAAGGGGCAGCGCGGAGAGGCGGTAAGTGATGCTCGGCAGATGGGGCCGTGACATGGGGACACCCCCACCCCACGTCTCGTGCGTGCCCCAGGCTGGGACGTGGGGGTCCAGCCCTGAGGAGACAGCTCAGGGGGTGGTGGTGGGTGAAAGGAGCCGTGGGGCGAGCAGGAGGGAAGCTCCTAACGAGCCCACCCATGGGTGCACGCATGAGCCCACCCGTGGGCACCCACTTTGCCCCACTGTTCCCACGCAGGGGGTCCCGGGTGCAGCCGGCGCTGACGGGCAGAAGGTAAGTCCCAGCCCACCCAGGGGTCTCCTGGCATTGCAGTGGGGACAACTGCCCCGTGGGTCCCGGGATGGCGTCAGAGATGCCAGGACCTGCCTATGCCAACCCGGGCAGCAGGGGAGATGGCATGGGTGACATCCGTCTGTCCCGCAGGGCCAGAAGGGTGAGAAGGGTGACGGGGGACTGCAGGGCAAGCCGGGACGGCCGGGACGCGATGTGAGTAGTGCCGGTTGGTACCGGGGCATCCCCTGGGCATTGGGGTCTGGCTGCTGGACCAGCCCACGTCGTGGTGTGCGCGGCGCTGCACGTGTGGAGTCCTCACACCCCGCTCCCCACCTGGCAGGGCCGGCCCGGAGAGATCTGTGTGGTGGGTCCCAAGGGCCAGAAGGTAGGTTGGGGGCTTGGGGGCAAGCGGGTGGGAGCCAGGGCACTCATTTCTGGCACTGACACCCCTTCCTTGCCTTCCAGGGTGACCCCGGCCTCGTGGGACCCGAGGGGCTGGCCGGTGAGCCGGGACCCCCAGGGAAGCCAGGCTCTCCAGGGATCGGTTTTCCAGGGAAGCCGGTAAGGACCCCCATGCCATGGGGCTGTGCCAGGGTGGTGTCCCCAGCTGGGCATGCAATGGCTGTGGGTGGGCATCACCACGGAAGGGTCGAGGTGCCCTCACAGAGCTCCGTGATGGGGCTAGGTGGCCGGCTAATGCCATTCTCTTTGCCTTTCAGGGTGACCCTGGTGGCCCCCCAGGTCCAAAGGGAGAAAAGGTGAGTAGGGGGTGGGAAAAGGCGTCCCGGGTGCCCCCCACCCTGCCCAGGAGCAGCTTGGCATGGCGGGCACTGGGTCGTGCTGGGGATCCCTGGCTGGAGCCGGATCCACCACAGCTGAGTCAGCGCTGGCTCGGGGTGCCGCCGGCTGGGCAAGCCCCGGCTGGGTAGCCCAGGGCTCGGCTTGAGGGGGGCAGAAAACCCCCCCTGGGGGGAGAAGGGTGCTGGGGGTGCCGTGGGATGTGGTTTTCTCCTTTGCCGGGCTCAGGCTGTCCTGTTTCTGGCTCCAGGGCAGCTCGGGAGCTCCTGGACCCGGAGGATCGCCTGGGATGCCTGTGAGTACCGGGAGCCAAAGCCCGGGGTCAAGGACGGGTTTCTTGGCTCGGGGTCGGGGCTGCTTGGCCGGAGCCGGTGGTGGGATCCCAGCCCAGGCACCGAGAGGGGGTTTGGGAGAGCCGGTGGCCTCGTTTGAGGCTGGGACCATCCCGTGCTACATCTGGTGGCAGGGACTGGGGGGGTGCTGGGTGGCATTGCTGGGGCAAACCTGGGTCTCAGGGGCTCCCTGAAGCACCCTGTCCCCTGCCTTCCTCCCGCAGGGACCCCCCGGTGTCCTGGGGCCGAAAGGAGACAAGGTGGGTGCAGCAGCAAGGTGTGGGCTGTGCCACGGCTCGCTGTGCCATGGCCACGGGCACCGCGGTGCCCATCCCCTGGGCTCAGGGCTGCTTGGGGCATCTTGGGGGCCACCCTGAGGACTGCCTGCCCCTCTCCCCCTCCCCCCAAGCTCGGGGTTACATCTCACTGTTCCCATGGGCAGGGTGAGCCGTGCGAGGTGTGTCCCACCGTCTCCGAGGGGATGCTGGGTGCCACCGGGCTACCTGGCAAGCCGGGACCCAGGGGAGCCCCCGGAGCGCCCGGCAAGGACGGGGTCTCGGTGAGTCTGAACCCGGGGGCTTGTGGGTGGGTTGGAGGGCAGAGCAGGGTCTCATCTCAGCATCCCTAACGCTACCTCTTCATTTCCCCTTCCCCAGGACAGACCCGGCCCCGCGGGACCCAAAGGGGACAGGGTAGGTGACGTGGGGGTGAGGGGTGGGCTGGCTCATCCCTAGCCGGAGCCGGGGGACACTAAGCCCCCTCCATCCCGTGCTGGCAGCTCCCTGCCCAGCTCCTCTCTTTCCTCCCCAGGGAGATCCCGGCATCCACGGGATAAAAGGGGAGAAGGTGAGTGTCTGTCCCTGCATCCCACCCCACGGGCAGCCCCCACGGCCCCCCTGCCCCGAGCCCTGCCCCTCTCACTGCCCTCCCAGGGGGACTCCTGCCTGTCCTGCGATGCCCGTGTCCTTGCTGCGCTGCTGCGGGGTCCCACCGAGGGGCTCGAGGGTGAACCGGCACCGGCGCCGCTGCAGCCGGGGCTACCAGTGAGTACGTGGGGGCTGAGTCCCCCATCACCCGTGCCGGGGGGGACACCCAGTCCACCCCGGGTGGGTGGGTGACCCTGTGGGGTGTTCGCAGGGTGAAATGGGGCTCCCCAGGCTGGCTGGTATCAAGGGCGAGAAGGTGAGTGACCCCCCCCAACGCCCACCCCACTTTCTGCACCCCCCGAGGGAGCAGGAATGGCTCCAAGCAGGGGGTGGGGGGCAGCCTCAGCTTCCTATGGGGCCTGACCCTGATGTCTTGCAGGGGGATGGCGGCCAGGAGGGACCCATGGGCAGACCGGTGAGTGGGGGTGTGGGGGCTCAGGGTGGGTGCTGGGAGCCCAGGGGGGCAGGAGCCGGGCGCTGGGGGCCATAGTCTCATCTCCGCTGTGGCTTCTTGGTGCAGGGGCTCCCGGGAGACAAGGGGGATCCAGGCGTGCGGGGGCTCAAAGGAGAGAAGGTGAGCCCTGTGTTGGGGACCCCCTGGGACCCCCTGTCCCTTAAACCACCCCTGCCGAGACCTGCGCAACTCATTGCACGGGACAGCCCTGAGATGGGGAGAGCCGTGGGGGCTGCAGTGCTCCGGTCTCTGAAGCCACGCTCCGACCGGGATGTCCCCTCCACAGGGCGAGTCGTGTGGGCAATGCCCTCCCGTGCCACAGGCCCTCGAAGGAGCAGCCACGGTGGTGGCCGTGCCGGGGCCACCGGGGGAGAGGGGCCAGGATGGCCCCCCGGGCAGAGCGGTGAGTGTCGTCCCCCCCGCGCTCTCGGGTACCGTTTTTGGGGGATGCTGTGCCCTGACCCGTTCCTTCGTTCCCCCAGGGCAGACCCGGTGACAATGGCCAGAAGGGACAGAAGGTGAGAGGGGCTGGGGAAGGGGCTCTGGAGGGGCTGGGGGTGGCAGAGGGGGCGGGGGGAGTGCTCTGTGCCCCCCTGCCCTCTGCCAGCCTCGTCCCCTCTCTTTGCCAGGGGGACGCAGGTAGCCCTGGGGACCCGGGCACCCCGGGCATGGCTGGTGTCCCAGGGCTGTCGGGTGAGCCTGGCATCAGGGGTCCGGCCGGCCCCAAAGGCGAGAAGGTGAGACCCCCCCCGCAATTATTTGGGGACCCTCATCCCATCACTGGGGTGTCACCCACCCCCTCCATCCCTCTCCCATCCCGACCTCCCCTCTCATGCTCCCTCCTCTCCAGGGAGATGCCTGCGAGCCCGGTCCCGCTCCCCATGGGGACTTCTCGGATGTGGTCGGCATCCCGGGAAAACCCGGGGCCAAAGGGGACCAGGGCCCCCCAGGCATCGGCCAGCCGGGCAGACCCGTGAGTGTCCCCTCCCCGCCGTGCCACGGGTGCCCTGTGCCATCGTGCCCTCCTGACCCTACTGTGTTTTAGGGGAAGCCGGGACTGCCCGGGGTTCAGGGTCCCGCCGGACCGAAGGGGCTGCAGGTGAGTGGGGCTACGGGGGGGTGGGGAGGGGGCTGGATGCCAGGGTGGGGGGATCTGAGGGCTGCTCACTGTCCCTCTGTCTCCCTAGGGTGAGCCGGGACCGCGGGGGATCGGCCAGCCGGGACCGCAGGTGGGTGTTGTGGGATGCCATGCCGTGCCATGCCATGCCGTGCCGTGCCGTGCCATGCCGTGCCGTGCCGTGCTGTGCCATGTCGTGCCGGGTGGCTCTGCCAGCTCTCACACACTCTGTTTTTCCCAGGGAGAGCCCGGGAGCTCCGGACCACCCGGGACACCTGTAAGTAGCTTTTTTCCAGCCCTGGGAGATGGGGCAACCGCCAGCCCCCCCCTGCCCAATTCCTGCAAGCTAGGGTGGGGGGGATTGCATCCCTACATCATCAGCCCCCCCCCGGGTGCAGGCGGTGGCAGCAGGGTCCTGGCCAGACCACCCTGGGGACAGTGCTGTCACCACAGCTCGCTGGATGGGCAGGAGGGGTAGCTGGAGCTGCTGGGGGGAGCTAATGCCTTCTCCTGCCCCCAGGGCCCCCCCGGACCCCAGGGACCCCCGGGGATGGCAGCAGAGAAAGGTGCCAAGGTAAGGGAGCGTCCCCCAGCCCTCCCTCCCCTCCCCTGTCCCCCCCCCCCACTCCTGCTGTCCTTCCTCTGCAGGGATCTCCGGGGTCCAAAGGTGCCATGGGACCCCCTGGGCCACCAGGGACCGGCGTCACAGGGCCACCGGTAAGTCCTGCCCTCCAGGGTGGGCATCATCATCCTCCCCTGACTCCTCAATGCTGGCTAAAAACCACCGTGCTGTGGTCTGAGCCTGGAGCTGAGCTTCCTCCCCATCCTCTTCCTCGCAGGGCCCCGAAGGGCAGCGGGGGCTCCCCGGGGTGCCCGGGTCCCATGGGCAGCCGGTACGTAATGGGGGGGTGACAGAGGGGCTGTGGGGCATTGGAGGGGGGGAGACCAGGGACTGCCTGCTAATGCCCATCTCCATCTTTCCTCCTCGCAGGGGGAGAAGGGCGCCCGGGGCGAGAAGGTGAGTTGGGGTCAGGGTTGAACTGTACCCCATGTCACCCCCCTGCCCTCCCTGTCACCCCTCTGCCCTCCCTGTCACCCCTGCCGCCCTCCCTGTCACCCCCCTGCCCTCCCTCATCTCCTCTCTCTGCAGGGAGACCCCGGGGAGTGCGCCTGCCCCCCAGCACCCCGCCAGGACCCCAGCTACTCCGGGATGCCGGTAAGCACCGTGGGCACCCATGGGCGCCCCCCAACTCTGCTTCACCCCCTTCTGAACCCTCTTCCCCTTCTCTCGGTCGCAGGGAGCCCCAGGACTGTGGACTGGGATGTCCTGGCAGCCGCAGCCGGGTCCGCAGGTGGGTGCTGGCCCCCCTGCAATGTGCCCACCAGCCCCCTGCCTGCCACCGTCTCACCCCCCACCTCTCTCCGTTTGTATTTTGGGGTATCGCAGGGTCCCCCCGGAGCCCCCGGCCCCCCCGGTCCTCCCGGTGCCCCGGGCCGCCAGGTGAGCGATGGGAGACTGGGTCAGACTGATGCTGCCCGGCTTTTAGTGCAGGGTTTAAATATCCAAGCTCTTTTCTGGCCTTTAGGGGATGCCAGGACACAACGGTTTGCCAGGACTGCCCGGACCGGCCGGAGACCTGGTAGGTGATGGCTGTGCCCACACCAGCCCCCCCAGTATCCCCCCATCCTGCTCCCCCCAGCACGGGGACTGTCCCCTTCCCTCCTCCATCTCTTCCAGGGGCCACTGGCCGTCATGGCCGAGAGGAACATCGAGGTCCTGAAGGTGAGAGCGTGGGGACGGGGCTCCTTCCCGCCATGGGTCATGCCCGAGGGCACCCCCAGCCCCTCGGGGTGCCCCTGACTCCCCACCTTCCCCCAGACCCTCTGCGGGGACTGTGCCCAGCTGCAGGCAGCCTTCGAAGCACCCAGCGGCGTCAAGGGAGAGAAGGGGGACGGGGGGGGCATGCCGGGTGCCCCCGGCAGCGAGAGCTGCACCCAGGTGAGCATTGCCCACCTCCGGGTGGGAATCCCGGTGCCCAAAACTCCCTGATCCCGGTGGGTTTTGGGGTGAAGAGCAGAGATGCTCCCGAGCCCCCCCGGGCATCGGTTTGTGCAGCAAGTCGTGCAGAGTCCTTGCGGGGCCGGGCACGCTCTGGGCACGCTGCTGGTCCCGCCTGGCATGTGGGCAAGCTCCCACCTACCTGGATGGGGTCCCCAGGGCTTGTCCTGTGTGGGGTGGAGCAGGGGGTGCTGAGCATCCGAGGGGCGCGAGGTGGGGGGGTTCTGTGCCCCTCGGCTCCCCCAGTGCCCCCCGAGTGCAGGGGATCCCCAGGTGACTCCGGGGTTTTCTTCCAGTGCTTTGCCCAGCTCCCGAGAGCGGAGGAGGCTCGGGTGAGTGAACCGTGCCACCGGGCACCTTCTCCCCGTCCCCGGGGTTGAGCTGCCACCCCGGTCTCGCTGCCCGGTCCACCGGGTGCTGCAGGGATGGTCCCCGCTGGGGCAGGACCGGGCACCGTCCCCTCCTTGCGGGAGCAGTGGGGCTTTGGGGAGCGGAGGTTGCTTCCGGGGGGCATTTGGCGTGGGCAGAGCTGTCCCCGGCTCCTGATGTGTCCCCACTCCCCACAGGGTGACAGCCCTGACTGCGTGGGTGATCCCGGGCTACCGGGTGCCCCGGGCATCCCTGGAGAGAGAGGCGAGCAGGTAGGTGTGTTCCCGGTGCTGCCCCGCTCCTCCGGCCACCCCCCGCCATCCCAGCCCTTCCTGGTGGCCGTGGGTGGTCCCTCTGTGCCCCTCAGAGCTGTGTCCCCACCGTGGTCACATCTCACCCCGCCGTCTCTCCCCAGGGCTCACCGGGACTGCGGGGACCCCCGGGGCCACCCGGGCCCATCGTAAGTACCCCTGCCCTGGGCGAGGGTTTGCCAGGCTGCGCGGGCATCATGTTATGGTCCTGGGGGGCTTGAAGCCCTCTGCTGCAAGTTGCCAAGGGAGCCCGGCGCTCTGCCCCAAGGCCATGGTGATGGGCAGAGGGCCGGGGCCGTGGCGAGGAGGAGGTGCAGCACGAGGAGGAGGTGCAGCACGGCGTGGCTGTCCCCTGGCCGGTCTGGAGACGGAGGCGAAGGCGCTGCCAGCCCGGAGATGGAGCAGGAGCCCGGCTTGGTGGGAGGCTGAGCCCAAGCCAGCCCGTACCCGGCCGCCGTGTGGCATCCCAAGGGCTCGGCCCAGGCTCCCGGGTGCCATTTCCAGGCTGTGACCTCCCTGTTTCTCCCCTCAGGGCCCCCCAGGCTTTCCTGGAACGCCTGGCGCACCCGGATTGCCCGTAAGGACCCAGCACGGCTCTGCTCTGTGCCCTCTGTCGCTGCCGCTTGGTTTGGCCGTGTCCCTTGTCCCTGTCCCCCTTGGGAGCAGCCGCAGCCCCCCCTCCCCTTCCACCTCATCTCCATCCTCCCATTTCCACCTCCTCCATCTCCAGGCAGGGGGTCTCAGCGGACCCGGGGTCTGCAGGCTCAGGAAGGTTCTTCCTGAGCTCAGGGACCTGGCACTGCCACTTGATGGCCCCAGTGCCCTGTGTTGGTGCCCTTCGCCGTGGGATCCAGGTGTGCCAGGGAAGGCTGTAGCCCCCGGGCTGGCTCGGCTCAGTCACTCTCAGTGTGATGGGGAGCTGCTACCCCAGCTTGGTGCCCACAGCTTGTGGGGTGCACTGGGGGTACCAGATGGCAACCGGCTGCTGCCCCTTCTGGGGGACAGTCCAGTGCTGCCTGGGCTCATCCTCCTCCTCGCCTGGTCCCCAGCTCCTCTGGGATCAGCCAGGCTCCACCACCATCTCCATCTTGATCTTCATCTCCATCTTGATCTTCATCTCCATCTTCATCTCCAACTTGATCTTCATCCCCATCTTCATCCTCATCTTCATCTTCATCCTCCTGCTTCCACCCGTGCTCCCTCCTGGCACGAGGCGGCGGTGGGGGCTGCGCCGGTGGCTCTCAGAGGATCCTGCCCTCCCTCGTCCGTGCCTGTCCCCTCGTCCACTAATGTCACTGTAACACCACGGTCTGTGTGGGTCTCTGTGGGTCTCTGTGGGTCTGTGTGGGTCGTCGCTCTGCGGTGTGCCAGCGTGTCCTGTCCAGCCTCCACCGCCTCGGCACCCTGTCACCTCACTAACCTGCCCCGGTAGCCCTGTGACGTGGAGCATGGGGGCTCCAGGCTGTCACCCGTGTCACCCGTGCCTGGTGTGCCCTGGGAGGACAGGGAGGCAGCGGGTGGCACCGGGCTGAAGCTGGGGTTTGAAGCGTGTCCTGGGCAGTGGCCGGGGAGCTGGGCACCCCATGCAGCACCCTCCCAAGAACTGAGCTTCCCATGGCACCGGGGCTGCCGGTGGGTCCTGCCCGTGGGTCCTGCCCATGGACCACAGCAGTGACCTGTGTCTGGGTGAGAGTGTACCCGGCCACCCATGGGCATTGAGCCCGGTGCACGTGGCTAGTGCCGTGGCTGGAGGGAGCCCACCCAGGTGCCAAGCGGGTCCTCCCCGGTGCCCGGAGGTGCTGGGAAGGCTGGGGCCAGCATGGCCTGGTGGAGATGACAGACCCCATGGGGTCCTTGGCTCCCACGCTCTGCCTGGCTGTGCTGCCAGGTGGGCACAGACCCGGGCGGGGGCTGTGGGAGACACCCCCTGCAGCTCCTCTCTTCTCCCTCCGAAGGGTCTCCAGGGGGAACGTGGCCCTGCTGGGCTTGCCGGAGCCAAAGGGGAGCCGGTGAGTGGTGTGGGAGGAGGGGACGCAGGGGGGGACATTGGTGCCCCGTGGGCTTTGGGCACCTGGCTGGGGCTGTGCTGGTGGCTCAGCATCGTCATCCTCCTGCACAGGGACCTCCAGGGCAGCCTGGTTACCCCGGCGCAACGGGTCCCCCCGGCCTTCCCGTGAGTACTGTGGGGAGCCAGGCAGCACGTGCCAGCCCCCAGACACCTCCTGTGTCCCCATGTCCCTCCCTGGTGCTCACTGGGACCCCCCCCATGCTGCCAGGGCAGGCAGTCGGGGGATCCTGGTGGGCACCGAGCGCCATGTCCCTGCAGGGCTCATCCCTGTCCCATCCATCCCATCCCACACATTCCTGGTGCCCTGTCCCTTGCCCAACTGTTTGCTCCATCCCCAACTTTCCCCATCCATCCCTGTACCCCATCTGTGTACCATCTGTCCCTCCCCACCTCCCGTCTTCCGTCCCCACCTCCCATCTGTGCCCTGTGTCCCAGCTTGTCCCCTGTCCTGTGCCTTCATCTCCTTCCTTCCCCAGGGCATCAAAGGTGAGCGAGGCTACCTGGGCCCCCCCGGGGAGAAGGGGGAACTGGTGAGTCCCTTGGGACCGTGCCCCAGGGGCAGAGGGGCTGGGGGCTCTCCCAGGTTCCCCCCTTGCTGTGGGCACTGGGGCTGAGATCCTTCCAGCCACATCCATCTGACCCTGTTCCTGCCATTCCCAGGGACCCCCTGGCTTGGACGGCCTCCCCGGTCCCACGGGGCCAGCGGTAGGTGCCCACCCTGACCCTCCCGGGGGGGTTTGGGGAGGGAGGGGGGGTAGCTGTGGGTGCAGAGAGGTGCTCCCCACCCACCTCACCCCCACTCTCCGCAGGGACCGAGGGGTGAGCGCGGGCTCCCGGGCAGCGCCGGCGAGAAGGGGGACCAGGTGAGCACCCCCGAGGGGACAGGGACCCCCCAGGGCTCCCGTCGGGTGGGACGTGGTCGTCGGGGTCCAGCTCAGCTCTTGTCTCTCCGCAGGGTTTCCAGGGCCAGCCCGGCTTCCCAGGGCCACCGGTGAGTATGTCCTGCCGGGACTGCGGGGAGCGATGCTGTGGCACCGTGGGGTGTCCCCAGGAGATGATGCTCAGCCCTGGCTGTGTCCCTGTGTCCCCACGGGGTCAGGGAGCCAGCTGGGGATGGGGGTTTCTCCCAGGGGGGCATAGGGATGTCCTGTGGGACAGGGTGTGGGGAGAGCAGCCCCAGAGCAAATCTCCTAAAATGAGTGTGGAGATGGTGGGACGTGCGGGGCCATGATGCCCTCCATCCCCCACAACATCCCTCTTCTCTTTAGGGGCCTCCCGGCTTCCCAGGGAAAGTCGGTCCAGCTGGGCCACCAGGACCTGCGGCAGAGAAGGTGAGTGCTGTGGGTGGGTGCCACCGGGACGTGGCTGCGTGGTGGCACCACTCGTCCCTTGGGCTGGTGGCCGGGTTTGGGTGGCCCAGGGGTGCACAGCCCCAGCTGCTCCCCTGACCTCTTGTGGCTCTTGCAGGGCAGCGAGGGCATGCGTGGCCCCACGGGGATGCCAGGGCCCCCAGGTCCCCCTGGACCCCCAGGAATCCAGGTAAGAGCCCCCCTCCCCATGCCACTCTTGGGGGCAGAGGGGGCAGGACCGCCAGTATCGGGGTACTCTTGGGGAGAGGCACTGACTGGACCCATTCCCCAGGGAGCTGGGGTGCCCAGAGCAGGTCTTTTGGGGACCCCCAGAGCCCCTCAGTCCAAACCACCCTCTGACACCCCCTCCTTGTCCTCACAGGGCCCTGCTGGCTTGGAAGGACTGGATGGCAAGGATGGCAAGCCGGGACTGCGGGTGAGTCTCCAGGACATTCCCGGGTGCTGGCAGGGGGGCAGCCACCCTGCAGCCCCCCCCAGGATCCCCCCAACCCGTGTCTCTTTCTCTCCAGGGTGACCCTGGCCCCCCCGGGCCACCAGGGATGATGGGTCCACCGGTGAGTGACAGCCTTCCTTGTCACCCCTCCCCGGTGCTCGGTGCCTGGCGTGTCCCTGCAGCCGGGACCTGGTGTCCCCGGAGCCAGGACTGTCCCACCGTGTGCTCCTGGGGATGCTGAGCCCCAGGGGGTGGGTGGGCACCCCCCCGACCCAGCGCTGCAGGATGGGGTCCTCAGCAGAGACTGGGGTTGGGGTCGCCTGCCTCGGTCTGCTCGTGGGAGCTGAGACACCCCCCCCCCAGCTCTTTTCTCCTTCCAGGGCTTCAAGGGGAAGACGGGGCACCCGGGTCTCCCGGGACCGAAGGTGAGCAACTGGGGGACGTTCGGTGGTGACAACCCTGGGGACCTCGGTCCTGGGCCAGGGTCTCCACGCACTGCGCTCCCCGCGATGTCCCTTCCTTCTTTTAGGGTGATTGTGGCAAACCTGGCCCCCCGGGGAGCACGGGCCGGCCGGGAGCGGAGGTGAGCGAGGGGCTGGGTGGGCACGGGAGCCCTGGGCTGGATGGGCTCCATGCCCCCCCCCTCATCACGCTGCCTTTCCCAGGGTGACCCCGGACCCATGGGACCCCAAGGCCGGCAGGGACCCCCAGGGCTCATTGTGAGTTGGACCTGCCCCCCACAGCGCACGGGGACGGTGCCCATGGCGGGGAGCATGGCAGAGCCTCCCTCCAGAATGGAGGGCATCGCCATGACCCCCCCCCAAGCTGACACCCCTCTCTCTGCCCCCCAGGGCCCCCCTGGAACCCCAGGACAGCCGGGTCCCGCTGGCCTCGCTGGAGTGGTGAGTACCTGGGGCCGGACCCTTCCCCATCACAGCCCCAGCTGCGGGATGCGGGGGCCGGGTGGGTGCCTCAGAGGATGGGTTTGGGGGTCACCGTCCCCATCCTGCGCTGACTCCGATCCTCCGGGCTCCCTCCTGCCTCCCCACAGGGGCTGAAGGGCGAGCGGGGCTCCACCGGGGAGCGAGGGCTGCCAGGGATGCCAGGACAGCCGGGACCCCCGGGCCACCCGGGACCACCGGTGAGTGCAGCAGGGCAGGAGGGGTGGGACGGACCCCTGCCACCCCGGTGCGATGGGGACCTCGAGGGTGGCACCGTGTACATCAGTCGCCGTCTCACGCTGCCCCACTTGGATTTTGCAGGGGGAGCAGGGACCAGATGGACCTGTGGGTAAAGAGGTACGAGCAGAGGCTCTGCGGCTCGCGTGCCCGACGGGATCCAGGGCTGGACCATGGCATCCTCCCAGCATGGCTATGGTGGCCCCAGGGTGCCCGCCCAGGGGACATCTCCCTGCCACCCCCCTCCTCTCTGTCTCCCCAGGGCCCCCCAGGAAAACCGGGTACCGCGGGACCGGCCGGCCAGAAGGTGAGGGGAGAGCCCGGCCGTGGCACCGTGGCCATCCTGACACCCCCCCACCCCACTCATGGCTGGGGGGGATCGGGGCTGAGCCTCTCCCCGTCTCCGTAGGGTGACGCTGGATCCCCCGGCGAGAGGGGCTACCCTGGGGAGAAGGGAAGAGCCGGCATGCCCGGGGGGCCAGGGAAGAGCGGCTCCATGGGCCTCGTGGGGCCACGGGGACCTGCAGGAGAGAGGGGCCCCCCTGGCTCACCGGGACCCGCGGGCAGCCCCGGGCTGCCGGGACCCCCGGGAATGATGGTAAGGAGGGGGGAGAGCTGGGGTGCGGGGTCCTCCCACGGGGCCCAGTGGTGATGTCCCCTCCCGTGTCCCCCCAGGGAGATGTGGTGAATTATGACGAGATCAAGAGGTTCATCCGGCAGGAGCTGAGCAAGATGTTTGACGGTAACGGGGTGACGGGGGGAGGGAAGGAGGGGGGGACGAGGGCCGGTTGCACCCCGGGATCGCCTCATCCCCCCCTGCTGAGCGCGGCCGCCTCTCCCCGCAGAGCGGATGGCGTACTACACCTCCCGGCTGCACTTCCCGGTGGAGATGGTGGCATCCCCGGGGAGACCCGGACCACCAGGGAAGGACGGGCTGCCCGGCCGGCCGGGACCCCCAGGTTCCCCGGGGATGCCGGGGCAGATCGGCAGAGAAGGGAGGCAGGGGGTGCCAGGCATGCGGGGTAAGTGCTGCTCCCTGGTGTCCCCCATGGCATTCCCGGTGTCCCCCATGGCATTCCCAGTGTCCCCATGGCATTCCCGGTGTCCCCCATGGCATTCCCAGTTGCGCCACGGTCTCACCCCTCATCCATCCACCTCTCTTCCAGGTGAGCCGGGCGCCAAAGGAGAGAAAGGCGAGAAAGGCATAGGGGTGATGGGGGACAGCGGCCCCCCGGGACCCCCAGGTGAGCCCCCTCCCTCCCCGTGGCCACTAGCCCTATGCTGGGGCTCGCTGCCACCCCCCCACACCCTGCCACCTCTCTCCCTCTCTATCTTTTCCAGGTCCCCAAGGGCCACCAGGCTACGGGAAGATGGGCCCCCCGGGCCCCGTGGGGCAACAGGGCATCCCTGGCATCCCCGGCCCCCCGGGAGCCACCGGGCAGCCGGGCAAGACGGGGCACTGCAGCCCGGCGGAGTGCATGGGCGCCGTGCCCCTGGAGCAGCCCCTCTTCCAGCCCAAAAACGTCAAGGGTCCCTTCGGCTGAGGGTGTGGGGGGGCGTCCCCCGTGTCCCCCCGCACCTACCCCCCCCGCCTTTGCTGTTAATATTGTTTCCCCGCTGTGCCGGGGGCTGTGCCTGTCGTGTGGGGGGGGGGTGTGTGTTGTACAGCTCTGTCGCGATAGTGGGGGCAGGTGGATCCTGCCCGGCCAAATACACCCATCCTGGTGCTCCCCCCCATC
>JAOXJK010000009.1:953878-976579 GCA_025774025.1 Xenus cinereus
GGAGCCCAGAACTGGTCCCAGTGCTCCAGATGGGGCCTCCCCAGGGCAGAGCAGAGGGGCAGGATGACCTCCCTCCAGCTGCTGGCCACACTCTTCTTGATGCCCCCCAGGATGCCATTGGCCTTCTTGGCCACAAGGGCACATCGCTGGCTTGTGGGCATCCTGTTGTCCACCAGGACTCCTAGGTCTTTCTCCTCAGAGCTGTTCTCCAGCAGGTCAGCCCCCAAACTGTCCTGGTGCTGGGTTTTTTTCTCCCCAACGGGGACTCAGACTGCTCCCTGGGGGAAAAATGCTGCTTCTGAATCAGCTTTCATCCCCCGGAGTTCCTGGAGGTGTGATCAGCTTGGCCACCTTCACACACTGTCACCCACGCAGCCCGGTGCCACTTGCCGAGCCGCCCGCGGAGGGTCTGGTGTCCTTGCCCACGGGGACCACCACTCGCCCAGCCTCCCAGGGGGACAGGCTTTCCCTTCTGCGCCACCCCAAGCTGCTCAGTTTGTCACCACGCCGCCTCGGGAGATCAAACGAAGGCGCGTGTCCTCGTGGGGAAGGTCTGGCTCCTCAGAACGTCTGAGGTTTATAGAACCTGTGACAGAGGAACAGTTGGAGCCAGGGAGGACGCTCCCCCGGGAGCGCAGACGAGGTCTTATCTCCGTTATTAGCTAAATACTAACATGATCAGCTTCACTACCCACGGTTCTTTAAGTTCCCACACTCCTGGACGAGGTCAGATGACCGCTGGGATGACACCGAGCATCTCAAACCCATCATCCCCCCCCAGCCAGAGGTGGAGGCTTTGGTGGGAAACCACCCTCCTTTCAGGAGCAGCCTCTCCTCCCCAAATTTTCTCTCCTTTACGCAATTTATTCCCCATTCAAATTTAAACTATTTCAAGCAAACACCAGTGCTTTGGGTAAAGAGCTTTCCTCGGGGAGAGCCTCGCTCGCTGCCTCTGCCAGCGGCTGATAAGGCAGGGGGGGCTCTGGCCACCCGGCTCCCCCCGTCCCCAGAGCCCTACAAGCCGATTCCCCAGCTCCGCTCCTTGGCACAAGCCAAAAGGATGCTCCGCCAGCCCACGTCTCCTCGACGAGGGCCAGTGAGGAGCACCAGTCTGGCCACGGCACCTTGGCTGCGGTGGCATCAGGCTGCCAGGACTGATGGCAGCTTGGACCAGAGGACCAGGCCGGTGGGGACTAGAGCCACCGGCCACTCGCTGGCCCCTGGCTCCGGGGGGAAGGTACCTCCGAGCCCCCCGGCCCCGCTCCAGCCCTTCCCGGGCAGCATCCACCCACGGGTGACCTCTCGTGGCCGGTCCCCACACACGGAGCTTTCATACAAAGTCCTTTTTCACCCCAAAATCCTCTTTTCCGTGCTCCTCCGGGGCACATCCCCGGCTCTGCCTGCACAGAGGAAGGCGCGGGGCTGCACGGCTCCGGTGCTGCTGCTGCAGTGCGCCGCTGGCTCCCAGGCACGGCAGAATTGGAAAAAAAAATTTTAAAAAGGAAAAAAAAAAAAAAAAAAGAAAGAAAATTGACATTTAGAAAGCTCAGGAGGTGCAGGTAATGCAGCAAAGCTCCCTTGCCCGACTGGAACAACCTGGCCCAGATTTAAATCGTTTGCACCAGCCAAATGCTGAAGTGGAGTTTTCCTTCCCCAGCAGCAGCTGCCCCCCCCGCTGTTCTGCTGCGGGCAGGGCAAGGCTGGCACCCTCACCCGGGCGAGCTTCTCACCCCGCATCCCACACCACCAGGGAAAACACTGGCAGGGGCCAAGCAGCCCGTACCTGGGTTACACACCATAAGCAGGAGCGGCCAAGCCTTCCCTTAATTCCAAAATCGTGGCAAACTGGGTGTTTCTGGCAGTAAAAAACAAGTGGTGGCACCGTCCCCGTCCCCAGTGCCGTCCCCCAGCTCTGCCAAGCGCTGCCCAAAGCCACGGAGTTTCTCCTGCTCCATCAGGCTGCTTGATGGTGGGACACACAAAGGTCCTCAACTTCCAAACCCTCACCCATCTTCCGGCTCAGACCTAAAATTGGCCAAACACTGATTAAACCCGCCCCAAACTCCCCCCCGTGGGCTCAGCTGGACCCTGGGCACAGGAGCTGCAGGGAGAGGTGGTACATCCTCCGTACCCACAGATGAAGGAACCCCCAGGGACCCCCAGACTCCCAGTCTCACCCCCCCGTCACTCAAACCCTCATCCTACCCCTTTTCCAGGGCACCCTTAAACCCCATCGCTGCTTTGGGCGGAATAGTTTTCAGGGATTTGGGATGCTCTTGGCTCGGCAGGTTGAGACTGGGCACAGCACCTCAAAGAAAGCACACGCATTATCTTACAAAGGAAATTTATTTCATTTTTATGAAGCTTATATTACATGCATCGACTGAAGCTGGTACAAGAGTTAACAGCAGGGCTGGGGTTTGTCCAGGCTTCCATTAGCGTTTCTGGAATAAACCAGGCCAAATCAAAGAATCTTTTGCCCTTTGAAAAAACAGTCATCAGACAAGGAAGGGTTTTTTTTTTTGTTTTGTTTTGTTTTCACTTTAATTACTCCTCTCCTACTCCCTACCTTTGAGCTGCATAGATGCTCCCAAGGAGGCAGGAGAGGAAAATCTAACACACACACACACACTCCCCCCACATCCCCCTAATAAACCATTGAGATGGGAGGAACTGAATCTAGCTCTACTTAGAGAAAAATAAAATACAAAAAACCCCCCCCAAAAACAGAATACCAGGACAAAAGCTCTTACAACAAACCAGATGCAGTACCCTTTAATAATTTTACTAGATAAAAACGTTTAACACATCGTTGAATGAGAGGCTACGAACTCCTTTTGATTAGCTCTCGTTTGGTTTTACGGGTCTGAACAAGCAGCTGTATAGACTGAAATATTGATTTCTAAAAATAAAAATAAAAATATTGCATTCTTGTCAATGTCTGGTGGGTATTCTCTCCTACCCAGCAGAGGAAGGTGTGCGGTGCACCGGAGATCACAGCCTACTATAGGCTTAATACCAAGTACAGATGCAGAGAAGCCGATGCGTTCGTCAGACCAGGCAGAGGTGGAGCTGGAACGTGCTGGGTTCCAGGCAGAGAGGACTCACCACGAGGTCCCCGCTCAGTCCCCTGTCACCTGCGTGGCCTGGCCGTCCGAGGTTTGGTTGGTGGACTGAATGAACATGGGCTGGGCGATGTCCTGGCCCGCAGGCATGGTCACCTGCTGGATCTGATACAGTTGCTGGCAGAGAGAGGAGCAGGAGAAAGAAAGAACCATCAGTTCTCATCATGCCCTGCACCAGCTCCCTCCAAACCATGCCGGGCATTAACCCCACAAGCTCAGCGGTGGCACTAAAAGCACTCCTCAGGTCCAAGGAAAATCTGTCCCCTCAAAAAACAGACCACAAACTGCTGCTAGTTATTTGCTGCTAAATCATAACTAAGTAATTCCGTGAATTTCTGATGCCCAGACTGAGTTCGGGCTACTTACGGAACAGTCAATAGCTAAACGTTAAGATCTTTATTCCTAAACTGGTCAGGACTAAAGCAGATCCCACCCAGAGCGCAAGGGACTGGATTAACCGGGAGCAGAGGCAATAGGACATGAAGAATCCACCTGAATTAAGTAAGACTGGTACCACATCCCGCTCCTGGTTAGGATTTGCTGGCAGCAGCAGTAATTTA
Organism: Xenus cinereus; assembly: GCA_025774025.1. NCBI lineage: Eukaryota > Metazoa > Chordata > Aves > Charadriiformes > Scolopacidae > Xenus > Xenus cinereus. The sequence continues at coordinate 957,564 of JAOXJK010000009.1, forward strand.
TCGGGAGGAGCTGATGCAGATTTTAGGACAGTGTTTCTAGCCCTTGACTTCAAAGGGACGAAGCACCAACGAGCTCCGAGCTCTTACCTGCCCGTCTGTGAACTGGCTGAACTGCTGCTGTCCTTGCTGGACTTCTGTCTGCGTTATCTGCAAGGACAAGAGAAGGACGGTCACTGCCAGCGCTTTGGAGAGGGTCACAACCCCGCTAACAATATTCTGCTGCTGCCTTTCAAGAGCTTTTCGACTCTTCCAAACTCCGTCGCCCCAGCGGGCGGTAAGGCACACTTTAGCTGCCGGCCCGCGGTCACGCCGGTGCTAACGGCAAGTCGAGAACGAAGGACACGGGATTCCACCGTTCCAAACCAAACACGTCCTCCCTGATTTCCACGAGGAGGAAAGCAGCAGCCTTCCTGTCCTCTGAAGGCAGAGAAGAATCCCTCAGTGGTCTCAAGGAGAACACGGGACAACCCACTGGCAGCGACGCCGGTCTCGATGCTTCACCTCCGCGACAGCCTTCCCCCAGAGGCGGCAGGGCTGCTCCTCCCTCGCCCAGCCAGAAGGAGCAGAAGGAAAGAGAAGGTTGATGAACTCGAGTTTTACCTGCAGCCAGCTCAGAAGCGGCACGAGCTTCACACAGCGAGACACAGACACACACATATAGGCATGCACCTTTCCCGCAGAGGTAAAGGAGGCTTCCGCTACGCTCCGTGCTTTATTATTCCAATAAAAGTTAACAGGAAGAAAAGAAAATGCAGGAATCCTAGCCCAAGAGTCGGTGATTTCGACTGGAATTTGCCATTTCAGGAGCTAGGGAACAACACTTTAGCGGTTAATGCCAGCCCTGCCGTTAGAGTGCCTACCTGCTGTGCATTGGTTGCAAGCGTCTGGATCTGCCCCTGGACTACCTGGGTGCCTGACACGGGCTGGGCTAAGCGGATATACTGCAGCTGGCCAGCATTCAACTGAACCTGGAGACAAGCGGAGGGGGCAGGGAAAGAAAATTAAACAGGTAACCGGGTAACCTGAAACACACAAACGTCGCCTTCTCGTTTCCCCAACAGAAGCCGGAGCAATAGATGACACCGGGAAGCTCCGGGTGATTCCCAGTTTTAGATGAGCAACTACCACAGACCCTGCCAGGGCCAGAACAGAGCCCAGGGAACTCCTGCAGGTTCTTGGAGTCAAACCCCGAGGAAGCACAACGTTACTTCTGCCTCCGGAGCGGGAGTGGGCAGTTAGTAGCTAAAGCGTATTAATTGCTGAATTTCAGAGCGCTTTGAGAACCACTTCTTTTTCTTGCTGGTTACGAGAATCGAGTTACTGCTCTGATGGATCATTTTGCATGAAGGAGATGGTTATGAGGCACCTGCACACAATGACATTCCTATTATATCCTGCCAAAAAAATATACAAGAACGTATGGGAAATTCTCACACAGAGACAGCAGAGATGACAAACCCCAGGAATATTGCGAGGGAATATTTGGAAGCTTTTAGTGCAACTCTGCCAGCCTCAGCACCCACCCGGCAAAGGCCAATACCTTCTGTGTTTAACAGTCAAATGCAAATTTATTTCCTACAATCCCTGAATTTGCAGGGTCAGATGCTTGGGGGTGTGGGATATGAAATCAATGTCATCGTGGTAACCTGAAGTCTCACCTTGCATTTTCTGTGACAGAAACAGGTATTAGTACTAATACACACCCGAGAAGCAATCAAAAGGTCACAGTAAGATCAATGCTACCATTGAATTTTTTCATTGAGTGTTACTTAACTTTAGGGACATTTGGATTGACAGCCTTAAGGTTAATTATACATCAAAAATGTTTTGAGGGCTTTTTTTTTTTTTTTCCTTTTTAAAAAGGGGAAAGCAGGACACACAAACGACTTGAAAACTGCTCAGTGACAACGGTTCAAGGGCTTAGAACATGGGCTTGGCACATACACAAACGCCACTGACTTCACCAGCTGTGTCTGAAAGCTCCAATATTATTTCAAGAGCAAATAAACTCCACAGGAACATAAACACGTCAATAAAAAAATTGTTTCTGGACCAAGACCTGCCCGCAGAGCATGTTTTCCACACTGGGGGCTTCCTGCATAGATGTTAACATCACCACTAACTGCATGGATGGAAGAGATGCAGAAAGAACGTTCTTCCAGAAAGGAGAGTCAGCTCCACAGAACCTGCCCAGTGAGGTCTGACCAAGATACAGGTTCCATTTAACACAAAGTTAATGCAGACAAGCAAACGATTACCATTTAATTAACATATACACTTCCAGGTTTTTCCTCAGTTTTTAAAAAAATAAAAGGCACCTTTCCAGAGGCAACCCGTGGTCCTGGAAGAAATATTAAGTGGCAGCAGGGAAGTGTCCGGAGCAGCAGGAGCACGGAAAAAGCAGCAGACAACAGTAGGGAGATTCTCTCAACACCCCTGCAATCGCCAGAGGCACCGCCAGCTTGACGAGAGTGTTTTAAACTGTCGTATTTGGGTTATGAAAGATTCTTTGCAGAACCCAAACATATACCAGAGCGAAAAGGAATCGGAAGCACTAACTGTATCAAAAGAGAAAGGAAACTCAATGGGAAAATAACACGAGCACAGCAGAAAGAGAGCAGAAGGGACAGCAGTGCTGAGGAGACCGAGGGCTGTAATTCTGTGAATCCAAACAAAACCTGCTTTCCAGGCCAGGGCACTACAAAGCGCTCGCAGTGAGTGCACGGCTCCATGTGCTATTTTACTTCACTTGCTGGAAGCAAGTGAGGGGAAAGATGCTGCCTTTGGCATGAACTGTGGCTCTTCAACGCACCGTGATTAAGAAAAATCCTCTTAATTACAGTCAAACCAGTATCTCTGCTAGACACAGAAGCTCGAGGTGTGACTGCTTCATTAAAGCGCAGCTCCTAAGTTGCTGTTTTGCAGACTTGCAGGTTTTGTAGAGCCAAGTGCTCCCAAAGGCACAAGATAGAGGACTCTGGCACTTGTCAGTTCCTGTCTCACATCTGCAGCTTCTGAGGAGCAGTCACAGGTCCCTCTCCTTAGATGCTCCCAGACAAGAGGGAGGTAGAAACACGTGCTCAGCCAAAACCAGATGCTAATTAAAAAGCCTCCTGAAACACAGGACCACTTACAATAGGATCCACCTTCGTGGAGAACAGCTCTTTCTGCAGAAGGTTATGGCCCCCTCACAGCTACTTTATGAAGAGTTCCTTCTCCTGGCAGCTCTCCCAGCCCCCTTCTTGCAGGGGCTCAGAGCATCCACTGGAGACAACTGGAAATCAAGTATGAACTGATCTTTTATTGCCGAACCAAAGGAGGATGCTGCAACATTTCAGTACTGCTGTAATGGATTCACTGGGGTTGGAGGTGGAGATCTCCTTCCAAAATGCTTTGAAGAACAAAGTATCTTTTAGAGACTTTGATAAGGAAAGGAAGATGAAAAAAAAAAAAAGAATGTAAAAGAAAGGTAGCGGAGAATGAAAAGAAGAAAAAAAGGTTGTTTGTAGTGAAACACCCTATTTGGCAAACAATTCACTTCCTTGCTGTTCCTTTCTGACCAACACCTTAAGCCACCCAGTAGGGATCAGCTGAAGACTTAAGAGATGAAAAGAATTTGGAAGTGAATTGGAAAAATCTGGCAACACCCACAATCTAAACCCCTGTCAAGACGCTGTGGCAAAGCACAGACATTTGCCAGACGGACAGAGGGAAGCTTAGCAAATCTCCAAAAGCAAAGCTGGTGTGAAAGATCACTTGTGTCACAGCTGTGGGTCACTTCTTAGTAACAGAAATCAAAGACAAAGCAAAACACTCGTCCTGGTTGCTCGCTCTGACCTTTGGGTTGCTGGTTAAGTACATAGAACTGGACAGATATCTTTTTTTTTCTTTAAGAGGTGTGAAATTTTCCAGATGGGAACCAACAGCCCCGGCTTTGTTGTGATTGCAAGTTACAGAGAAGAGAGGAAAAAATGTGACTTTTTTTGACCCACGTGTTTACCCAGGACACATGCCAGAATGTCTCTGCTGATGCTGGGTACTCAAAACCCCATTTTTAAGGCCACAGCAGGTCTGTTCTGATGTGAAAGCGAGGAGGTATCTTCTGGTTCTGCAAAGCCATTCCTACAACCAGCTCAAAGCATTTTGTAGAAATATTTCTTATAACATAAAAGTTTATTAATAACTCACAGATGGCACCTTTCCCACTCAGTCTGCCAGGTCATGACTTCAGATTGCAGAGGCAGAACCAAGTAAAGGCAAAAGTAGTTAATTCTGCTTTATTGAAACCATGCTGTAGTAAAGAACTAAGGTTTATCCAGGAAATATTTTATTTATTGCTTCCTAATCATAACGATTTCACTCAGGGGATAAGTGTTGGGGGTGGGCAATGAGTCTACACTAGATGGGTTAGATTTATTTCCCATTTCATGTCACACCTGGTTAATTTTCCTCTCTAAGTGCAGGAAACACACCACTCAATCCAAACTTCCTCTTACGGTTAAAAAAACCCCTGTATATATAGTCTCATGCCAGAACAAGCAGAGAGTTTGCTCGCAAGCCTGTTAGACATTTCCACTGGCAAAGTCTTACCGGTATTTGCTGGATTTCTCCTGTATTGGTGATGATCTGCTGCATGACTTGCATGGTCTGCCCAGTTCCGCTCTGAGCCTGCTGGGTCTGTCCTTGGGGTTGGGCCTGCACTATCTGTACCTGCTGGCCTTCTCCAACCTGCATCGTCACGGGGGTGGTCTGCATTCAGAACGGGGATAAGGACCAAGCCAGGACTTGAACACGGGTGAAACGGCCACAAGATACAAAGACTGCAAGCGACAGGCTGCTTCCTACACCCACTGTTCCTTGGTGATGCTTAAACCACCATGAAGGGAACCCAGGACCTAGATGACCCTTATTATTAAGGTATCTAAACACCTGGTTGTGACCAGAAAACACATTTCTATATTGTTATTGACTGTTCTGAGCGGTCACAACAGGATACTGCAATACATTACGGGCAAGCTGGGGGTTTCAGGGACTCCAGTGAAGTGGGAAGCCCCTGGACGCTGCCCGTGGCTCACCTGCCCCTGCTGAGGTTGGGCAATGATGATCTGTCCAGGCTGGATGGTGGTGGTCGATGTGGTGGTCTGTTGTCCTTGCTGCTGTCCCTGAACCTGCACGGCAGCAGGCTGCTGAGCAAGTGTGAAATAATACTGTACAGGCTCCGCTGGGGTGACAGCCTGACGCACCTCCTCCTGCAGCACAGGGAAACAACAGGTCAACGGGGAGGGAACAGATCAAGAGCCACCAAACACCCCAACCATGGCTGAAACACACCCCCCCGCCGCCAGCACGCTCCATGGGAAAGTGTCTTTAAGACCTCCCTTGTAACAGTTTAACTAAGTAAATCTGAAACGAGAAATCAAAATGGGTCTCCTCATTTATTCAGCTATATGGAAATCAAAACCATTTCCAATACCCTGCGTATAATAATGTAGTCACCAATTTCATTCCGGGAAGCAAATGAGTAAAATTACCATAGTTGAAAACCACGCAGCTCCTCGGTAAACGCCATCATCGCCTGTTATCTTAACACAGAACGAATTGCAAATGCACCAGGAAGACTTACAAAGCCTTATCTGTCAACAAAACCCCTCTTAGCCTACGTGCCCAACACAAATCTCAATCTAGCTCCGGTGTTAAACCCCTGGGAATGAGAGTTGCAGACTTGATGCATACTGTCGTGCCTTTATTCATTTATTTAAATCCAGCTTTTCCAGAACTGTAACAACTTCATCCCGTCCCGCGGCTTAACAGCCCGATTCTGCTGGTAGCAGGAATGTCTCAACAGTGTGGAGAAACAAAAGGCTCTGCTCTAGCTCACTTACAGAAGGCACCGGCTGCAATACTGCTGTTTTGTTTCATCCAAGCATGTATTTAGGAGAGAAAAGCCCCCATGATTAACTACGTTTTAGGCAGAGAAGTAGATTTTCAGAGATTACGTTAAGTGGCAAGCCGTTAACACTCAAGAATCGATATTCTTAAGCTCCCCAGAGGAGCAGTTGGATCTTGCACCTTCGGAAAGACGCAGCTCCCCAGATGTTCACTCCATGGCAGAAGGCGTAAACAATCCTCTCCCAGCCACCTCCAGTTCACAGCTGAGAGTGTAGGATGTTTACACATGCTACAACATGGCAGATTCCCACTTACACGAGCCTGCTTGATCCCCCCGCATTGAACGAGGTCTGCTCATGGGTTACCTTCAGTACCTCCAACTGGACAGGAAAAGAAAAGTTCACATTAAATAAAGTCAGTGTATGTTGTCTAGATGGCCATCAGGCTTGAGTAAGAGAACCCTTTTGCTCAGATACAAGACTCTCAGAGGGACCGCAACCAAGGAAAAGACTTACTATTGGGAGGTTTCTCAACAGCCTACAAGAAAATTACCCCTCAGACATTAAGCTGTTCACAGTTGGCTGTAATCAAGAAGTGACTTCCAAGGCTGGCCCTCAGAGCAAACACCACCACTATCCCACGCTACCGCAACCCACTGCAATCAAAGACGATACTTCCTACACATGGTAATTCACTGATTATTCCAAATCCTTTGGGGGAGGGATTAATAACAAATTTAAAATATATATATTCAACAGGACAGGTCTCCAGTTAACCACAAAAGCAGATGCACAGAAGAGCTGTGGCTGTTTCTGTAAAGCCCAGTCCTTAGATTTATTTCCAGAGCGCTCCGATCCTCAGTTCTTAGCTGAATCCCGAAACAATTATAGGAACGGAGTACTTCTGTGTGTATCTATTCCAGGTTAAGTTATATTTGCTACAGGCAAAAATGGCTGTAAATTCAAATCTGCTTGAACTAGGTTGTATCGCATCGTTTGCCATCTTTTATTTTCAAGCCCTAGCTTTAGTTACCACAGCAACATAACAGTCACGGTTTCATTCCCAGCTCTTCCACGGAACCAACACTAACTTGTCAAACAGTCTTTTCTGTGGTAGAGATAAAATACAGGTTGTACCCCCAGCCAAAAAGCGCAGGCTCTCAGCCTACAGGCAGCCGTTTTTCAACACTGCTGAATCAAAGGAGTATTTTCCACTGCAAAGTCCTGACCCATGTTCCCACTGGGCAGCGATTTCTCCATTAAACTCCTCTCGCCATAAGGAGTATTTCAGGTGACTCAGCAGTGATTGCAGGTGGGGGATGTATCGGCAAGAGACACGTCTCTAAAGACTATTTCAATCCAAAAACCCGACAGGGTTTCACTGCTGATGCTGCGCAATCCAAGAGACACAGCTCTGGCATGATGTATCATCCAGTCGCGTTAACCCACCAACCTATATGCATCCAACACACCACTGAAATACCGCAGGCGTTTATTTGATTAGAGAACTGGAATGTGCTGTAATCAGAACATTCTCATACGAATCAAAAGGCACCAGCAAGGAAAAAAAAAAAGATATGGGTAATGTTCTCCCTCCCAAACATGGAGTACTTCTAAAAATAGCACTACAAAGTAGAGTAACTGAATGAGGCACCTAAAAGAAAAAAGAATCGAATTTGCAGTGCCAGAATTAACCTGTGTTACTTCAGGCTGCAGCCAACTCCTCTCGGCTTATCAAGCTCAACAAACTGAGACGTGGGTTTTCTTTCCCCCAGCTCAGCAAAGCATTGAGAGAGGCTGCACAGGCTCCCGATTTGTCTTTTTAATTAATACTGAACTAACGATCTTTGGATAAATCATCTCAGTGGAAGGATGGAAGGAGCTGTGCTCCCACGTGTGATGCTCACCGTGGGTACAGAATGCAGAGCTCCCAGCACACCTGTAAGGAAGCCTTGGGATGCTGCTAATTTTAACCACGGCTGACTGCAGCAGTAGGACGGACTCTCCTGCATCCATTTTAACATGTAAAGGTATTTTCCTCATTTATTAGAAAGTTATGCTGCTTCTGAAAATCAGAATGAGAGGACAAACTCAATTCAGGTCATCAGAAAGGATGAAGCGTGTATTTCCTCCCTTTGGCCATCACTTCAGTAGCACCACGAAGGCTTTGCGTGTTTTCCAGATTTATACTGAAATGCAAAAAAAACCCCAACATGTCAAAGAAAAGCTTGCAAGTAAAACACTTGCCAGAAAGATGTTTTAAAGTATGCCAACCTCTCCTCTCACGCTCACTAGAGAAGCTATTTTAAGGATCACACTGGATTTCAAAGGCTCACACACTGCAAAGCTTCAAAAGTATCAGAAAAAAAAAAAAACAGCTGAAGGAATTGTTGTAAATTGTTATAAACTACTGAAAAATTTACTCCTCAAAAGAAGAAATTGGTCCAGCTGAGCCCTGGGCAATGATTCCAGGAATTGAGGAAGGTGCAGCAGTGTCTGAGCAGAGCTGTTTTCTGGCAGAGATACCGATGGCAGCCCACCCCTGTTATCAACCAGGCAACTTGTAATGAAGAGAGATGAGCAATTACTGAACTGGTAAAAAGCAAAGACCAAAGCTCTGAACAGCAAAACACCGAGCTTTTAGGTGAAGGAGAAAAATTAAAGTCTACCAGGAGCTGGATATGTTTCTTTGCGTGTTTGAAGCAGCTTCAACCCCACCTCCCGGCATTTTCAGCAGCTTTTCGCAGGTGGAGGGAAAAAAGCACTTTGTAAAACATGAGAAGGCCATTAGGTTTGGAAGATCTTGTGCTGAGAGGCCGGCAGCAGCCTGCTGCTGTAAACATCCGACTGAAAGCTCCTTCTAACACCTTACAGCTTCCAGTCAAGGATGTTTACAGTAGCAATGACTGCCCCAAAGGATGCAGGAGGTGGGACCTCCAAGCAAAGAAGCCTGGTTCTCCCTTTACAACTCAAAGCATGAAGACTCAGCATGTTTTTTAAAGTTAAATTTTTAAAATTGGCAACAGTTGGTATCAGAGCTATTTAGCAAAGTTTTTGTCACTTAAGTAAATCCAAGTCAGACTTCTATGAATGTCCACTCAAGCTCTATTTCCATTAAAAATAAATAAAGAACCTGAAAACTACTATAAATAAACATGCAAAAGAGAGAGGCACAAACTTCATGTTTAACCCTGACTCTGTATTGCTTTGATCACCTCTCTTTTAATTAGAGACTGAAACTGCACCAAGGAAAGGACAGACAAAAAGGCAATCATCTTAATGCCTCACCTGCCGCTTTGGAGGCTTCAGTTCATCTCTTGGAACAATATCGATGAGAAAGTCAAACTGATCAAACTTTGTAATTGCCATGGCAATGTCATTCCTCTGGAACAACAAAAAGAGAAAAGCTTTAGTTCTTTGACTTCAGAAGGCTGTTTTGTCACTGGACAAATAAAAGTTAGAGCTTTTTAACTGAGTCAAGTGAGAATTTCTTCAGATCCCAAGAGGTGAAGCCAGGTGGGGAGAGCTTCTGTTTCAGCACCAACACCACCGCCTCGTGCCCAGGGAGGCTTCTGAGATGTGCGATAAGAAGGTGCTTATCAAACTCGGGCTTTTACAGTCATCTGCTCACCCACCTGCCTTCATCAGCCTCTGCACAAAGGTACCGCTGTAGTTCACCAAAGAGGGCTCATGACAATCACCCTAAGCCTTCTAGTACATTAAAAAAAATGGAATTCCTCTAAAAAAACCAAAAAGATTTTAAAAATCCCAAAGATATCTGAAAAGCAGCATTGCAGGAAGACCAGGATGACTGCTCTGTGTATTAGCAGCTATACATGCAGAATCTATGAGTTGGGGGTGGGATTAAAAAAAAAAAAGAAAAAAAGAAAGTATCACAGGATTTTATTCAGGGCAGGGGAATCCCAAGAGATGCTGAGAGAACAAGCTGCAGCATGTGGAAGGGCAGAATGGTTAAAAGAAAGCATGAAGATAAAAACATACACTCAGCAAACTGGCCAAACATGTATCAGAAAAGGGATGTGCAAGAGCCAACGAGCTTGTATGAAAAACTGGCAAGGTATCTTCCCAAAACAGTTTATAACTTTACTTTTATACCTTGCCTGAAAAAGAAACGCAGAAGAATAGCGTTACGTCAAAGTATTAAAGACCTGAATAAAGAGTTACCCAGCAATAAGTCATCACTTAAATGTATTTGCTTAAGATTTGAAACAACTCCCAAGATAAAAAAAGATTAATTTCTTTAAAACTAAAAGTACTCTGTCACTTTAAAATTCTTGCAAGCCACCTTAAAAAGTAGGGCTAATTCAAGAAGCTATTAAAAGCTTCATTCTCATTAGCTGCAGATAAATTTGTAAAGCGTATTATATATATGAACAAGATTTAAGATAGAGATGCCTACGCTGCCTAACGAGTGGGTAAAATTTAAAAGACCATCAAGCCTCTCATTTCAGGTGAGCTGACATTTCTAAACCTTCCACTGACTTGGCATTTAATTGTAAAACAACCGTCACGTAGAAAGCACGAGAGAGACAATTCCTTTGTTCTGCAGGCAGAATATATCATAAAAATACCTTCACCGGGAAGAAAACTTGTACTGAACAGATGTATCTCATATTTCATTCTCTCTGCTGAGGATTGGGTTCAATCCAATTTCCTCAGGAATAGACTTCCATAACTCAAACCTCTCCACTCGGAATCTTCCTCCCGAATACTCTAAGCAGAGCCCGTGTTTCTCCATGTGGAGAGCAGCCGTGCCAGGACAGCAGAGCACTCAGAAATAAAAGCTGAGTCAATTCAAGGTCTTAGATATACATTAAGATCAGGATTTAAGTGCGATTCTGAAATAAACGGACCCATCCGAGCTTGAAAACTGTTCACAGGACATGCCCGAGTCAGCACTTGTGCTTATGAAGCATCTTGTTCGTGGAATTTATATCAAATACATCCTTTTCACAGTAACTGCATTAAAACTTGGGTTAAGTTAGCAGCATCAGCCCCGTTCAGCAGGGACCGAGGGGCTGGATGCCCATTGAATAGGGCAGCTTTGGACTGGGATCAGAGCAGTCTCCTTGCCCTTACAGAAAGGTCCACACCAGGGCACAGGAGAGCTGGCATCACGGCCCTTAATACCAGCCTCTCACGCCTGAATCCAGCGCCTGAGCTGACGGTCATTACCCTTTCAAGTCGTTCTGGTCAACATGTAAGACTGGAAGTGAATGCGATTTTCTTTTCCGCTATAAAAAGACCCTGAAGAACTACAGTTTACTCTTGAATCACTAAGAAATCACTGTTATTGAGGACCTCTCAATCCAGAAGAAACAGTAATCTCTTCTGGAAGAGGGTATTTTTGTTTTCATCTCTATACACTTATCAACACAAATTACCATCTACAGGCTTACATTAGAACTACTCCTGCAAAACAAATCATCCAGAGGTTCAACAAATACCCTGACTCATTAAGAGCAGGTGACAATTAGCTCACAGCTGCAGCTTTGGTTTCTGGATCGGGTTTTTTTTGGGGTTGTGTTTTGTTTCTTTGAAAACAAGAAAAAAAAAAAAAGCAGCATTTCAGTCCCACAGTTACACTGCGCCCGTGCTTTGTAGCGATAAACACAGGTATTGAAGTTACTGTCTACAAAACACGCCTCGTGTTATGGAAACAGAGAGTTGGAAATAGTTTCTGAGGCAGCTGAAGGCCAGGCAGGAGCAGCTCCGTTACCTGCAGAGTCCTGCGCTTGTTGTCTTCTGTGTGGATCCAGGCTCGCAACGTCAATTCTGTTATGAAGATCTGAGCTGCCTTGGCGAACAGCACCGGAGCTTCTGCGCTGATCATCTGCAATCAGATTTATAATTTTTTGTTTTTAAATTTTACCATTAGTATCCTCACACCGCACAATGGCAGTCGGAGTAACCTTATCACCTCACTCAAATCTGAATGGCTGCATTGTTTAACAGTCAAGTTGGGGGAATTTCCACATCAGGATATCTATGGGTGTGACACTCCAGCGTTAAGAGTCCTGGGCATCTAAAAATCTGTCTGGAAAACCTGTTTCCTCCAGGACCAGTCAGATGTTAATCCGTATTGTCCCGGATTATGGTGGGCCAGTAAATGGCATCAGCGCATGTCCATCTCCAGGGTGTCAACCAGCAGCTCCTCTCGGAGCACCTCGGCACGGGCATAAATAATTTGGAAACTGAAGATGACGCTTGAGGGCTCATTTTAAAACCTTACTTTATAATTGAAACTTTCATATAATTTGAAATGAATGCTGAAATTGCAAAGGAGGTTTAGAAGCCCGAGTAAAGACATTCCCTCACCAAATTCCTTTTCCTTAAAAAGTACCTAGCTCAAGTTTTACTCAAATTAAGCAGTTTGATTATTAGCTGACTTGGCATCAATGCTTGCTTGTATAGCCGCCTCCTTGTCAAATAATGTTCCAGGAAGGCCAGAGGCTTCCCCCCTGCCCTTAAATCTTATTTTTCCCTTCATCATCAAAAAATCTGGCACTCGTTGGGTTCAGACACACTAGAGACCAGGGTTCCCTCCCCTTCCAGGCCGGATGAATCGCGCCCTTGTTCGGGAAAACACCACACACCTTTTCCAGGATCTCATTTACATGTTAAAAGTTGTCCTAACAGAAGGATGGTGTCGCATTGAGAAAAAGAAGAAGAAAGCGCAAACCATTTTCTTTTCTCTTAGGATTTAAGTGTCTGACAGTTTCCCAACTTAAAAACCAGGAGGACTGGAGCAAGAGTCAAACCCGGCAGGTGATTCCTTTCTCCTTCCTCTTACATCAGGAAGATTTCATGGGTCAACTCCTGTGTTATCATCCCAGATCACACGGCAAGGGGTCAGCTCAAATACTGCTACCAAACCCACGCTATCTACCTCAATTATTACTTATTTGTTCCATAACACTTGAAACAGCACAGCACGCATCAAAGGGATCTCACTCTTCCTATTAAACACTATAGATTTGTGAAAGGAAAAATAGAGAGAAACGAGGAGGAAACACAAGTCAATTAAGCACTAGGGAAAAAAAGGAATTACAGAACGATACAGTAGACTGGTATTTACCAGAAGAAAGCAAAACTGCTAAAGTCTTCAGCAAAGATCCCAGATGATTCTGCTTTCCCAGCTCAGTTTAATTATACAAGGCCAACTAATACTGCATTCAAGGCAACTGCTGAAATGTACTTTAAAAATAATAATAAACAATAATAACAAGTAATGAATTGCAAGGAATTACAGCTACAATATCCACCAGAAGGATCATAAACACTTAAAAAAATCCCCATGACTGTACCTTCACATCTTCATCTAGTTTCATTATCTTCTTAATACGAGCCAGAGGGAGTTCTTGAACTCTGAAGTCTTTCTGCAGAGAGATTCAATTTGAGAGACTCTTTACTGATACTTAACTGCAAACAAAGGTAAGATAAGAAATGTTAAGAGTCACTATTGTCTGGAACTAAACTGGCTAAAGTTACTTTTATAAAAATAACTTATTTTCTTTGAGGTCTGGCAGCTTCTCCTCAGGCCTGAGAATCCTCATCTGCTTTTCTGTATTTTATACCAACAGAATTCTACTTAAATCTTCTGTCAGACACTTGTATCGACTATTTCACCTCAAAGTTGAAGTCATTCTGCAGAACAGAATGCTTCTAATGCTACACATTTCTCCATCTATTTATATTTGAAGAAACTAATTCAATTAGCAGTCTCGGGACCCAGAAACCATTGGAATTTACAGAAAGTCACAAGAGAAACTGAACGCACCAGGAGCCTTGTGGGGCCACAGGACGAAACCTCCTTTGCTTTAATTGTACTTCCCTCTTGCCTGATACCAATTTTAGTGTTAAAAACCTTGTGGGAATCACGTTCAAAAAATAAATCTCTTCTAGGATGGATTTCCCACTATTTTCCAGCAAAGAGAACTGCTGACTCGGAAGGGTGAAACGATGGTTATGGGGACAGCAAGCACTGTCACTGTGCTGTCACCCAACATGAGCAGGGCCTCACTACAAACACTGGGCTCCCTCCTCTGAAGAGAAAAAGAGGAATAATAATAATAATAAATAAATAAATTCAAAGTGCATTGCTACCAGGAACCTCTTAAAAAGGGAGAAACGCTGAGGCTACGCACCCCTGCATCAGGAATGAAGAATCTCTACCCACAAAGGGCTTCTAAAAAAAAAAAAAAAAAGAAAGAAAGGTCTTCCCTTCTTCACAAAAATGTCATAGAAAATAAAAGGAGACTCATTTCTCTAGGGAAAAAGGCGCTGCAAGAGGTTTTAGTGAAACAAAAGAGAGAGGAAAAAAAATGCTGAAAATGCTGCTTTCTATTGAAGCAGAATATGGAGGTTGTGCGCGGTCCAGGCAGCACTCCAGCAGGGGGCATTTTATTGAATTTATATATAAAAATTGTATGTATATTCATATACATCCTTTTATATGCATATATATTTAAAAAGAGCTCTGTGTTTTTCTGTAGGCAAACATGAATGGGGTGCTCCTAGTAATATGCTGCAAATGAGAACTGATTTGGGGCATGGGGGTGTCCTTGCAAGGAGAGCCAGGGCTGTCACATCCTGCAGGCGAACACTGGATTTTGGAAGGATTTTGGGCAGTGGGAGAAGCTGGGACCTGTGCTCCAACACACAGTGTGCTCAGGGTGACATTTTCAACCAGTAACTGCCACACAAACAAGTTACAGGGTTGCTAGGGCCTGGAAAAATATCCCAAAGGGGTTTTTTTTTTTGACGTTTTTTATTGGGTTTTTTTGTTTTGTTTTGTTTTAATAAGCTCATTCCTTTTTAAAAAGTCTCCTGAGCTTTGGTGCAAGGCTCAAAGAAAGATGAGGAGAAAATTCCTAATTTGTGAAACTCTTAATCTTACGTATATTAACTTCTACAAACAGCAGAAGTGCAAGTAGACAAGCAGAGGTCCAACGCTATTAAAATCTTTAGAGACAGTGGGAAATTACAAAAAATTCAAGCTCCTTTATTCCTTTAAGGCAGACAGGCAAACGTCACATAAATCCAAATTAATACACAAGTACCATGGTGAAGGGAAGCATGACCACTGCTGGCTACTACCCAGCAGAACAAACTTTAGACACTAATTCTTCATCTTTTCTTTTTTTCCAAATTAGGTCTCAATGTTTTCACAGGCCTCTTCTAACACATCGTGGAGCTGAAATGAGAGTTTCAGCCTCGTCCTGCTCCCCCTTTCTCCCAGACAGGACACAGCCCTTGCTGTTATACGGGGCAGAGAATGGGGAGCTTTGGCTCATTCTTCTAAAGCAGCTCCCTTGTTTTATTCCCCCCGAGTTTTGGCTATCGGTGGCACGTGGCAAACACACAAAATGAGGCAGAAATAGCCCAAAAAGCAGGCAGCCAAAGCAGGCTTTCTATCCAGCAGCTGCTCCAAACTCCGCTGTGCGGCACACACGGATGAGCTTTAACTTTACTTACGTCCAGTGAGATGCACAATTAAATTTCAGGATTTGATTACGCAGGGGACAACCGCCCAGGAATGTTTTGCTGTTATCGCTTTTCCTTTCCAACTCCCTTCACTGTCCTCAGTTAAATTTTCAATGACTTACTAACTCGCAAGGCAATAAATGGATTCATACGAAGTTAAAAATTAAGCTGCCCATAGTTGATAAGCCGCGGAATAAACCCCTTTCATGTGGAGATGAAGACAAACTACAGCTCTTGAACACGAGAATTCACTGCTCTGAAAGAGGAAAGTAATTAATTCTGGTTATGCATACAAATTTCTACATCTGTTTCTTTAATCAACTATCTGCACACAGGCTGAAAAAAAGCAGCTTATCTTCATACTACTGGATTGGGGTTTTCACTTTGAACAGCCCGTCTTCGACTGGAGTCCCTTTGTTTTCAGGTACATGAGAAGCCCAGGAGCTTGCTTTCAGGAGCGCTGTATCACAGCGATCTAGCAGTCTCTCTCAGAAAGTCATTTTTATTATATGCCCTTGTTCTCAGGCACATCTCTTTTGGGGATGGAAAAAAATAGAAGCTACTTAGTCCCAATTCTTATTCTCAGCTTACACAGGACTTTTTTTTTTTTTAATCAAATGCCTTTAAATTAATAAAGCATGTGATAATGATGCACTTGGCATTCAAGTGATTTTCAAAACTTCAGGCTTGTCAAAGGAGACGGTTGGGAAGGAGGGCACGAGGGTTCTATACAAAAGTCTGAACCCAAAAATTCATTCACAAAGTTGTAACTGTCTGCCAATAGCCAGGTGTTTGAATTATGAAGGGGGTAGAGACCAAGTCCTATTTTGAACAGTAACATCTCCCAGGGTGTGCTGATGTGGCTCATCCTTCAGGGTGGATAAGAGCTCCCTCACATGCTGGTCACACTTTTTATATTACAGAATTTGAACAGGAGTTAAACAGCCCACGTAATACACCGGGAGGTATATTCTTAAATCCCTCAATCTTCCGTTAGCTAAAACAGCTTATGGCAGCTACACTTATACCTGTAGCTATTTTAAGATCACTTCCCTTCCCCCCTCAAATGGCAGATAATTCCTCTGCAATTCTCCAGAAGGCAGCCACATCATCATTTCGCCTGTTAAAAGAACCTTTGAGTCAACTTTGTTGTCGTCTTTAGTCCGGAAAGAGCTGAAGGATGACTATTACATCTCATTATCTATGAATCATTCAATTTATATCTCAATTTTTGGCAGTTGTAGCCAATAGTCACAAGCCTGGCTGAAGGATTATTTATCAGCTCTTAAGGCCACCTTCCAAGGTGTAAATATCTGACTCTATTGGATCCTATTAGCAGCAGGAACTTGTTCAAGCTGAGGTTGATCTCACCACCATTGACTTTTCACTGTCAGTTCTTCAGAAATAACACAACTGAGGAGGACACTCACCACCGTGAGATTGCGGATCTCCTCCATGACCCGTGGCCAGAAGGACTGGAGGCTTTGCTGGGCATCGCTGTTGCTCGCTGTGCCGAAGCCACTGTCCGTGGACATTCTGGAAGCTGGGAGAAACAAAACCAAGCGTTAGCAATGAGGGAGGAAGGGAAGAGTCAAAGGCTCCCAGAAGTTCCCTCCAAGTCCAGGAACACAGGAAGGGGCCAGCCCCAGGGTGCCAGAAAACTGTCCAAGTAAGATATGCCAGTCCAGGTCTCACAGCAACAGCATACAGACACTCACAGCCTCTGGAATTGTCTTTTTAAATTTTTATTTATTTTTCCAAAGATTGTAAAAGAACATTAAAGCAAAATAGTCTCCTTGTTCCCCTATTAGAGCTCTGCCTTTACACAGGAGTTGCAAAACGTAACTGATGTTTGGTCACAGCTCACACTCCAGTGAGTGCCTTTATAAAATCATTTTTTTCTCTTGTTTGTTACAGCCAACAACAGCGCAGGATATGGCAGCAACCCCCCCTCAACCTGAAACCAGAACTGTCAATGTCAGCTCGATATTATTTCTAAAAAGTATAATGAAACAGTTGCTTCTGTGTCAGCTTTTGTGGCTTTCCACTGTTTTTAAAACACCTCTTCTCCTTGGGTGTAATCAACAGGAGAAATTAACAGCCTGCAGAATGCAGAATGTCAAAAGCACAAATTAAAATTTAAAATTCAAATGTTTTAATTGAAACAATTTTTATAAAGACCCATGCCTGCCATTCAGTACTCTGCATCTACAGGGCGTTCAGCAAGTCTGGCTGCTACTGAATTTCTACTGGACATCGTCTGTGCTTTCATTAAGACCTGTATCTTTGCAAACGGCTTTATTTGCAGTATGTACCAGTAGTCACCAGGAACTCATACGGAGAAAACAAAGGGACAATAACTGGCTTCAGACTTTCCCCTATAACCGTGCTGCGCTGCAGTGAAGATGGTGAAGAGGTCAGGACACACCGATCTCGTCCTCGGGTGCCCACACCAGTGCCACCCCACGTGGGACCACCCAGGCACATTTCAGGTTCCAGCTGACACAATTCCCCCCATAAACTCCTGGATCAAGTCCTGCCTTTTTGCCAAGGAACTCTTAAGACAGCTCTAGTTAATATTAAGATGAAGTCGGATGCACATCTTGGGAATCCCTTGGCACACCGCGACCAGCCCCGCTGGCTTCCCCTGTGCGACAGGAACGCGTGGCTCCGGCAGGATTCCCAGCGGGGACAGCAGCCTGGAAGGACGGGGCAGACGTGCCAAAAACCCGCACAGACGTAGGACTTGCTGAGCCACGACCCGACGGGACGGGACTCGGTGCTTCCCATGGCCTGAAAGCATCTCGGCAAGTGCCAGGAGAGTCAGAAGCAGCCAGTGAGTTCCCAACGTTAAATGCTCTCGGGGTCACCCAGAGCAGCTTTGAAGTTCCTCCAGTGACACACACCACGTACAATCACTCTCCGTGTCTCGTAACTTCGACCAAGAGAGAAAAGGAGCTATGTTTTCTATAGGGGAAGATGTCTAGATGCTCACAGATAACTTCAGTGTCTTTTTTCATGACATGGCAATGCAGGAGTAGCTTTAGCTCTGACATAAACGGCCACAATCCCCGGCTGCTTTTGAGCCGCCACGTGAAGGTTTATTTCAGTCCTTCCTCCAGCCGAAAGGGAGCACAGTGACGCTGTACAACACATCACAACACCGACGGGCGGCAGCTGCCAACTGCCAGCAATTTCAAGATCTACTATTCCAAAGCGACGATGATCCATAAAAATCTTATTAACAGATCAAAGAGACGAATGTCAGACAATTAGCTCGTTACCTCCTGCAGCCCACACTTTCCAAGGCAGACTCTGTGAAGGGCTCTATTTTCCTTTCATCAACATGAGAAGGGGACACGGGAGGCGTGGGAAGAGCCAAAGGGGGTGACAAAGATGAGGTCAGGAGATCGAATTTTCAGTCTCAAAGCAAATGCTCAAGACAGGAAGAACTCCAGGTAAGGAACCTACAGAAATAAGTGACTGACAAGTGACTCCATGACTCTTCAACAACTATTTCCATTATAATACTATCCGCCTACAAACTAAGATATTTGAAGTATTTATAAGAAAATACAGAGAGAGAAATATTCTAATGAGTGTTGAATTGGCATTTCCCCC
>JAOXJK010000009.1:1004880-1017385 GCA_025774025.1 Xenus cinereus
AGCCCCGTCACCCTCCGTCTCCAGCCGGGGACGGGGCTGGAGGGGGGGGGGGACCCGAGCCTCCTCGGCGGGTGGGTGCTGCCCACTCCTCCTCCACCTGCGCAGGGCGGTAAGATGCCTCCCTCTCCCCTTTTTCCTTTCGGGGTGTCAGCGCGGGGAGGGCTGGGCCCCGGCAGCCTCGATGGAAATGCAACAGGGGAGCCCATTTTCCTGCCGGTGGGGGCTTTGTCCATGGGATGGATGCTGGCTGCGTGTGTCCGCCCAGCAGCCGGGGGGGGGATGCTACAGCCATGACACCTCTCCCGGTGGCTCCCTGCATCCCGCAGCCATCCCGCTCCCGCCGGGGGAGAGGAAGGGGGCCTGGCTGGAGAAGGACGGTGCGTGGCGGTGGTAAGGGCTGGCGGGGGGCTGCGGGCGCTGCCCCCCACCGCGGCGTGCGGGGGGACGTGCTTCCATGGCAGGGAAGGAGGGGGGGCTCCCGTGTGATCCCGCCGCTGCTGGAGCGTCTGTGCGGAGAGGTTTGTGCTGAGAATCCCGGTGTTTTGCAAGATAGAGGAGAAATAAAATAGGGGGGGTGGGTGGGGTATGAAGGGAAGCGTGGTGCCCGTTCCCTGCGTCCCCCACCCGCTGCTGGGGACGGGGAGCCCGGGGAGAGGTGGCATCAGGGCTGGCTGTGCCAGCTGAGGATGCTGTGGCGGTGCCGAGGCCGGCTCGGCGCTGGGAGCCACGGGCTCCGGGGCTTTTGGTGCTCGGGCTCCGGCTGGGCAAGCGCCGGGAACCTCCCCGATCCCCCCCATCCAGCGCCCACTCCCCGCAGAGGCCAGGAGCAGATTGGGAAAAGAGGTAAGGGGGGAAAACGATGGGCAGGATAAAGAAAATCCTTCCTTTGGGCTGAGGAGCGTGCGCTCCCCGTCCTTTGCAGTGGATTATCCCCGTGTGGGTTGCATCGGGAATGATCCCATTAGCGCTCTGCTCTCCTGATCTAATTTGCTTCCACCAGAGCCCGGTGCTCTCGCGGCGGCTGAAGCGCCGAGCTGGAGCTGGAAAACAGCCGCCGGAGCCTTTTGTGTTTTCCTGGCCGTGGAAATAACGGGGCTGGGCTGTGCCGAAGCCCTTCTCGCCCGTAAATCCGCCCGGAGAGGCCTGAACCCGGCGGAGCCCTCCTGCCAAAGGGATGGGGGATTGTTTAGGCACGGTCCGACGTCGGGTTGGCAGGTGGGGGAAACTGAGGCACGGGGAAGGGAAGCTGAGGATGCGCTGGGGCCGTGGTTGGGATCCGTTCCTTGCGTCAGGCTGCAAAACCCCAGCCCCTGCGAGTGGCTGCAGCGGGTTTGGAGCCCGGAGGGTGCCTGGAGAGCCGGGGGGCGGCATCGGAAAATGCTCATCCCAATGATCCCAAAGGTGGCGGCTCGGCCCCGACCCCTCCTGGAGGGGATGCTGGGCGTGGGGCAAGCGCTGTTGGCCGCTCTCGCCCATCCGGGCTTGCCATTGGCACAGGGCTGTGCCGGGGCGGCTCCGGTCCCGGTGCATCCCAAAATCTTGCCAAACTCAAGCAGCCGCGATGGGATCCCGCTCGGGAACAAGTGGGGCCGGGTGTGAGGAGTCGGGGGGAAAGCAGAGGGTCACCCCCACGCACTCCCCCGAGGGACCCTGAGCAGAGCAGGGGGGGGGTGGGAAACACCAGCCAGAAGGGAAACGTGGGACGGCTGCTGCTCTCTGGGAGCTCATTAACAATATTAATGACTAATCGCCCACTTGCCCCTGTTCGCATCCCTTCTGTAATGGATAAATCCACGGGTTCAGCGGCGCTGGAGCTGAGCCCGTGGCTCCCATCAGGTCTCAGCCCAACCGTGCCCCTGAGAAGCTCCTTCCCCTGATGGCAACGGGCAACAGAAGCCCCCCCCGGCCTTGTCCCCCTCCCCGGCCCCAGCCATAACTCATCCTCGCCGTTTGCAGCCGTCTCTCTCTCTCTCTCTCTTGAAAGAGAAATATTTTTCCAGGCGCTGCCTCCATCCATTATCACAAAGTGGCTTCACTTGGCCTGGAGTTAATAATTCACCTTTCCTTGGAAGATGGATGCTCCCATCCCGCCGGAGTTTAAATATTCATGGGGAAGGGAAGGAGGGCAGCAACCGCTGCGCCCTGCGGGAGGTCTGGCAGCCGCGGCACGGCCTCTGCCACCGGTGAACGCCCTGGTCCCCAGCACCCTTGGTGGGGGTCCTTCCAGGCTCTGTCGGCTGCCGGGGGTCCACGGTGGACCCCAGCAGCATCCCGGGGGTCAGGCAGGCGGCTCGGGGTGCAGTGGGGGCACAGCCAGAGCGCGGGGAGGCTGCAGCCGCCCATGGGAGGAGGAAAAGCACGGGAGGAACTTGGCTGGTTGCAATTTTGGACACTTTCAGCGGGGATGGAAGGGGCTGTCCCCAAACCTCAGGGTCCCCTCTGGCTCCCAAGCTGGACAGGTTGGTGATGCACCAAGCTGGTCCCTCCTGGCCATTATGGGGTCACCGTGTCCCATGGGACAAGGCTGGTGGGTCCACCCCGTGACCTGGCTGCACTGGGAAGGGGGGGGGGGGTCCTGCACCCCTTCCCTCCCCAGCCCCAGGTGGGGAAAAACCAGTCCCGATGAGTTGTGCCACCTGAATTTCACGGCTTTGAAACACCTGGGGGGACCGTCCATCTCCACGTGGCTGCTCTGGGTGGGAGCGCGGTGACGTGGCCGGTGCCACCCCCCGGTGTTGCCGGCCCTGACGCTTCCCCCCCCTGGCTTTTTTCCCCCACAGCTGATCCCACCCAGCGGAGCCGGCGAGCACGCCAGCGGCTGACCATGTTCAACGGGGATGGCAGCTCCTCGGCGGCCCGGAGCGTGGTGCGCAGCTCCAGCATCAGCGGGGAGATGTACAACCTGGAGAGGAGCGCGCGGGGCAGCGCCGACTCCGTCACCATCACCGCCAGCAAGAAGCGACGCTCCAGCCTGGGGGCCAAGATGGTGGCCATCGTGGGGCTGTCCCAGTGGAGCAAGAGCACCCTGCAGCTCAACCAGACCGGTGAGCCCCCCCACCACCACGATCCCCCCTCCCCAGATCCCCCACTTTGCTCCCGGCTGCCCAAGGAGCCGCCCGTGTTTGATGGAGACGCCTCAAAAAGCCCAGTGTAACCCCCCACCCTGGTATAACACCCCCCCCAGCACTTCTCCAGGCGCCAAATCCATTGGCAAACCCGAGGTGGGGGCTCTGCCAGCGTCGGGGGGGGGAGTCTGGGCTCAGTGTTGTGTCCCCCCCCAGTAGCAACCAGTCCCGGCTGCGGGGCTGCGGGCAGGGAGAGAGCTCGGAGCGTAGACTTGTGAAACGCTCTGGCTCTGGGAAATTTTTAAATGCTTAAAATAGCTTTTTAAAGGGCGGGGGAAGCAAAAAAGCTCGCTTTAGTGCAGACTTTCTCTCTCTGGTTATTGCTTTTTTTCTTCTGGTTCTTGTTGGCATTTTCGTGATTGGGGGGAGAAGGAGAGGAGGTAATTTGGAGCCCCGCGCATCCGAGGTGTTTCTGAAAGGGCGTAATTATCCCCGGAGGCCACGTGAGAAGTGCCGGAGCGGGACAGAACCGCACCTGGGGACGGCAGGAACCCCCCCTCGGGGCTGTTGGTGCCCGGGGGAGCAGCGCCCGCTCCGGGGGTGGGGTGTGTGTGTGTGTGCCAGGATCGGGCAAACGCTTCCACGGGGGCAGCCCCGAATTATCGGGACAAACCTGGCTCCCCCCAGGAGCATCCACGGCGCGGTGCCCACACACACACGGACACGCAGCGGGAGCGGCGATGGCAGGGATGCCGGCGGTGCCAGGGGTGGATGCTCGGTCCACGCTCCTCCTCCTGCCATCTGCCACCGCCTGGGACGCCTTGCAGCGGGGACGGTGTCGCCGCGCGGAGAAAGGGAAGACTTGGCCGATCGTCCCCTGTCGTGGCCCGTGGGACAGCCCTCCCCTGCGGCACGGGGACATCGGCACGTGTGGATGGGGCCCTGGGGACGCTGGAGGCCGGGAGGCGGCCCTGCAGCAGGGCTGGGACGGTGTCAGCACACGTGAGCTGAGTCTGGCAGGTCTCAGCGCACAAGGGGAGGTGACTGCGGTGCCGGGGTGGGGGGCTCTCAGCCGTGCAAAGGCACGATGGCACTGGTGCTGGGACACGGGGGACCATGGGCAACCCGTGGCTCTCCCACCACGGCGTGAGTGGCACCGGGACACGTGCCCCTGTGGGTCCTGCAGGGTTTCATCCCCAGGGAAAGGCTGCCTAAATCACGCTGAGTAACGTACCGAAGGTGGGGAGCAGCACATGGGGAGCCTGGTTCCATGCCCATCCCGTCCCACAGGAGGGTCCGGGGGCAGCCAATGCTCCCCGGGCTCACCCCCCCTCCCCGTGTCGGTTTCCAGAGGGTGGCCCCAAAAAGCTGCGCAGCAACATCCGGAGGAGCACGGAGACGGGCATCGCGGTGGAGATGAGGACCAGGGTGACCCGGCAAGGCAGCCGGGAATCCACCGATGGCAGCACCAACAGCAACAGCTCCGACGGCACGTAAGGACCTGGGGGGGGGAGGGAAGGGGGGAGAACAGGAGCGGGGGCTGGGCACCCCCCTCCCACGCTCCCGGGGGAATCTCGCTTCAGCCCGATGCTCCACAAAATCCCTTTGCCCTCCCCGGCACAGGTTCATCTTCCCCACGACCCGGCTGGGCGCCGAGAGCCAGTTCAGCGATTTCCTGGACGGGCTGGGGCCAGGCCAGCTGGTGGGGCGGCAAACGCTGGCCACCCCCCCCATGGGTGAGTTGCCGGCCACGGCGGGGTCCCTGCCCGGGGAGCAGGGGGGTGTGTGTGTCATCTCCAGCCCCACAGAGCAAGGGTTGGGGTTGTGTCTTGGCCGGTGTGGGGCTGGGCAGAGCAGAAGGATGCTCCAGCTGGTGGTGGTGGGGGGCGAAAGGGGCTGCTTGTTCCTCCGTGGGACACCAGCTCCAGGGGACAGGCTCGATCCTGGCAGTGTCCCGTGCCGAGGACGTGCGGGGTGGGTGCATGGCTTACCCGCTGCCGGCTCCACGAGGGGAGGGAACGTCACAGGAATGTCACACAGGACTCAGGGCAGGACACCCGCCGGGGGAAACAGCAGCTCTGCCTTTTCCCGAGGCCTCCTCTTCCATCCATCGGCTCCTCCGAGCATCCCGCTGCAGAGGGGACCCAACAAAACCAGGCTTTTTTTCCATTTTTTGCCTTTTAAATCCAAAACGGCTACAGAAAGTCACCCCGTAAGTCTGAATTTCCAGCCAGCAGCAGCGTGTCTGCCCTGTGTCCTGCTGCAGGGCCAGAGCTGCCAGGAATGGGGAGAGCTGACCCGGGGGGGGGACAGGAATCAGGGTCCCCTGTCCTGCCCCCCCCAGTCCCCGCAGCACGGGGACCCGGTCCCGCTGGCCCCACGTAAACCCCCAGGAGGAAGGAAGGGAAGGGGAAAGGGGGCAGTTGGACCCCTCTGGGTTTGCCCACCTTCCCCGGGAGGGGACACCTCCGGCTTCCCTTGGGACAACACACAGAGATCATGAGGTCCTCGGCCACGTTTTCTCCCCCAAGGAGCAGGGGAAGGAGCCCAGTGGAGCACCCCGGGGAGATGGGGCTGGTGGGTGCTGGCCCCAGGGGGTGCTCAGCCACTGACCCCTCCTGCCCTTGCCAGGGTCTTTCCTGCCCCCCCGGCTGAGGGCATCAGCCCTGGTTATCCCAGACTTTTTTCCCAAAGGAAAAAACACCCCTGCAAGGCTGCCGTGGGCTGGAGCCAGCAGGGAGCGGGGGGGCTCTCACCTGGTTCTCTCTTTGCTGCTCAAATCCCAGCATCTTCCCATCAGCTCAGCTTTGTCCTTCCTCTAAATCCACAAGAAATCATGCTCCCGGTGGCGGGACGCTCCGTGCGCTTGAGCCGAGGATGGGGAGCGGGTGGTGGGGGGCGTGGAGGGGCTGCCAGCCCCGGAGAAGACTTCTCCCACCGGCTTTCTGGCAGCACCAAGAGGGAGAGGTGGTGGGGACACAGGGCTGGGGCTGTCCCCGGTGGGAGGTGGCCATCAGGGCTGGTGCTGAGCGCGTCTTGTCCCTCCACGTAGGCGATGTCCACGTGGGCATGGCTGACCGGAACGGGCAGCTGGAGGTGGAGGTGATCCAGGCGAGGGGACTCATCCCGAAGATGGGCTCCAAGTGCATCCCTGGTAGGTGGCTGGGGAGGGAGGGGGAGCGATGGGGACAGGGACCGTGCTGGGACCATCACAAGAGCCTGCTCCGAGTCAGCGTTTCTCCCCCCTTTTCCCACCCAGCCACCTACGTGAAGGTTTACCTGTTGGAGAACGGCGTCTGCCTGGCCAAGAAGAAGACCAAGGTGGTGAAGAAAACCTGCGACCCCTCGTACCAGCAGCCTCTGCTCTTCGAAGAGAGTCCCCAGGGCAAAGTCCTGCAGGTGATGTTCTCCCCGCACAGATACTGGGGGAAAAGGGGGGATTAGGGGAGCAAGGGCATAGAAACCCACCATCCTCACTGCTGTTCTTCAGACCGCAGATCCCAGCAGGTCCTCCTGGCCGGGCGTGCTGAGTTTGCTGCGTTTTTCCCCCAAAATCCCACCCAGCGAGCGAGGCGGCTCCACCAACACCTTCTCTTCCCCCTCAGGTGATCGTCTGGGGGGATTACGGGCGCATGGACCACAAGTGCTTCATGGGGATGGCCCAGATCGTCTTGGAGGAGCTCGATCTCTCCAGCGTGGTCGCCGGCTGGTACAAACTCTTCCCCACCTCCTCCCTGGCCGACTCCAGCATCGGACCTCTGACCCGCCGGCTCTCCCAGTCCTCCCTGGAGAGCTCCACCAGCCCCTCCTGCCCGTAGTGGTGGGAGAGGCCAGGAGGGGAAAGGAGACATCCTGACCTACCGAAACTGTCAGTGGATAGCTGTAAATATCCCGTCCTTGGTTTTTTTTATTATTCTTTTTCCTTTTCTTTTTTTTTTCTTTTTTTTTTTAAGTCTCCTTCCCAAAAAAAACCCCTCTCTCGACCCGCTCCTCCCCAGGCAGCGTCCCGGGGCGCAGAGGGGGATGCCGCAGAGGGAGCGAGGGCCGTGTGTTTTGAGGCGGGGGGAAGGAGAAGCAAAAAAAAAAAAAAAGAAACCAACCCCCCGAGGCAGAGGGAGGGCTGCGAGTGCCGACCGCCCCCCCGGACCGTCCCCCCACCTCCTCCCCTCGGAAAGGAACCGACCCACCACCCGGCGAGAGGGGCTCGGGCCGGTTCGTTCAGCGCCGCCGCCAGCGGCACCTCCACGAGGTGGCTTTTCCTTGGGTTCCGTCTCCTTGCCTCCGAGGAAAAGGTAGCTTTTCAAAGAAAAAAAAAACAAAACAAACTCAGAAAAAATCCAACTCAGCACTATTATTGTTATTATTATTTTTTCTCCAAGGAATGTAGCATCTTCTATTATGTAGCTTGCCACGTGCTAACGACACACTCACTCTCTGCAATATCCAAGAGACTCCGGATGGGCCGGAAACATCTGCCAGTCACTTCCCGTTTGTTCGTTTTCCGACACAAATCCTGCCACACTCCGCAAGCACTTCTGGGGGCAATTTTTCTTTTTTATTTAACTTTTCCCTGCCCCCCTCCTCGCCTCCCCCCCACCCCCCGGTAGCATGTAGCCTGTGACCAGTGACGTTGCCAAAGCGAGAGAGGACAGGAGAAGGTGTGCTCACCTCAGCATCCGCTGGTCTCGTCCTCGTGTCTCACCACTGACCGTGGTCTTGTGCAGCCAAAGCAAGGCCCGAAAGATAAACTCTGTGATGCCTCAACGTGAAAAAAAAATTCGAGTCAGGAGAAGGTGATTCCACAGAGCAGGAAAACCGTGATGCTGGTGGATCGTCTGGCTCCCAGCCCCTCCCTCCCACGAGAGCCAGCTCGGTCCGGGATGCTCTTCTGGGCTCTGGGATGTTCTGCTTGGATCTGGGACGCTCTCCTGTAGTCCAGGATGCCCTCCTTGGATCTGGGATGCTTCCCTTGGGTCCGGGGTGCCCTCCTTGGGCCCAGGATGTTCTGCTTGGATCTGGGACACTTCCATGGAGTCCAAGATGCCCTCCTTGGATCTGGGACGCTCTCCTGGGGTCCAGGATGCCCTCCTTGGATCTGGGATGTTCCCTTGGGGTCCGGGATGCCCTCCTCGGATCTGGGATGCTCTCCTCAATACTTGAATTTCAAGTAGGAGCAGAGGTTTTGCCAGACCCCGCGCCAGGACGCACCTTTCTCCAACTCTCCTCTTGTTGGTACGCTACAGGGGAACATCTCAACAGCATCTTCTGCTGATCTGGAATTTGGGTGACTGAGAGGTTACGAACAAAGGACTAGATGATTTGACTTTATTATCAGGATGAGTGTTTTGGGTTTGTTGTTTTGTTTTGTTTTTTTGTTTGTATGTTTTGTTTGTTTGTTTTTAAAGCAGCATTTTGGTTCCCCCCCCGAGGGACCAGTTCTTGTAGCAAAACCAAGAATTATGGAAGCTTTTTTTGAAGGTGCCTAATGAAATTTGCTGAAAATACTCAGGGGAGACACCACTAGAAACTCTGGTTTCTTCAAAAAATATACTTAACACAATGACTGTCCTGAAGGATCAGTTTCCAAAAAGAGAGGAATAAAAAAAAAACAAAAAACCAACACACCAAAAGCTGAGCAGTGTTGGGACTGGAAGAGGACAAGAGGTTAACGGGGAATTTTTACCGACCAGATAGCTCTGACCTTCAGTCTTTGACACAAATCAACCCATGGCACAGTTGGGATTTTTCTACAATGATTTATTGGCGAAGCAGAGCATTTCACGATGCACAGAGCACAACAAAACCAACCGGTGGTTCTCCTGGTGACGCCAGGAATGACAAACCAACTCGAAGCTGTTGCCACAAGGGAACAAAACCAAACCCGAAGGAAGAGACCGTTGGAGTGAAGCTGTTCCCTCCACAGCCCCAAACCTGGGGCTCAGCGACCCTCCGCTGCTCGGTGGCTGGGATACCCGGCACCGCCACGGTTTTAGTGACATAATGACAAGGAATTTCAGCTGCTGGCGTGGACTTTGGATCTTTACAAATCAGAAAAAAAAATTAAAAATATCACTGTAGAGCTCTGAGAAGAGAGAGAGCTGCTGATGGGGGATGGAGAGGGGTCTGCTCCAAGACCCCAGTCCCACCTCCTGAAGGATTAAAGCCTCGTTTCCTAGAGTGGTAAGTGCTTGTTCAGGGAATAGGCGCTGATTTCGTGCTGAAGGGCAACGTACAGGACTGTGGGACACGCTAAGAGTCTGAAACGGTTTGAGGAAGCAAAGTCGGCGCCCTGACTCCTGAAACGGGGATAAACAACGGGCTGAACACGACGTTCCTTCCAGAGCACGGAGCAGTCACACGAGGCCAACGACGCCTGGATGAGGCTAAACTTCCCCTGCCCTGGCGAGCTGGATTTTTTGAATACACACGAGGGAAGGCATCTTAAGAGGAAAAGCTTTCCGCTCCTTCAAGCTCACATTATTTGCTTTTGCTTTACAAACTCTATTTCGATGGAAAAAAGGAAAAAAAAAAAAAAAATCTACCTGCGGGGGGACAATACCCACGTCCACAGGGAGCGGAGTCGCAGCGCGGGCAGAGCGGGGAGCTCTGCGGGTATTTTCTGCTCCGGGGTGCGGAGCCAGCATCCAGCCCGGAGCTCGCTGGCTGCACGCTTCTCCGGAGAGCTGCAGAGCTTTCCTGCTCCTTCTTCTCCACCAGGAACACAACGTTTTTCTGGAGACAGAGGAGAGAAGCGGAGGAGGAGCAGCAGAAACACCAGGACAGCCAGGCACACACCCAAGGCAGCAGATCCCCAAGGTCTCGGCAAAAGGCTCACTGGTTCTGCACCAGTTGAAAAACCTGCCTTTGCTGGCAGATGGGGAATCCAGAGAGAAGCCCCTACCCCACCTGGGTTCTCCGGAAAACATGGGAAATGCAAATACTTTGGCTTTTTTTTCAGACTGAGGGTGCATGGGAGGATAACAGCGAGGCTCACACCAGAAGACACTGCACCCCAGTTCTCTCCCAGTGGAGTATTCCCATTCCTCGACGTGATGGGGTCATGGGAGTGATTCCTCCGGCTCGATGAGAGACCATCAAGGTGGAGCCACCATCCCAGTGACTGTCACTCACTGGACAAACTGAAATTCATCGAAACCTTAACTTCTTTACTCTCAGCACTACGTCCCCCCAGGGAGCTGGTACTCACTTCTCTGGGGAAGCATCTGGGTCAGGACCCACCTTAGATTGGTGTGGAGAAAAGCAAAACATGAGAAGAGAGGGAAACGTGCCACGATCTCGCTGCAGCATCAGCTCCTCCTCATCTCTCCACGCCGGGGACCACGTGCCAGATGTTTTCCCTCCTCCAACAAGAAGAACAAAAAGGCCAAGACACCCAGTTGCTTTCTACACACGACACACCAGAAAAACCACAAGCTTCTGGACTCCAGGTTTTTTCTGGGGGAATGTTTTATTGCAAAGGGCATTTTTTTATTTAAAAAAATAATAATGTACTATATGGTTTGCAAAAGGTAGCTGCACCACCTAGGTATTATGCATTAGATTATTTCCTCCCTTTCTTCCACCTTCCATCAGGAAATTCAAACCATTTGACTTTCCAGGTATTTTCCCCTAGAAAGAATAATTAATAGTAAACTGAATTAAATTTGCAGCCCAGTTTATACCCGGTGCTCCCAGCAGTGAGCAGCCAGAGCACGCAGAACCCACCTGAGCCACAGACAGACCTTACTTAGCACAGCTGGTGTCAGAATCAAGGCACCCTACTGGGTGGATTTTGCCAGAATAACCTTGAAATGATACTTAAACATCCCCTAAACTCTAGTGAAAAAGAGTCTCGGCCACGCAGCAAAGCACAGAAACCACTAGATGATTTCACTCCCAGGCCTAAGTTATCCCTGGGTTTTCTACAAACCTGGAACGGGCTTTATTTGGCAAAGTTGAGTGACTGAAAATTTTCTAGGCCATCAGAAGGTGGGTCAGGCCTCTGGGCTCAACCAGAAATGAGCTCCTGTCGCATCAACACCATCGTATGATGCTTAGACAGAGTTTTGCTGAAATCAAGCGAGATCCAGAACCAATTACCT
Source organism: Xenus cinereus (assembly GCA_025774025.1). NCBI lineage: Eukaryota > Metazoa > Chordata > Aves > Charadriiformes > Scolopacidae > Xenus > Xenus cinereus. Next base: position 1,016,048 of record JAOXJK010000009.1, read on the forward strand.
GGCCAGCAATCAGGAAACTAAACCTATGAAGTGGCTTTGGAAAATGCCACAGAACAACTGAGACGGGGGGAAATATTCCCTCCACCACCACCTTTTCTAGCTCTTAAATACAAGACCAGAAATTCGCACAGGAGTGGGATGAGGATCCCCTTCCCCGAGAGGGAATCACTCCTGTTCACTCTTCTGCCCCTGCTCTAGCAGTGATGAGACTTGAGAAGTCAAGCCTGTGTTTGTGCACGTGAGAGGAATTAACACACTTAACACCTTTGCTTATGTAAGTGGGCTCACAAATACTCAGCAGCAGTATTTACAATGTAAGGGTCTTTACTGATATAAGGCCATTTATAAAAACATCACCAGTGATGTTTTTTCAGGCATAAAGAGCCTACCTTCTGTTTTCTTCCAGTTGACTCAGACACTTCTTCCTGGATTGATGTGAAACGCTTGGACAATGCACATCTGTAAACTTCCTTAAGGGTGTGCATTTGGTTACTGATTTGGAAAATAACTGCATTTTAAAGGTCAAGGAACAGTGTTCAGGCACCGTTCTTCTTGATGGTTGAACTCAAAGTCTAGATGCGTTTCGCATCACAGATGGAAAAAGATATTAAGAGCTCTCTCTCCTTTCCTTTGGGTTTCCATGCCTCCAGACAGATCTGTAGAATTACCTTCAAAAAACAAGGTTTGCATCCCGTGAGGTGCCAAAGGCACAACGGCTCCAGCAGTTCTCTAGCAAAGCTGTTTCAACTGGAAGTCTTCCTTCTGCTCCACCTTCGCAGGCACAGAAACCACCCCAAACCCTCGGCTGGGTGTTAGAGGTGCAGGAGTTACGTGCGTGAGCTAAAAAGAAGGTTGAGAGGCTGCAGGAAAGATTTCCTATGGGAAAAAAGTGTCTGGAATCGGTGAGGTAAAGACGGGCTACACGTAACACAGCTGAAGTCCTACGTAACAGTCAGTGACCCCGGGTGACGATTAATGTCACCTTAACCGAGCTGGTCCCTGTTTGGGGAAGGTGTAGGTTTTAAAAAGTAGACACAGAACAATGTACAGTAAAGGGCCTAAGTGTTTGTCTTGCTGTCTGAATAACCGCCACACTGTTCAACCCCCATCATCTGCCTCGGGCACAGACACCGGGACGGAGCACGGTGGCATCGAGGAACCCAGGAGGACGGGGTTGTCCCCGCGCCCCAAGTGCTGGTGTCACCTCTGTGCCTGTCTGCAGCTCTGATTATTGCTATACCTCATTTATTACTTTTTTTTTTTTACCCTTTTTCCTCTTTTTTTTCTTTTTTTACCCTTTTTCCTTTTTTTTTTTTTTTTTTTTTTAAAAAAACCCCG
>JAOXJK010000009.1:1023182-1040249 GCA_025774025.1 Xenus cinereus
ACCAGGCTGGATGGGGCTTTGAGCAACCTGGTCAGGTGGGAGGTGTCCCTGCCCAGCACACGGGGTTGGAACTAGATCTTTAAAATCTCTTCCAACCAAACCATTCTGTGATTCTAATTCAAGCTTCACAGTAGGATTAGCCAAGCACTGACATTCCCTACTTACCTTCCTGGAGTCAGAGTTTGATCCCACCGACGCGAAGAGATCGAGATCCTTCTCTAAGCTGCTGGGCCGGCCGTTTGTCACGGTGGCTGTCACAGGAGCATCTGGGAGAGACAGAGCTGTGAGAGCCCCCGCCGCAGATGGCCTCAGGCTGAGGGGCAGCCTCCTCACCAATTAAGCAGGTTGCACAGATGCCACCCAACCCAGTGACCCGACCCGTACCCTACTTTAGCCAACACATACTGCCAGCTCCTGGCTCGTCCTTCTGGTGCCGAGAAGGAGCTGGCTGAGGACCGAGGAAGCGCGCTGTGCCATATCTGTCCTATTAACCTCGGAGCAGCCAGGAGCCACGTGGCGTCTGGAGAGCACTAGAGCTGCTCCTGTAACACTCCATGCACAGTCACCACACCAGCACAGAGGAAAACCATAAGGAGAACTGTTTCTGCTGCAGTGCTGAGCACCGAGAGCTCCACTGGAGTAGTTTAAGCAAAAGAGTCTACTCCTACCAGCTACTGTTCACTGAAATGGAAAATAAGTACCAAAAGCTCATCAGATTCTCAAGATCGAAGGTGGTGCACGGGGTCATTTTGACAAGTGCAATAAGGCTGGGAAGGCTCTTACCAAGTCCCAGCAAGTCCATTACTGGTTCAGTAGATTTAGGAGAACTTTTTCTAGACTGCTGCGTTTCTTCTTTCTTCTGAGGCTGGGGAAAAAGAGCAGCAGAAGTCTTGTTCAAATTTTGGGTTTACTCTGATACATTTGAGGCTTTAATGAGACATTAACCCTTAAAATCCTTTTTTCCAGTGGGCATAAGTGCTTCTAAAGCAAACAGAATTTCAGAGTGAGCATTACACAGTTGTTTTATTGTCCCATTATGTTGGAACCCGCTGCTAAATTTAAGCATGCTCTAAACTAGGAAAAAAGCAACCGCTCAAGCTGGAAAGCTAAGCGGGGAGTAGCTGGATTCCGATCTGCTCTGCGTCGCGAGGCAGAACAGGTCTGCTTAGTATCTGGAGGAGCAGTAAAAACAAGCTACTACCATTAGCGTGACTCAATGCATCCACTGCCATGACCGAGGCCAGAAAAAATGCCTCCATATCAAGCTGGATCACCTCTGTTCTGCTTGAGAGAGGTGTTTACAACTGACCCGTCACCATGCCTTTTGGCCTTACCATTTTCACCTTCTCAAAGATGATAGGTTCCAGTTTCCTTTCTGATACTGGCTCATTACTCCTTTTCCATTTGTCATCCTTTTCTTTCTGTAAGGAAAAAAAAACAACCAACACACTGACGTGAGGGTCAAAACTAATCTCATTCTACCAACAGAGGGTTCATACAGAGCTTTGCATGATGCTGTTACTAATCTAAAAAGCCTCAAAAATACAGCTAAAGACCTATATTTGAAGCTGGTCCTGCTTTGAGGAAGGAGCTGGACAAGGTGGCTTCAAAGGTTCCCTCCAATTTGAATTCTTTCTACAGAATGACTTAATGCAATCAGCCTCGGAGAAGAGATTAGTCACTAATACAGGAAACATTTAAACTGCCTATTTTCATAGAGTCACAGCTTACTCATAAGACAGACAGACACTTATATCTTAACATGTAGTCAAGCTTCTGTGGAAGGGAATAGAAACCAACCCTAAATGCGTTGATGTCAATACTTCGGTCCATGTATTTCTTCTTTTCATATTTATCCCGAATGAAGCTCTCCACAGCTCTGCAAGCAGCTTGTTAAAGACAAATGACTCAAGAATAGAAGACTTACGTAGTATTATTTGACATGTGGATACAAGGTACAGGCTGTAACTAAACTAATGACTGTTTAAAGAGCATTTCCAGCAGTAACTTTCTTAAAATAATTTAGTGTTGGATCCAACTACTTCAGCTACTCAGTTTTTGCCTGTGGGTTATTCCAAGCACGATGGTGCTATAAAAGGTACATCAAATCAGGGCTTAAATTCCTAGCGTGTTTTCTTCACTGATGTATATTTACTTCAACCATCACTTAAGAGCATACGTGTCATTAGCACAAATCACAGCAGGCAGAGAAATGGATCCTGCTCATACAGAAGCACCTCGGCCACCAGCTTAAGATAAAATTGATGGTAGAGGTGCTCCTGTGTTTCTTTGGGCTTACATCCCTATACTCCTGTCGCGCTCGGCATCTGGAAACCCTCCCGTAAGGTTAAAGCTCCAGCTTCGTTTTTCAGAAGCGTTAAACCATTTTATCTGTCTCCCCTGAGAATTCTAAATGCTCAGCGCTTTGGAAAGTCAACCCTCCTATTTGCCACAGACTCTGAAGTGCATCTCATGCAACAGCTTCAGGTTGTGACATTCGTGTTCCAGTTCTTCACCCTCCGAGCTCAGGAGCGATCCTTTCAGCTCTCTTCTGGAAGTGATGCCCAGAGGGAGCCCAGCCAGGGACCCGTTCTCACGGCTGATGCCCAGCCACACAAAGTTAAACCTTCCTGTGCAAGGAGTGCAGCTACAAAGCGACAAGATGAAAAGGCTCCACGTCTCCCCAGCAACAGAGGAAGAAAGGATGCTGATCTGTTTGAGGTCGCCTGAAGTTCTCTGGCAGGTAGGCTTCATAAAGACGATTTGCTTTGCCGTTTCCCATCTCTTGCATGCACTGCAATTCAAAAGAATCCTTGAACTGTTTGTTTCACAGCCATTAAAGCTCTTACACATACTAGCACGGCAGGCTACCAAGTCAAAGCCTATCCATGAGAACTAGAAGGCACGTGTAGACTTTTGAAGTCTGTTCTGCACCTGAAAGGTGCTCCTCAGGCTTTTGGTGCAAGCCCACTAGCTGGGAATCCCTGATGCAGTTGCTATGACCCTCCCCCCCCGCCAATTAGCCAGTCCTAAACACCACAGCACAGTATGTATTCAAAACCAATAAAAATACCACACCCTGAAGTCACTCTGGAAGTCCAGGATTTGTTTTCTGGGAACCTCAAGGAGAGAAGGTGGGCAGCAGCTCCAACCAACAGCAGCCTTCAGCAGTTTTACAGAAGTGTCTGTCTTTACCCTCTGATCTTTACTGAGCCTGAAATCAGGACATTTTCCCCTCCCAGTCTAACCTAGCTTGGTACCTTCTTCCTGCTTCATTTCCTACATCTTTGGCCAATTCAGACTTCATTTCCCAGCTTACCAAGCCCCGCTCGTGCTTCACTCGTTACCTGTATCTGTTCTTGTGTCCACTGGTCGAGATTGACAGATTTGACCCTGGATATATGAACTCCCAGGTTCCTGTGGATCCCAGCACAGCGAATACAGATGAACACACCGATATTCCAGGATGCCCATCGTGGCCCTGCAAAGAGACACAAGTGTTTTACATCAGCACATCAAGCTGGAGTTGCCTTGAGCAACTGAGAAACTGCACCAAGTGAACTGGGACCGAGTCTTTTACATTTTCATCCAGATTCAAGACTGCATTAGACATCAAAGGGACATTTAAGGATTGTCTCCCAATGATTGTACTGAGAGCTAGTATTTTATTGACTCCCTCTTCCATTTTGAGAGCTCTTACACAACTACGGGGAGGAGGGAAGAAAATAGGCATCCAATCCACCACAAACCCCCAATTTCTTCTTGCTTGAACTGATGTAACGGTCATGGCAATGTAAGCCTGTGTTCCTGCTTCAGCAATGGAGAATCTTGCTCAAGTAACCCTATTGCAGTGGAATCAGCTCCAGAATATTCACTACTGCTCTAGGAAAAGCAGTACAAAATACTCAGCATTTGACACAGGGGCTGCATCAGCACATCTTCTGCTGGTCTTCTGCAGGAAGCTACAGCCGAGTACGGGCAGCAGGACAAAGCCCAGTATTTTGGCCACCAAAAAACCCCACAGAGCCAGGGGCAGAACCCCGGGTAGGGATCCTGGCAGGATGAACAGTTCACTCCGCAGTTTCTACAGCTCTGATGGGATTGACGGTTCACATGCGGCTTTCAGACAGGCAGGAGAGCTCCAAGGTAGAGAAGGGAGATCATGCCAGGGGAAAAAAAAAAAAACCAAACCAAAAACCAAAAAACCACGAGGGAAAGATTAACAAGCTCAGATTTACTCACTGCAAAGAGTTCTCTGCAGGAAACCCAGCAATGCTTTACCCAGGGGAGGGCAGCGGTCCAGGGGCGCTCCCACCACTCACAGCCCCCCCCTCCCAGCCAGGGCCAACAGCCCCCCAGCCATGGAAACCCCCAGTCCTGCTGAAGGAAAAGCAGCTTTGGAAGAAGTTCTCTGCAGTGTGAGACAAGCGGGTTTTAAAACTAAATTATCTGGCTGGAGCCACCAGCCAGTGACACAGCTAAGGTGGCCACCTTCCATCATGGGGTGGGTATCACGGAGCACAGGTAACTGGCCAAACAGCCACAGCAAAGCCACATCCCAAATAAGGGACCCAACAGCCTCCAATAAACTGTTCTAGCTCTTTTTATAGGGATTGCAGGCATTATTGCAGATGAAGTGTTCTTCTGTCTTTTCTTGCCACAGTTAAAATAGCAAGCCTCAAAGCTAATGAGAGTGAGGTGGGAGGGGGAAGAGGGGGAAAGTGTAATTTCAGAGCCCTAAAAAAGCAGCACTGTATTTGACTCTCCTAGATATGCTCGATTGCTGTTAACAGTTTAATTCCTATCTAGTGGAAAAGCCTGGAGTGTCCTGAGGGATCTGGTGCTGCTAAGTGCAGTCAGTGGCTCGTCAGTGGCTCGAGGGCAAAGGCATCCAACCTCCAACTTACCCCCAGTACCTATCCCAGCTAACTCGTGTTATGATTTTTAACAAAACCTCCTTATTAAGGCTCCCGGCCTGTCCTGCCAATTGCTTTCTGCTTTTTCACTGGAAGACCAGCCCTTGAGAATCATACTAATTTAATGAAGCTGACAGAAGTCACTTCCCAGCTTAGGAACAGCTCTTGGTGAAGACCTTAATAGAAGCATACTCTTGTCTACACCTCAGTTCCTTCATTGTACCTACCAAAATATAGGGCTGAATGCAGCAAAGCAGGGACCTGTTCTTTTAGCAGCACCTAAGTATGCCAGTCACAAAACACGGCATGGGAATAAAAGGCTTCTTCAATGTTATGCCCACAACACACCAAGGTGAAGCCAGGAACCCTGATCCTTCATTTGATTTATTTGTGGAGTTCTCTGAAGGCTATAATGTGAGAGTGCCGGCAGGATTAAGCATGAGATTCAAGGTTAGATTTAAACTCTAGATATATTTAGCCTCTACAGGACTAAAAGGATTAATAGCCAGCAAGATACTCCATCAGGGCTGTAGTAATCAGCTCACCGGTTTGTCACGTGTGCTCGCTCCAGGCACCGCAGCCTCCCACCCCGCGGTGCCACGCGGGGGAATGATTCAGTGGTACCGTCTGTTACACCCTTCCCACCTCAGCATCACTCCAGTTGGGATGCAGGGTCTGAAACAGCGAGGGCCGAGCCCAGGAATAACAACTGACCGTTGCTGCAACTTGTGGATCCCACCTCTGGAAGACCCTTGGACTGAGAGCACTTCATTAAGCCAGTGAATATTTAAAATAAAGTGATATGTAGGCTTTCAAAAATCCTCCTAGCAGCTGGCATTTGGGTTGGTGATAAACACATATTACACAACCATGGGGAGTTCTTTTCACTGATGCTAATTCCAGCCAGGGGCTGGGCGTACCTGCAGTGCCAGCAAATGCCACAGGGCTTCAGGTGCACAGACCAGAGGAAACGCCAGAGCTTTGGGGATGTGAGGTCATCGGGGCCTGAAGGCAGGAGGAAGAGGGTGAGCCCAGAAGGTCGGTCTGCTCTGACACGGTGGTGACTCCAGAGGCACAGGAGCAGGATTATCTGGATGGTTCTCCAAAGCACTGCCCTGAGTCTGCAGCCGGTTCTGCACAGGATGGGAATTCGAGCTCTAGAGCTGAGCACCCCGTCCTTTTGACTACAATTAGTAATTTCTTTAGCCTAGTTACACAGCCCTGCAGTCCATCAAGATTATGAGGAGAAAAAGAAAAAAAAAAAAAAAGAGGAACAAGATGCAGCTACATCCCTCTAGAGTGAAAAGCTACTTTAAGATAAGCAGCTGCAGAAGAGAACCCCTTGCCTCAGTGGGGTCGAGGGGTGGCCTCCAAATACTCCAAATAACTCCAATAACATCAAACTCCAAATAACTTCACGCTCATTGAAATTATCATTTGGTGCCTTGGGCAGCGAGGAACATTACAGGGTTTCTTTTCCCAAAAGGAAGGGTATCCCACCCAACACAGCCCGTCCTAACCACTGCCACCGAGGAGGCAGCGGGACGAAGCCCGTATGCCATGTTGGGTTGGGTCAGATGCAACAAGCAGCAGCACCGGCCCAAACACACACCTCCAGCTTTGCCAGTATCCAACAATCCCCAACCATTAAGCTAAACCAATGTTTTTACCATTTCATTTCTTCTAAACCACTTAGTTCTGTGGGCAAGGGCAAGGGTTTTGATGCAGAAGTAAACAAGCTCCCACTTCCCTCTTTTGAGGCCACGATGGAGCTCACGCTAGAAATCACACGGGGAAGTGCCCGTAAAGATCTTTGTACAGCGGCTCCCCCCCAGTTTCACATGCCATTTCCAAGGTGACTGACCTGCAGAAAGCTCCAGGTGGCATTTACAGCATTTAACTTCCCAAAAACTAAACAGAGCTAAAGACCATAGAGAAGCTCCCGTGACTGAGCATTGACAGGAGGGGAAAAACACCTTAGTAGAAGTTAATTTTTCAGAGAAAAAAGTTCTTATACTGGAAAGTCACTTTAGAGAACAGCACAGCAGCGTTTATCGGCATCGTCAGAGCCGTCGTGGAGCACTATCTTCCCTGGCAGCCTCTGTGCACACCCCGACACACTCACCACTAATTGCTCGCACGAGGGCAGGGCACGCCACGGGGAGCACTTCACCCTCCGGGTTCAATCGTGGACGCTGAGATGCCAAAGGTTTTAGGACAAGGCTAAGGGAAACATTTAGCTTGTTAAACCACCAGAAGGAAAGATGAAAGGAATCGGTCCTCGCACGAATACTCCCGCTAACGCTGGAAAAATAGTTGCCCCGAGGCTGGCATCCTCGCAGCCACCAGATGGCTTTGGAGCTCACGGCCCAAATGAAAACTCCTTCCCAAAGGCAGCCCTGGGGGCTTGCTGCAGCCACAACCAGCCACAGACACACAAACCCAATGCCGTAGGCACTTCTGTTTTGGTATTTTGGTTAATTTTACCATCCACGGTAAGAAAGTTCCCCGGCACCAACTCGGGCCGGGCAGCGTTCAGTTCCGATTAAGCACCCCGTGCCCCCGTACATCACCTCATACCTGCACAAACCCTTCCTGGAGAAGGCCAACCACTTGCAGGTGAACAGGAGATTAAAGAAAACGACAGTTTTGAGTAAGAATCAAAACAGATTTAAGAGCCCAGCTACCCACTCAGTTCCAGCACGATATCAAGGCCAGCTCAGCCCACCTTGGGATATATTCCTACCCTGGCAGCGCTTGCAGGGAGATCACGAGCTTTAAAGCATCTATTGCTCAGTCGGTTTTCATTTTGGAGAGCTGCACTGAATGCTGGAGCGGATTGCCAGGCGAGGATGGGTCCCCATCCAGCAGAGTAGAAATCCATGTGCTAACGACTCAGCTGCCCGGTCGGAGCTTCCAGGAGACAGTTTCTCAGCCTGTTTTATATCCCAGCCTGTCAAAATAAACCCCACATACCGAGCTGGTCACACCAGCCCAATTTAGCATCTAAGCCGGACTCATTAATGCCCACAAGGGCCGCCTGAATGATCTGCCCTTGCTGAAAAGGCTCCCAATTCCCTTTAAAACCCCTGGTCCACTTCATGTGTGAGTCACTTGCTGAAAGTTCACACCCTCAAGTGTTTTTAATCAAGGAAACCCAAGGGGATTCACTCCTCAACCTTTATTCAGACATTAGATTTTTGGCTCAAGCCAATTATTCTTCGGTAATAAACCTCCAGAAGGCATTTAAAAATAAAACAGAAGTTGGCTGCAAAGCCACCGCTCTTTTGAGAAGGAAAGGGGGGGGGTGTCAGGGAAAAAAAAAAAATAGATGCTTTCATAGGCAGGAAGGAGAGAGCATCGCTATTCAAAGCCTAATGAAATATTCTTAGTGCAAACAATCGCTGGAGTCGCAGGCTCCCTGCCCGCCAGCACTCCAGCAAAAGCCCAGCTGTAGCAGGGAGATGTGTCCTGCCCAGCCCATTGATCCCAGTAACACTGCGGCGTGTGTTGGGCTACAGCATCCTACAACCTCCCCCTCAGGAGGTGGATGTGGGAAATTCTCCTTGGAGTGAGGCAGTCCCCCCGAGATGACACTCGCATCCTCCCGTACAAGCCTTTCACCAGAACTTGGAAATTTCTCATCGGGACCCAAGATGAAAAGCCCCGCTTCTTTTTGCGGAGCCAAACGAGGAAACGGCCAAGTATCCAAGAGCTTCCTTTGACTTGTGGTTTCCTTATTCTGGAAAGAGATTGCTTAATGACTTACTGAAATTCATTCCGCCCGTGGAGGAGCTATGACAAAGGCTGTCTTACAAAACAGCTTCCTCTGCCCTTTACTGTAGACGTCTGTTCTGGAGTGGAGCGTGCAGACTAGTTACAAACAAGGTAAACTCCGAGTGGGTAAAAAGCCCAGTTAAACCCAAATTCAAAATCTCTAAATTATGCTTTTTAGTTAGTAACACAGAGTAGTTACTTCCCGGCCTGAGCATCCATCCTGATGCAGGGTTCATGGACCTATCTCAGATTTGTGAAGCACTAATCCCTGCTGCACCCCCAGGTTTAGTACCAGACCAAGGTATTGAGTAGTTTTTGGGAAGCCATTGGCACCCAGGGAAACAGGGATGCTAAAGCCAAAAAGCTCTGTAGCAAGGGAGTGTGATAAGGATATATGCCTAGTTAGGTAGTTCAGTGGCTCAAAAATTCAACTTTATGCCATCATTTGAAAGAGGAAAGGCCTATTTTTAGGGTTTTTATTTGTCTCTTTTATTTTATTTTTTCCAGGAGAAGTTTGCTGCAGTAATTACAGGTTTTAACCACTCTTTGTAGGAAAAAGGAAGAGCCAGAGGCATCTATGGAGGTTGAGAATATTGCTTCCAACAGCAGCTCGGAGCTTTGCCTTAAAAATCTTCTTGGCTGTACTAGCAGCAACCAGTACACCCTCTCCTTCCCCAGACCATGATGTTTGCTACAGGTACCTTACTGGGCAAGTCAGATCAAACTGGTGCCACCTCTGTTCCCTCTCATCAGGAGCAGGCAGTGAATTTTCTACAGTTTACCAGAAACACATAACATTTGAGAGCCCACAGCCTTGAAGGCAGCCACCCAGCAGCTTCTGCTCTACCTTTGAGCGGTGGTAAGCCAGCAGAAGCCTTCAGCACTCACCTTATCATCATCACCATCTTGTTCTTTCACCACATGCTGCGATGATACAAAGGCAGATGGAGCAAGGGGGAGGAAACGAAAATGGATGCTGTGAACAGCAGGGTGGGTCCTTCCTGCTGTTCAAGCCAGTGATGCTTATTACTTCAGTAAATAAACGTGAAAGCGACAATTTCAAACAGATGCTACAACAAGAATCCATGCAAGAATGGTTAATGTTACCAATACTGATGACCACAATGCCTAAAAATAGATAGAAATCAGTCAAGTTCCATGATGCATGTATTTCTACATAGCAAGAGTCCCAACATCTAGATGCTCAATATCAGAGATGAGGATTTCATAGTGTTCCAGAGATGAGATAACATGCCCGATCACTGGGTTTTGGCCAAAACTACACGCAGCTCAGTCCTAGAAGTCACTAGGGCAAAGGCAGCAGACTTCAAGGAATCCTGAATTTCCATGAAATGCAAAAAACCCTTAGGTAATAGGTAAACACCATCCCTGTGCCCAAATACACATATGAACAGAGCAGCAGGATGGCAACTCACACTATTGCTACCATTTTACACCATCAAAACCCAACGTAGAATTTCTCCATCATCAGATCCCTTACTAGGCATCTGCTCACCCAGCTTTAATTCTTCACTGCATTTTGAAAATATGTAGACCCTATCTTCCAATCTCATTTGGGTTGTGCAGGTAAGTACAAGTCACTAAGGCCTTAAAACAGCTCCTAAGAGAGGAAGGAGTCTCAGCTCCCAGGTCACTTTTGGCTTGCTTGAGAATCTCTTCAATATCTAGAGCTGGACATGGAATATTTTTCATTGTCAAAGTTGCCAAAAAGGACTTGATATTCATAAGGAAAGGGCATAACCTGACCAGTAAGGAATGGCATGATTTGCCAAAACTAGAGGAAAGCAGTTTAACCAAGGGTCCAACCACAGCACAGGCAACCAGTTTCACATCAGAGGAAGCTTTGCTCTGAGACAGTTTCTCTTAAAAACTCCAACATTTTCTGTCCTAGATCTCCTGGGACACAAAGTAATCATTGTTCTGGCTCAACCTGAAGGAGACCAAAGCTATTCTCGATTCTCTAGTCGGTTTTGATAACCTAATTGCATTCTGAAAGATGGATTACCTTTAAACTGCAGAGGCATTTTCTGCAGAGGCTGGCACACGAGTGGTACCTTACGTAATTCATCCCGCAGTTTCTATAGGAACAAACTTTTCTATAGGAACAAAGTTGCAGCCACATTCTGAGAATCACACGGCGTTTTTGGACCCTGGATATACACCCTCTGCCGTGCAGCCCCTCGCCACCCGGGCTCTCCGTTTCCCGGGGAGGTCGATGCAGAAGAACCAGGCCATCAGAGCTGACAGGGTTTGCCCAGATGCCCTCTGCTCGGAGGATTATCCTCGTTATCTGTTCCTGGCAGATGTAGAGCCAGACACCCAGCCCCGTACATGACTCAGAGCTCTGCGCATCTTCTCCGAAAGGGTAACTTCCTCCAACCCTCCTAAGCCCAAACCAATTCCAGAGTAAGACCCCACTGGAAAGGCTGATTTTTCCTTGCTTTGTGGCTGGAATGGGAAGTTACAGCTTCCTTCAGGCATGTGTGTAGGGTCAGGCTCACAGCCAGAGCTGTACATCACGGCAGCACTGCTCACACGAAGATCACTATGGGATAAAGCCAGCCTCGCAGACAAAGTTGATTTCTGAACATTTACACTCATTTGAAATTAATACCGCTTTATGCACAAGATTATTCCTTCCAGACCTGACTTTAGAAGAGCAGAACAGTTCAAAAGCACAGGAGAAAATGTAGTGCTCATTAAGATAACTGCAGAACACTGTGGCTGCAGCTCAGAATTAAAATGAGCTTACAAGCACATATGCATCCCCTCTGGCAACCTTCCATTACATAAAACGAGCTTTCTCCTAAGACAAGATTTTCCAAGGCAAACTGAGAAGCTTCGGTGCTATCACTTGGGCTTTTGAAGCCCACTGCAGGCAAACAGTCCACATCACTACCCAGCATTTCTTCATCACGTGCAGTTGTTCTAGGCAGCTATTTCACAAGCTACTCTTCATATCGCTTTTACTGAAAAGGAAACCCAGCTGCCATTCAATAGTCTGCTGATGGAAGAGTTGAGTCACAACAGATTTTTGTTGGGTATTAGCGACATGTTTTAGATTAATACTAGTTTGGTTGGACCAAACCAGCTGTAATAAGCTAAGTCCCCCATTCCACTGGAAGTCATCCTTCCCTAACTGCACCTAGCTTTTTAATCCTGCTTTACTTGCTTCCCATCCAGTATTTAACCACCTCTTAAGAGGTATTTTCAAAGTTCTACCCCTCTTTCAGAAAAGACTTCTTGAAGAATTAGATCTGAGTTTGTGTTGGGCAACAAAGAGTTTCCCGTCTAAGCACTAAAAGTTACAAGAAGGGGTTGATTTTGGCAGGGAACCCACAGTTCTCACGAGACAAGGGACGAAGGGGAGAGTCAGACAAACCAGGGGGAGCACGGGGCAACCTGGACTGATGGACAGAGAGAGTAGTCCTCGCTGGGGCTCCCTGGGGAGGAACCTGCCGTTCCGACGTCAAGGCAACTGGATCCAAGGAGCCTGTGGGATAGATAGGACTGGAAGAGCAGAGGGGGAGAGTTTGGGGGAAGGAGAGAATCAAATAGAATTAGCTGTACGTTACACAAGTTCAGCACAGAGCTTCAGAGTCAGAAACGCAGAGGAGAACCCCGTTAACGTCCTGTTACTCAACACAAGACATTTTCTATTTACTGGAAGGCATCTGAACACTTAGGTCAAGTCCAGCTTGCACGGATTACACCACATCCCTTCTCCTCCTACGGTGCAATTTCAGCCTCCAGACTCATTCTGATGTTCAGAAGGGTATCTTCTGACAGATACTCAATACAGTCAAACCGCTCGACACTCGTGTTATCTTACACACACACGAAACCACAACAGCGACACAACTGCCCTCCGAAGGCCCTTTGCCATGAGAAATGCACTGGTGGAAGAGATCCCACTCTCACTCATCAACGGCTTCTCTTTTAAGGCGTTATGTTCAAGTGATTCATATAGCATCAGCCGTCAAGAAGAGGATTGTGATAATTCATCACTCCAGCTTGTAGCTAAGAGAGCCCTTCCACCCCCTCGGCCACGCCGGGCTGTCCCGAGGGCAGAGCTCCATCCCCGCATGTGGGACAGGGAGGACTCCATGCCCGATCACTGCTTTTGATCATTGATATTAATATTGTGGTAGCATGTGAAAACCACGAGATGAGTGGCTGATAGCACTTGCAAGCTGAAATCTGCTGTTTGGTTTGTGCCCAACACGGGTAGATTGTGTCCTGAAAGGCTGCCGCTGAGCTCCCGAGTCCTGTCCTACCAACTAATGAAGACCCCTCTTCACGTGCACTTGAGTTTTCACTCCTGAGCTCCAGTGCCAGAAAAACCACACTCTGCTTCAGCACAGGATGTACTCACCGCCTGTCCACCCGCCTTGACCAGATCACCCAGTTTAGCCCCAGTTACTTTGGGCAGAAAGTACGCAATGCAAAGAGGAAGCAGCAGGCGAGAGATCTCGCCCAACTTCCTCCAAAACAAAAGCCTCTAACCACAGCAGTGTTTATTGTTGCAGTAGCAAAAACTACCCCAAGCTTTCTTTCCTTGTTTCCTTGTCCTTTCCCCCCCCCCCCCAACCACTTAAACCCATGACATTAATAAAGATCTAGGGAAGGCAAAGGGAAGCTATCAGACTCACGCTTCTGCAGTTCTCCTTTTGGGCTCATTCGTGTAGCTCCTACAGAAAAGTTCTGCAGAGAAAGCACGTGAAGCCATCACTGTCTCCAACAGCTTGTCAGAAGAAAAGCTTTGGGAAGAGTGACGTGCCCCACAGAACTTACTTGAATCCCAAACATAGGGGGGTAAGGAGAGTCTATTGGAGAATTAGTTTTCTCCCCTCACTACACTTAAAGATGCAAGTAGGAATCTCTTGTACCCCCTGCCTGATGGAAAGCAGGTAGTGAGACCACCACAGAAGACCACCTTCTCTCTAAGCAATCACTTTGATGAAGACAGAAGAGATGGAAGATGCCCAATTGTCCCCCAGCACAGCAAACCAGCCTGTTTGCTATACTGGTCCCAGAGCACTGGGCCCAACCAGTAGCCAGCATCAGAGCTGATGTTCCTGAAAACTAGGCTTTTACCCTAATGCTGAGAATTTTGGTAGAGCATGAAATCAAGCGGGTACACACTAGCACTGAAGCTCTCACTAACAGGTACTGAAATCTCATCTAGAGCTGTATACAGAAGTGGAAAAAAAAAAAATACAGTAATGAAACCCAGCAAGTAGTTAGGTCATTGGGAACCGGCATAATGGAAGCGTGGGTGGCAACTGAACAGTCTCTGCCTATGTGTCATGGCAGCTTCGAAACGCTCCCATCAAGCAGCAAACCACTACAAAATTCAGTGACTTCAGCAGAAAAACAGATGGTCAAAAGCCAGTGTTTTATTGTAAAAGTATCTCAATAGGTGCCGTGTGAGCTGCCAGGCTCTTATCTGCCTTCAACTCAGTAGAAACTCATGCAAAAATCCTTATGATCTTGAATGGGAGCTGCCAAAGGAGGGAGCTGGCATAAGAAACATCACCGGCCACCACCACCGAGTGGTTGGTGACCATGGATGTGACTGTGACAAACTACAGTTTACAAAGCTGTACACAAGTATATTATTTGTAGAGTTATCTTGAGTAGCGCAGCCAAACCGCAGTTGGGTAAAAAGAGAGCAGCAATCAACTGTCCAGAAAAGCAGCTCTTCTTTCAGGTGACACTGGGAATGCTGAGAGAAGCTACCTGGAGCTACCAAATACCACGTGGCCACTCGTTAGCACAGAGCTTTAGTTGGTAAGAAGCCATATATCAAATAAAACGAGCTCTTTACTCTGCAGGAGTACACCTGGGGCTCCTTTCCACACGCAAAGCTTTCAGCAGCAGTGAGAACATCGGGCCTTCCTTGCCATCGCTGCAAACCAGCACCAGTGCTGGGAGAACACCACTCTGAGCCCCAGTAACCAAAATGCAGCCCAGTGTGATGCTTTGGGTGGCACCAACTCCCAGTCGGACACCCGGCTGGAGAGCTTTCTGCACAGACACCTCCTGTGGCCACCATCTCCATGCGTCGCCCTCAGGAATGGGATCTCACATGCCCAGGAACCTCATTAGTGGAGTGGATAATTATTTTGCCAGATAACTCATCACGAGAGAAGCCTGCTCTTCGTGACTCATGCAACCTACCTGTGTCCTCCCAGACACAAGCAGCTCCCAGCTTTAGTGGCTGCACTGTACGCTTTGATTTTTACACATAATTAACTGGAATACCGCATTCCCGGGATACTAGGAAGAGGAGAAGCCAATCACATCAAAACAAGTAACCTGGAGCTGTTATGAGAATTTGTTTCCGTATTGTGTACGCTACCATCTCACGCCTCAAAAGACAAGATAAGGCAGCTATTTTTGCCCTTGGCGCTGGCTTTAGGTGCCAAGAGATAAGGGATTCGCAAACAAGAGGAACATTCTGCTCTCTGCCAGCAACACACCATGGTCAACCCAAGCCAGGTGTGAAACATCTCAAAATACACCATCCCCAAGGTAAGACAAGGTTGTTACCACGAGGTTACCAGGTTTTGGAGAGGGTTTTTTTGGAGCAGGGCTGAAAACAAACCTTAATAGCACCATTTTTAATCTTGTTCAGCGGTGTTCTCTGCAGTTTTTGGAGGTCACACCGAGGTGACAGTCTCCCACTCAGAGATGGACACAGAAAACCAGCCCCTACTCCAAGTTCATTTATTGCAGCTATTGGGAAAAAAGCCTCAGGTCCAGCTCTCCAAATAGCTCATTAAAATGGGATTTTAGGTAGGCATGGACATAACCTTAAGCCTTTTGCTACAGGAAAGCAAAGCATTTCACAGTAGCTAACTCCAGAAAGGCATCTGCATCACCATGGAACCAGTAACAGTTGCTTTATTCATTTGTCTTCTAGAATTCAGACGTTTCCATCCAGCTTCCTCTTGACCCCACTCCACTCCTTTCTAAGAAAAATGAGGAACACAACACGCCTCGAAATCAATATTAAGTGGAAAAAAAGAAGCAGAGGATAAAAGATGAAATTCCTTCAGTGGTCCTCGGGCCCAGGGCGAGGTGGAAATTCCTTCCTTTTTCCTGACAAACTGCACTTCCAAGTCCAGCTCCCGCCTGACCCCCTGAAGATGCTCTGCCGCTCACGTCACAGCTCTCATTTACAGGATATTACTCCTCAGCTGGAATGCCCTCCAAAATTACGCAACGCCGGCTTTCCAGGCTCCTCTTAATCCAAGATCTCCCCAGAAGAGCAGTCCCCACAGCCGATTAAGCGTTTTCACACTGACATTTGAGGTCAAGCCCCGGCGCGCTCCCCGAGCCGATGAGTTGCCATAAGCCGATCTGGGGCAGTTTCCTACTCCAGAGCCACCCAAGGGGGGTTAGAGAGGCTGCAGCAGGGGTTCCTCTGAGAGCAGCCCTGCCAGCACAGCCTGCTGCCGCTACCAGTGATTTAAACTCTGCTGAAGCCACATTTTGATGGGGTTTTTTCGGTTTTTGTTTTGTTTTGTTTTCAAGCACCAACTCAACCAAAGGGGAAACCACCTACAACACCCCAAACAGCCCGCCCCCTCCATCCGCAGCGGCACCGCTAGCTCTGCCCGCAGCCGGGGCTTTCCCTGCCCGTTCCCGGGGGGGGTCTGCAGCGCGGAGCCGCCCCCCCCGAGGCCCAGCCGGGCCTGTCCTCCCGGAGACGCCGTCCCACCTCCAGCCGCCGCGGCGGCCCCCGGGGAAAGAGAGACACCGGAGGACCCCCGAGAGCCCACTGCACGGCAGGCAAGCGGCGAGGGGGCAGCGCCCCGCCACACGCCGAGGGGGTGACAACCGCGCCGGCCCGAGCCCACCGGTCCCACCAGGCCCCGCCGCCCCCTCAACCGGCGCGGCACGCCGGGAAGCCGCCGGTACCTTTGGCCTGGCAGTCGGCGCAGTACTTGTTCTCCTCCTCCACCAGCAGGTTGGCCAGCACCGCCTGGTACCGGTCCACGTCGCGAACCGACTTGCCCGTCATGGCGCGGCCGGCGCAGCCCGCCCGCGGGTCACGGCGCCGCCGTCCCGGGCACCCGCCGCTTCCTGCTTCCGGCCGGGGGCGGAGGCGGGGTCAGGAGGGGGAGGAGCCAATAGGCGGCAGCGCGCCGGGCTTTAACGCCTTCCCCCCCTCGCCGTTGATTGGTTGCGGCGCGGCCGGCGCCCGCGGGAGCCAATCGGTGGAGGCGGGGCGGTGGCGGGGGAGGCATGAATGGGCAGGGTCACGTGACGGGCTGAGCTGGGGGGCGGCTCACACTTAGAATGTAAAGAAGACAAAGTTGCTGAAGCAAAGATTAAAATTTTA
>JAOXJK010000009.1:1050037-1060101 GCA_025774025.1 Xenus cinereus
TCTGGAGACATTCAAACCCCACCTGGACACGTTCCTGTGGGACCTGCTCTGGGTGGACCTGCTTTGGCAGGGGGTTGAACTAGATGATCTTCAGAGGTCCCTTCCAACCCCATGTGATTCTGTGAGATCCAGGGCTGGGAGGTGGAGGGGGGACAGGGTGGTCTTCCCACGGTGGCTTCCTGGGGGGAGAACCCATCCCCATCCCCTGCTGAGTCCCTGGTGAGGGGGTCTCAGGTCCCCAGGGTGTGCCTCCGCAACACTCCAACACTCACCTCTTTCCTCTCCATCCCTTCCCAGGGCCCCAAAGGTGACGTTGGTGTCTCCGGAGAACAAGGTGTCCCAGGCCCCCCGGTAACGTATTCATTTCTCTTTGCTGCTCTGCCCCCCGGCTGTCCCAGGGGCTGGGGGTGGCCAATTTGTTCTTGGTCTCAGACACTGGGGACGTGACACCAGTGTGTCCCTGCTCCTGGGGACACCACCTCTGGGTCCGGAGTGAAGCCTTTGTCCCATCCATCTCCCTCCTTCCAGCCTTTGTCCCATCCATCTCCCTCCTCCCAGCCATGGAGCTGCCACCAGGAAGGTGGCAAAGCCACATCCCGATGGAGACCTCCTGGGCCGGCGCTGGCCTGGGCACCTGGGTCGTTAGCACACGTTATCGTGGATAACTCATCGACCGGGGATAAATCGCTCATGTACACCAAGACCCCCCCCCATTACCCCACCTGAACTGGGGGTGCAGCCCCCAGCTCGCTGCAGGGATGCAGGGATTAAAGCTGTTTGAACTCGCTGAGCACTTTGAAGATGAAAAGCAATTAATGGCCTGAGCCCTTCAGTCCGGGAAAGGGCAAAACCGCTTTGAAGCCAAGAGCTTTGGGGGCGGGAGGGGGTGGGAAACAACACCAGTTTGGGCCCGTTGCTGTTATTGAACCGACAACTGGAAAGGCACCTGGTGGGGAGCTGCAGAATTAAGAGCCAGTGGTGGGACTGAAGTACCTCATGTTTGGCAAAACCGGCTGATTTCCAGTACCGGCTTTGGCTTTAATTGCGGCTCCCCCCTGGGCTGCTCCTGGGGTTGTTTCCAGCTAAACTGATTGTTTTCTCCTTCCCTGCAGGGACCACAGGGCCTGAGGGGTTACCCCGGGATGGCGGGACCCAAGGGCGAGACGGTAAGTGCCGGTGGGATGCGGGGGGTGGGGGGGATGTGCCTGGCTCTGGGGTCCAGGGGATCAGCTCCCACGGTGATGCTTCCTGGGCTGGAGGCTGCTTCCCAGGATCATCGCTAATGAGGCTGTTTGGCATCTCGGAGAGCTGGACTCTGCCTCTTCCTAAAAGGGGTTTGACCTGGCTGGGGGCTGAGGTTGGGATGGAAGGAATTGACCCACCCACCCCGTGCTCTCTTTACAGGGTCCTGTTGGTTACAAGGGGATGGTCGGGACCATCGGAGCGGCCGGGCGGCCGGTGAGAAACCTCCCTCATCCCCAGGGGCTGCAGGGCAGGTGGGAGACCCTGCACTTCACTGCTCAGCCCCCCTCTTTCTCCCCTCCAGGGCAGGGAAGGCCCCAAGGGACCACCTGGGGACCCCGGTGAGAAGGGAGAGCTGGTAGGTAACCCATCCCATGGGGAAGGGCAGTGCCATGCCCTGTGTGGTGCCCATGTCCCTGTTTCCCCAGGGTGGCTGAAATAACCTTTGCTCTCTCCTGCTCTAGGGTGGCCGTGGCATCAGGGGCCCCCAAGGAGACATCGGCCCCAAGGGGGAGAACGTAAGTACAGCCAGAGGCATCCGTGCCCACATCTAGGGCTGTGCCCCTGGCAAGGAGAAGGTATCTCCATCCCTCTCTGTCCTATTCAGGACCACCCTGCGTCCTTGCACCCTGGCTCAGTGCAAGGCTGGAGCTTTCCTGTCCCTTCCCAGCCCTTTTTTGCACCCACCGTGAGCCGTTCAGTCCCTCAGAGGTGTCAGACCAAGCAACTCTTCCCTCCTTTCACAGGGTCTCCCAGGCATCGATGGCAAAGACGGCACCCCGGGTATCCCAGGCGTGAAGGTGAGCTGCCGTGGGTGGGGGGACACACTGTTCCTCGCACCAGTGCTTGCTGGAAATAACAGGGATGGCAAGTGACACAACGTCCCAGCCCTTGACGTGGCATCTCCTGACCAGTGGAGTGTGGCTGTCCCTCTGGGGTCAAGGGCAGTGTCCCTCTTTGGCCAGGAATCCCTTGTCCCATCCCATTTCTGCACCGTTCTCTGCCAGGCAGTAACATCCTCTCTGTCCCTCGCAGGGCGGTGTGGGACAGGCCGGCCCCCCAGGAACTCCAGGACACCGGGGACAAGCTGTGAGTATGGGTGTGAGACCCCCCCCAAGCTGCGGGGGAACCCCATTACCCGTGGGGTAGCACCCCCATACCCCTGGGTCCCAGCAGGGACGCTGCCTCCGGTGCCGTGCGCAGGTTTTGATCCCAGCTCTTTTTCCCCAGGGCTTGCCGGGCCAGCCGGGAAGCAAAGGTGGCCCAGGAGACAAGGTGGGTCTGGGGCGATGGGGGTGACCCCTCTGAGCATCCACCCCCCGGCCCCACTCACCCCACACGGTGCTGCGGCAGCGTCCGTGCTCCATCCCTGAGCCCGCAGCCTTGTCCCCATCCTGTCCCCTCCTCTGTCCTTCAGCCGCCTCTGTCTTTGGTTCGCAGGGTGAAGCGGGTGCTCGGGGCCAGCCCGGTGTCACCGGTGCCCCGGGGCAGATCGTAAGTATGGAGATGTCACCACGTTCCTCCTGGTCACAGCCTGGGGGTTGTTCTCTCTCTCCTTCTTGCTGTTTTTTCCCTATTTGCCATCAAACAGAAGGCAGAGTTGAGAACTTCATCCCCCCCCAACCCTCCTCTTCCCTCTGATCCCCAGCGTCTTCCTCACGGGGAAGCCCCTGTGGCCACTCTCCAGCCCCTCCTTGGCCACCCAGTGCGGTGGCAGCCCTTTGCGGGTCTGCAGGGGACAAGGACAGGGCCACACGTCCCTCGGGGAAGGACGAAGGGCAGGTGATGGCACGTGAATACAAAAGAGGCAGTTTATTTTTCCCCCCATCTTAGGGTGAGCCTGGACCTCGGGGCGAGCAGGGACCACAGGGTGTCCCCGGGTTGAAGGTGAGTCGGGGGCACCGTGGGGTTGGTGGGGGTACCCGGAGCTGCCCCTCACCCTTTTTCTCTTCCCGGCTCTCCGCAGGGTGACCGGGGCGAGCGCGGCCCCGTGGGCCCCCCCGGCGAGCAGGGGAAAGCGGTGAGTCCCCCCCACAGCCCGGCTGGGAAACGGGATTCGCCTCGGCAGGGCTCAGGGATGCTCAGCCCCGGGGTCTT
The DNA here is from genome assembly GCA_025774025.1 of Xenus cinereus. NCBI lineage: Eukaryota > Metazoa > Chordata > Aves > Charadriiformes > Scolopacidae > Xenus > Xenus cinereus. The sequence goes on from JAOXJK010000009.1 coordinate 1,053,377, forward strand.
GGGGAGGGACGGGGAGAGGGGGGCACGGCTGGCACCCCTGCACGGCCCCCCTCGCTTTGATCGTGGCCATGGGGGGGGGTCACGCGCCCTGTCCCGCTGTGCCTGGCTGCTGGGGTGAGGGATTAGCCAAAGGGGCAAATAGTGCAGGGATTAACGAGCCCGGGACCACGCTGGGTTTGCAGCCCCAGCCCGGAGAGGAATTTCCTCCCCTCTTGGAGGCTTTCCCAGGGTGGAAAATGGCCAAAAAGTTACCTTTTCCCCTCTGGCTTCCTGGGGGACGGGACCCTGTCCCTGGCAAAGCCCCCCTGACACATGGCTGTTGCTGGCTGGACCAGATGACTTCTAAAAGTCCCTTCCAACCCAAACTATTCTAAGATTTTACGATCATTTTCTGCCCTGTGCCCCTACAGAAGCTGTGTCCAGGGCAGGTTGGGGTGCTGTGGGGCAGCCCCACCACCGGGATGGGGAGCTGCCTCAGGGAGCATGCTCTGATGGGGAAGGAGGGTCTTCTCCCCCACCGCCTCTTCTCACTCATTTTTCTCTTTTTCCCACATTACCTTGATTTCCAGGGGCCGAAGGGCGAGCAGGGTCCGCCAGGGATCCCAGGACCCCAAGGTTTGCCGGGAGTCAAAGGAGACAAGGTGATGGCTCCTGGCTGCAGGGACTGGGCTGCTCTGGGGTCCAGCTCAGGGACGCTGGGCTGACCCCCCCTCTCCTTTTTCCAGGGCTCCCCAGGGAAAACCGGCCCCAAAGGCAGCACTGTGAGTCCATCACCCTCCTGCCCGGGCTGGGGGGCCGGTGGGGAACCGCTGACACCCGTGTTCAACAGGGCTGGCACCCACCTCAGGGCAGGGGGGCTGACATCCACTGACACCAGATGCTTTCTCCATCAACCCCCCCAGCATCCCGGTTCGGGGGGGGGTTAAAGTGCCTGCGGAGGAGGTGGATGCTGGCTGTGAGGGGTCACATCTCTCATTGCTTTTCCTCTAGGGAGACCCGGGCGTTCATGGCCTCGCAGGGCTGAAGGGAGAGAAGGTGGGTCCCCAGGATGGGTTCTGGGGTAGGATGTCGGGGGGACAGGGGCTGGATATGTGTCCCTGACTGTTCTGGGGTCTTCTGCCCACCATGGCCCTGGGCAATGCACCGTCGCACCCCAGCTCAGCCATGGTACGCTCTTGGTGGGGGGGTACGTGTGCCTCCCCCCAGCTACATGTCTAAAATGCTGCTGCCCCCCCATTGCAATTCTTGTGTCCTCTGTCCCCAGGGTGAATCGGGAGAGCCAGGGCCGAAGGGACAGGTGAGTGACTGGGGGTCTGGGAGCAAGGGGTCCCCTCACCTTCACACTGGGTGGCTCTGTGGGACCCTCAGCTGGAGGTGGTCGATCACCTTGACGAAGGCAGCTGGTTCCATGGAGTTCCATGGAGCTGGTACGTGCTGGTGGCCTGAGAAATTGTCTTCACTAGAGATGGGCTCCAGTGACCAGGTTCAGCCCTGGCTTCAGCTTCAGACCCTGCTCGGGGCTTAAACCCTGGTTGCAGTGGCTGGTGCTGGAAGTCCTGCAGGTCTCAGGATGGGGCTGAGCCCCCCAGCTCCTGACGCTGCTCTCCATCCCCCCCACAGCAAGGCATCCAGGGTGAGCTCGGCTTCCCCGGCCCCTCGGGGGACGCAGGCGCCCCCGGCGTGCGGGGCTACCCGGGACCCCCAGGCCCACGAGGACTCGTCGGGGAGCGTGGTGTGCCGGGGATGCCCGGCCAGCGGGGAGTAGCGGTGAGTACCCCCAGCACCCCACTTCCCCCCCTCACCTCCTGCACCCCATAGGTTGTGACCTGGGGGGCTGTCACCATCAGCTTCTTCAGTTCTGCAGGTGGTTTGTCTCCGACCTTTTCTTACCCACCAATTCCTCTGGGAAAGGGCTGCTGTTCCACTCAGGAGCTGCTGGTGCTCCCCCACGAGCTCTCCAGGAGGGCTGAGCTGGGATCCCACCTTTCTAGAAAAGAGGAGTTCTTTATTTCTCACCGTATATAGCGCCAGCAGCAGGTTTAGCTCCAATATGTATCTTTACAGCCTGCCCAGGGGCCAGAATTTTTCCCTATAAGCCTTATTTTATACTTGTAAAAGGGAGCTGCAGAAAGTCCGTGCAGCGAGCAGGTTGCACAGCGTGAGTTGTGGAGGCTGGAGCCACTTGTGCTGGGACAGAATGGAATATGAAGAAGGGTGGGAAGGTGGCATCAGGTGCAGGGAGGTGCCTCCGGACCAAGGGGTCGGGATGGGAGCGATGCTGCGGGGGCAGATGGGGAGGGAAGGAGCGATCTCCCTTTACAGCACGTCCCTCTCGTCACCGCTGGCAGGGCCGGGACGCCGGGGACCAGCACATCGTCGACGTGGTCCTGAAGATGCTGCAAGGTGAGGGGACGGGCAGGGCACCGCCGGCCGGGTGGCTGCCACCGCGTCCCGTCCCACACCGGCCCCTCTCTGCCCTACAGAGCAGCTGGCGGAGGTAGCGGTCAGTGCCAAGAGAGCAGCCCTGGGGGGAGTCGGTGCCATGGGACCCCCTGGACCCCCCGGTCCCCCAGGGCCACCCGGTGAGCAGGGTCCACACGGACCCATGGGACCTCGAGGTGTCCCCGGCATCCTGGGTGCTGCCGGGCAGATCGGCAACATAGGACCCAAAGGTAGGTGGTGGGTGGCCATACCCACACCGTGCCGGGCAAAAACCCTCCTCGGGACTGACCCTGCCTCACTTGTCACCCACCTGGGTCCCCGAGCAGGGGCAGCCCCCTCCCCTCCCACCGTGACTCCAGCAAATCCTTCTTCTCCATTTCTTTCCCCGCAGGGAAGCGAGGCGAGAAGGGCGAGCGGGGAGAAGCTGGCCGTGGCCACCCGGGCATGCCGGGTCCCCCAGGGATCCCAGGTAAGCCCTTCTCCCCCAGGCAGCAGCCCCCATGCCCCTTGTCAATGGGATGATGAGCCCAAGAGTGGCTTGGGACCTCCTGGCCCATCCCTGCAAACCTGCAGGGTTTCATCCCGCAAATCTCCGGGATGTTACAGGATCCCTGTAGCACCCTTTGCTGCCTCCTGAGCCCGCAGCTCTGCTGGCCGCTTTCCTGGCCCCTCGCTGCTGCTTACTTGCCACATTGCTCTGCCTGAGCATCCCCATCCTCACCGGCGGCGCTTCCCACACCCCGGTCCCCGCTCCGCTCCGGCAAAGGCTGGGCTCAGCGCCCGCAAACACAGCTGATGGCCGCGCTCCCGTTGCAGGTCTCCCCGGCATCCCCGGCCACGCGCTGGACGGCAAGGCCGGGGAGCGGGGTTTACCGGGCTCCCCGGGAGAAGCTGGCCGGCCGGGTTTGCCCGGTCCCGCTGGCCTACCGGGGTTTTGCGAGCCGGCCGCCTGCCTGGGAGCCTCGGCGTACGCCGCCGCGCGCCTGACGGAGCCAGGAGCTGTCAAGGGACCCGTCTACTGAGGAGGCAGAGGCAGAGCCGGCCGGCAAAGCCACCCCGGGGCCGGCAGCAGGAGAGACCAGAAAACTGCAAATCCATAGGGAGCGACCTCCGGCCGTCCCGGCTGCGGGAGGGCGCTGGGCCCGGGCAGACACCGGAGGGGGAACGGCCTCGGGGGTTTAATTTGGTGTAGGTGTCATCCCCCCTCCCACAGCCCAGGGGACGGTGAAGAATAAAGAGAGGTCACCCCGAGTCCCGTCCTCGTTACTGGGGTTCGTTACCTACCCCTTCTGCCCGTCCTCTGCTCCCTGTGCCCCCCCCGCCAAAGAAATAAATTGTCTTTTATACAAATCCTCTTACCTTGGTGCTGAATTGGTTCGGTGCTGATTTCTTTTTTTTGTCCTTTTTTCTAAACAAAACAAAGCAAAAATTGTGGTTTGATTATTTAAGGGACTTGCCAGATCCAGCCTTTTTCACTGCTGGGCACTCACAGAGCTGTAAATCTTTGTAAAATAGGATTATTTTATAACTATGAATAGTAAACCACCAACTTTTTAAAAAAATGGACAATAAAACCAAGATGGATTGTTAATTAACTGAAGCGAGGTGTTGATTTCTTTGAATCAAACCGGACTCTACCCAGCGGGGGAGTGTTATTTGAGAGCTGAAGTTAGTTTTTATGTTGTTTCCTTGTCCTTGTTTTTTTCAGCCTCTTAATAAGTTTCTTAGGGAAGAGCTCCTGCTTTTTTTCCCCTCTTGCACCACTGCAAAGGTGCAGAGGAATTTGCCACCCTGAGCCCATGAGGTCAGAGATGGAGCAAATTCACCTGAAACGCATCAGGGACCTTCAACTAAGGCGAAGTCCCCCCGCAATCAAACGGGCCACAAAACTGTTAGCAGCACCGCAAAGGGTATTGATCTCTTAATAGTTAAAAAGGAGCCTGCGGCTCTAACAGGATCCGCAGGTGTCTCTCTCATTATTGCCATCGACAGCAGAAAGGATTAAAGCTCTGCGGCGGGAGCAATGGGGCTTCGCTTTGTAAGATAAATAAAAATCAATTTTTGTTTATTAGCGAAGCACGTTGGGCTTGGCAGGGTAACAAATCCCAGGGAGAGGCGGTGGGGAAGGCTGGCCGGGTCCCTCCTGCGGCACAGAGCATCCCTGCCACCGGCAAATCCCAGCCAAAACGGGGCTGCGGTGGGATGGGGCTCAGCCCCACGGGGACAGGCTCCAGCTGGAGGGGAATAATCCTGGCAACGACCAGCTCCAAGCCCAGGCAGACCCAGCACTGCGGGCTCCTTCCTCCCCAGACGCATCCCGCTGCGCAGCGGAGCGTTATCCCTTATGGATCCTTGTCTGTCCCCACGTCCCCAGACCCTTCAGAAGTGCCCTACGCTCATTCTCCGTTTAAATTACCTTCTCTGTGCCCTTTGCAGACAGCTGCCGTGTCACTTAAGGTGCAATCAGCTAACTTTTAAGGGGATTGTCTTTTATTTATTTTTTTTTTAAATTGAAAGTGAATTGCAAATGTTTTATTTGCAAGTTGGGATTTAATCAAGGAATTAAGAAGGCTGCATATTAATTAGGGGCCAGGCTCCGGTTGTTTCCAATGAGTGGCAAACGCGCTCCGAATCTGCCTCTTCATCAGAGCCCTCATAAATATTCATCCAATAAATAGCAGATTGGATGCCATTACAGGGACAAGAGAGATTGAAACCCAAGTATCTGTGGAAATGAAACAGCTGGAAAGCGTCCAATCTCTGCCCCAAATAATAACAAATCATTATTAGCAGGAGGTGTAGAAATGGCCTTGTTGAGCACTTGTCTCCCATTCCTGGACAAACGGGGAGATTCATCCTAATTCTTTTCGGGGGGAGGAATTCAGGTTTATCAACCCCCTTTCAGGGGGGTTTGCCCTGGGTTCCAGCTGTGCAGCACATCTGGGGCCACTCCCCGGCTGCACAGCCCAAATAATCTGAATAATCTGGGTTTTTTTCCTCTCCTTTCTCCCCACGAGAGGGAGCTGCCAGCCCGCTGAATCCCACGCTTCCCAGGGAGCCCGCACTTGGGCTATGGCCACTAAAACCAGTTTTTATCCCTCGCAGGGGCTCTCTGCTGGGTTTCCCCCCCACCCCCTCCAGGCACAGAGCTCTCCTCTTGGCTTTGGGGGGTGGGAAGAAAGGGTGAACCCCCCTTGTTCAGCCCTTTCCCACCTCCGGGATGAAGGCGGCACAGCTGGGATAAACCGGGAGAAGGGACCTGGGGATGCAGAGATGTTGGTACAAGGAGGACCCGAGGGGTGAGAGCTGAGCTGTGGTCCTGGGGCAGGGAGAGGCCACTTCCAAACAAGACAAAGAGCTGCCAGAAGGTGTGTCTGCAGAAGGTCCAGGGCTGCCTGGGAGGACGCGGGGTCCTTTCCAAGAAGCCCAAGAGCTCCCCAGGCATCCCCAGGCAGGGCTGGGATGGAGCATCACTCCAGCAGCCAGGGTCTTGCTGCCCCCGCTGCCGTTCCAGAGCCACACACGGCTTCCTAAAAGCTGCTAATTGCAGCAGGGGCTGAGCCCTCCCTTAGCAAGGGGCAGCTTTGACCTTCAGCGGGCAACCGTGCTCGCCAGCCGCATCCCGGGAGATGCTGCAGGGCCGGCACCCGCAGCCTCGCAAGCCGGAGGCTGGCAGGGCCAGTGTCTGGGAAGATTAAAAAGGATCAGGTTTTAATTAAAGTGCCAAGGCAGCAGCTGTCTGGAGCTCCTGCTCTTTGCTCTCCCACCTGCTCATGCTGGAATTTGACATCACGGGTTCTCCTGCAGATGGGGCCACGGGGAGCCAGCCCAGGTCCTCGTCACCTCGTCTGTCCCACCGGTCACAGGCAAAGGGCCTTGGGGCTTTTGGGTTCTGCAGCTCCTGTCACACTCAGCAGCCGAGCGCAGCCCAATCTAGTCACTGCCCCCACTTGTACAAACATGGGGGGCCAGGCCATGGCCAGTCGTGACTTATTTTCAAAGCAAAAATATGTGGAGTCTTTTGAAAATTATTTCCAGGGGTTTAAGAACCTGCTCCTGAGCTGGTCCCTGCAGCTACAGAGGCTCCAGAAACATGAGGGTGTGGAGTTAAACGTCACCGGTGGCTTTCCTGTGATGGGGAAGACAAAAGGGAAGAAATGAAAGGAAATCAAGGCCGATCCCTTGAGGGTCACACCAATTGTCATAGAATCGTAGAATGGTTAGAGTTGGAAGGGACCTTAAAGATCATCAAGTTCCAACCCCCCTGCCCTGGGCAGGGACAC
>JAOXJK010000009.1:1065637-1077933 GCA_025774025.1 Xenus cinereus
CTCCATGGACCAGGCTGCTCTCGGAGCCCACCCCGGTGCCCCCCCCGGGGGCTCTGCCGCCCCGCAGCCGAGTGGGGAGCTCGTAGGCTGCCTTGTCATCGCTACGTCTCTGGTACCTCCAGGCCAGAATACATTGATGGGGATGTAACTAGGTTAGAGGAGGAAAAAAAGAGCTCCTGGCATGTGAATGTAGGCCTAGGAGACCACAAGTGTTCATCTTAAGGGTGATAAATGGGAAAGAGGTGGAAAATTTTGTCCTGTCCCTATGTATTCCCTATATATATATATAATTTTTATTTTTTCTTTTTCCCCAAAAATCCCTTTGTGAAGCTGGGAGACTACCTCAAATGGGATGTAAAAATGAACTTTCTCAGGCTGGGCACTGATGCCAAAGCCTTTCAGCTGAGCCTGAGCAGCCCCTGCAATGCCAACGATGAAGGAGCAACCAGTGCCCAGCGTGGTGCAGCAGCCTGGACCCACCACCAGCATCTCCAGGAACCGATGGGCTCCTGGCTCCCTCCTTCCCCTCCATCCATTCCCTCTTTCTCTCCTTTATCCAGCTGGTTTCTCACCAGCGTGGCCTCATCCGTCCCCACCTCTGAGCTGCCCTGGGGGCGATGGGGCAGGATTTTAAGGGCATCACCCACGTCGTGAGCTCCTCCGAGCTGGTGCTGCAACCTGTGCGAGGTGCTGGGCCCTGCTCCGGGGGCACAGATGGTGTTTATCTGTTAGGAATAACCCCAGCTCGATATGGAATGTTAATTGCCACACCGGCGAGCTGCCCAGTTTCCCCCAGTGGGTTCCAAACTCCGTCTTGCCCGTCCCTGGAAGGCAGCGGTGGTGCTGGCGGTGCCCAAGGCACCACGATGCCCACGGTGCCTCGTGCCGAGCCTCCTGGCAGAGGGGAACCGAGCTCCCAGCCCAGAAGGAGAGTCCAGGAGCCTGTTTTCTGCAGCTCATTGCAAGGCTGTAATAGTCTCCAGGTGCCTTGAACCGGACCAAGCGCCGAGGGCGGTGGGTATAAAGTGTATGATGAAGCCAATTTCTCTCTGCCGTAAGCGTGGGGTACGGGCAATCGGGCACTGAGGAGGCTGATGAAGCTTCCAGCTGAGCTGCAGTGTGACAACAGTCAATTCCCTGCCTTTTAGGAGGCAAAATGCCACCCTCCAGCCATCTCCTCGGCACGTCTCGCCTTCCCCGTCATCTGGGAGGTGCTGGCTTTCCAGAGGAGGGTGTCTGGGCAGCCCCAGCCTTCTCCGGCCGAGGTTTCCATCCAGGCAGCTCCAGGGATGCTCAGAGCACCGCGCCTCCACCCTCTTCATCCTCTTCATCCTCTTGCAGGTGGGCTCAGCGCAGGGCAAAGCAGTGCAGGAGCCATTTCCATCCCAGTGGGCAGCAGATCCCAAACTAAAGCAAAATCAGCCGCGATGCCAAGGCACGCAAAGAAAACCTGGCTCTCCGCCCTTCTGGGGCATCCGTAACGTGCCCTGGAAAGCGATGGCAGGTTTATTCCTGATGTCCTTTCTGCTTGGCAGGCGGCAGCAGCGCACGGGCTGGGAGCTGCAGGAGCCGATGAGGGCTGTGACAGCTCCGAGACGTAGGACAAATTGCCGGTGACGGTGATGGATGGCTGGCTGCGGCTCGGGCCGTGCCTCGGCTGCTGCTCTCTGGGCTGCGCGGGGGCCGTGGAAGTTAACTCCAGGACAGCTTCGGTGCAGGGTCAGTCACTTCTCCCCTGACCCAGCTGCAAAATTCATTATCCATCTTCCCCGGGAAGCCAGTGCCCTCACCCTGGATAATTCTTACCCAAAGGGACCCTCTAAATCGCAGCATGGAGGTGTTTCTAAGGGCTAGGGAGAGCCACCTTGAAAATGTCCTCTGCTTTGTAACCCTCCTATGAGGAAGCAGAGCTGGTGATGGTTTAAGGTTCCTCTCTGGCTTTGTAACAAGGTGAACATAAGGAGAGAAAAGCCAGAGCATCCCCTGCCTCGAGCCTCAGCTGGTCCCTGTGAACCAGCCGCGCTGGGTGGGAGCATCTCCTTTGTCTCTGGGCAGCCCCGCACCATCCTTCCCCTGCCTGACCCCTGCCCAAATTCCCATCCCGGCCCCTGGATCCCTGCAGACCCTCCTGCTGGCCTCCCCAGCCCTCCTGCTGCTGGTCCCCGACAGCTGTGCTCTGCTTGTGCATCCCACCGGTGCCAGGGGGTGATGCCCTGCGCCGAAACGGGAACATTCTTGCAGGCATTTATCAGGTATGAGCTTCACCCAGCCCCACAGCACCTGGGGGTACCTGCAGACCCCCCCCTCCCCAGGCAGCCTTGCAGGGAGGGGTTAATGCGTTTTAAAATTAGCCCTGTATGCAAAGAAGGGGACAGCTGTTTCCTGTTTATAAATGAAATAATGTTGATTGGGCCTCCTAATGCCGGCTTGCTGTAGAGCTAATTAGCTACCAGACGCTGAGCCTCAGCAGATGCTGGGAGGGGTCTGATCCCAGCGAGGTGGCTGTTGTGCCGATGAGTCCTGAATGCTGCGAGACAGCCCAGCACTGGGGGGGTCCCAAGAAACCTAATTCCCAGGGTACATGATTTCTGGGACTTTGTTGTCATTTATCCTCCATCGACTCCGAGTCCTGGCAGCTCTGTCACTTGCTGTAGTCATCCCTGTAGTCGTCATCAAAATTCGAACGCGGTGTCTTTAAACCATTCTACGCTGCCAACATAATTTTGTTCCCATCTGTTTACTGGGGGGGGTTTCTGAAGGAGGTCACCACAGCCCAGGTCCGACTTGGCAGCACCATCCTGCTCCCACAGCCCCTCTCCTCATTAGTTCGGCACAGCATCGTTAGGTGCTGCGCTCGTTGGGCATCAGGATGGGCAGAACTGATGGCTTGGCTGTGAGGAGGGCTACAGGAGGGAGCTGGTGTTGGGGGACACGGCTGTTCCCCCCCATCCTTCTAGTGGTCCCTGCTCAAAACATCTCCGCTCACCGGTGTGCCAGGGCTGGCACAGTGCGAGCCACCAGCAGAGGGAATGGCAGCGTTGGCCAAGCTGCCACACGTGCCACCACTGAGGAGCACGTCGGAAGAAATAATGAAACCCAGCAGAGAGCAGATTTTTGAAGCTGATCCCTCCCGGGGTGTTGGTGCCAGCGGGCGAGAGCTGCTTCCCGGCAGGACCGGGCGGTTCAGGGCTGACATCAAGGCACACGGCTTTGCCCGTGGGAGCACGTCAGCTCCTGGCAGATGTGACACAGCGCGGTTAATTTGTGCATTTGTGTCCTCTCGCACGTTTTGCATCACCCGGGTGGGTCATGGAGCACGTTCCCGAGCAGTTCCCGTGGGAGAGCTGACCCCGGCAGCTCACGAAGCTCCTCTGGGCTCCTGCATCCCAGAGCACTCCAGGTTAAGGCAAGCTCAGCCCTGTCTGTCTCCATCACATCTACATTCCTCCCTGGCCGTAACGATGTGACCCCAAGGATCACACCCCCGGCTCCCTGGGCTGCCTGTGTTTAAAAACCATGGGGTTTTTAAACCTCTTGTTTAAAACCTCTTGTTTAAAAACCATGTGGAAGGGGATGCTTCGTCATTCTTGACCCGTACAGCGTGAAACAGAGCGCAGGCCCACACGTGGGCTCTTTTGTGGTGTCTGTACACGGCTTTTAAATAGTTTCTTTTCATTTTTTTGAAAAATTTGCTGGTAGGACAAGGAGGTTGGACGCAGGCAAGCTGTCTGCTGAGCTCCTGCAATTACAAGGCTGCCCCAAAGTGACTATCGTTTGCTACAGCAATGTTTTCCAGGCAGCCGAATAGTGGTAGAAGTAGGAAAAAATCAATAGCTACAATCCCATTGGCTTGATTTTACTGATGAGCCATGCTTTCCGCCGCAAAAGCTTCTCTAAGAGAAAATTACTTTATGTAGCAGAAGGTTTTCAGTTGGCCAGAAACAATTTGGCGGGTGCGCGGGGAGAGGTTCAACGTCAAAAAGCCCCACTGAACTTTCGAGGCTTAAAAAGAAAATCCGGTCAAAACAATCTGATTAAACGTGTCGGGCTCCAGCCGCCGCCTGCTAAAGCCTAATCCAGCACCCGGTCAGAGGAATCAACCGGGAGATTATGGGCAGCGAGAGCAGGAGATTTGCCAACTCAAGAGGAAAGTTTGGGGTGTAAATCCCCAGCAGAGCTGCCGCGGGCGGCGAGGCGTCGCTCGTCACCGGGAAGGGGTGTTCCTTCTGCCCGTCGCCCCCTCCTGCCCCGTGGTACTCGGCAAAGGCAAAGAGCGAGGCAGGAAGACTCCCTGAAGGCCCCTCCTGGGAAAGGCATTGGCTTTGGATGCTAAATTAGCCCGGGCCCCGTGCCTCAGTTTCCCTCCTTGCTCAGTCTTGCCTGTTTAAAATGTGAATTTTCCGGAGCAGGGCAATCCCCAGCTCTGTGTGTGAGCCGTGCCTCCATCACAGCAGCCAAGCACAAGAAAAACCGTTCTCTAGTAATAAGCACGTATCCAAGAAACGATGGGCTGACTGTCTCCACTGAGACACAGAGGAACGGGAGGGGGGTGTTTGATAATGGAGAGGGGAGGGCAGGCAGGGCACCTCCTCTGCAGAGGTTATTAAGTCTCTTTGGGGGTCTGAACTGGAGAGTTATTCTCTCACCAGTTGGGCTTTGAGGCACTTGATCATTTCTACGCTCAGTGCCCCGACACCGAGCCGAGGAAGCAATCCCAGCTCTTCCAAGGAGGCTCACCAATAAAGCACCAGTAATCCCACCTTCGGCTCACCCAGAGGCTCCAGGCACCCACCCATCAGGGGGACCCATTCATCCCCCAAAACACGTGCTCACCAGGATCCTGGGCTTGGCTGCTCATTATGAGCTTCAAGCAAACTTCCAGGCTACTTTCAACCATCTGCTCCTGGCCTGCAGCCTCCCTCCTCCTGCCCTTCTCTTTCTCGCTGAGCCGGCATCTGTTCCCACGTGCTGGCTGCGTCCTCGGCATCACCAGGGCTTGGGCTGGTGGGTGGCCGAGACGAGGAGATGGAGCTGCTGTCTGGACGGCCATGTGTCCCTCCAGGTAGTGCTTAGAGAGATGGTTTAGTGTTGGTTTTTGTCAGTGTTAGGTTGATGGTTGGACTAGATGATCTGACAGGTTCCTTCCAACCTCGGCACACGATTCTACGTGTGGGCTCAGCAGAGTCTGAAGGTTGGGGGCACGGGGACAGGACCAGCCCAGGAGCTCATGGTCTTCAGCTCCTGGGGACGGGAAAGGGTCTGAATTACATCTTGGCTCTTCTGGGGTGAAACCACTGCTCTGGTCTTCCCATCTTCCAGGTTACCTATGCAGGACACATCACTGGTGGAGGAATGATGGACCAGGTGATGCTGACGGCTATAAATCCCAAGGATTTTTGTAAAGATGGGCTGGCGCTGCTCCCTTCCCCCCTGCAGAGGAGGCACGGGAGGGTGACAGCGAGCTCGTGGCAGGGCTTCGGCGGAGGAACTGAGACATGGCTGAGACAGCAGGGAGAGGAGACAGAGACGGCTTTTATGGAGAATAAATCACTGTCACGAGATGTAAATGAAGATCACGCAGCGCAGGTGGCTTCTCCCAGGCAGCACAGACAGCGTTATGGGATCAAGACCCAGACATTTAAAAATCAAAGGGATTTGACTTTTCTTTTAGTATCTGTCAAACGCTCTGTGCTGGGAAGGCTGAGCCCGGCGGACGCCGCCTGCAATGGCCTCAGCTGCGCGGGGAATGGATTGCATCTCCCTCCCTTTCCCTTCCCACAGAACCTATTCCCAATACGCTGCTGACTAATTTCCTGCCTGTTTCTTCTCTGCAGCTGGAAAATGGCTGAGAATGACCTGGGAAGGCTGGCTCGCCTTTCAGACGGAGACCTTGACGAGCCAAACAGGCGTCCTGGGGAGAAACCTATTTAGAGGCGCTCAGTGCCATCAGCTTCACAGCGGTGGGTAGAAATCACAGGTCAGGGGAAGCAGAGGCCAAAATACAGCTCGTGTGTGCATTTGTGCACGGTCACAGTGTGAGCCCCAGGAAACGGATGGGTCCCTCTGTTTCCCTGTGTGGCAGGAACCAAAGAAATGCTGGCAGCTCCCATCCCTTCCCGCGGGTCAGGCTCTCCTGGGAAGGCAACACCATGGTAAGAGAAGGGTTGGATACATAAACCCTGTCTGACCTCACGTTTCAGGGCATCTGCAAGGGCTCAGGAAGGGTATCGTCATGATTGGTATATGTTAGGAAGTTATCTGACCTGCATCGGGCTTGGGGTCACCGGAATTACCTTCTTAAGTTTGTGAAAAGGTATTATACCTTCTTTGCGGTATTGAAATAAAACGCTTCCAGCCCGTGGAAGAATTAGCCGGACTAATACTGCAAAGCTGCTTAATGGCAGATTTCCCTCCCGGAGCAGACTTGCAGCATCAGGAAAACCCAGCTCATCTCAAACGCCAGCACCACGGGCGGCTGTGCCAGGGCAGCACAAGCATCCAGGACGGTGTCCTCTCCCCGAAACCCCCCAGCACAGCCCAGCCCCTTGCCTTCTGCTTTCTTACAGGACAGACTGGTTTCACTCCTGCACGGACACCCCCTCTGTCCTCCGCCATGCACGGGGTGCCCACACCAGGCAGCTCTGTACAATAAGGTGATGTGCACCATTTAAAATTTTCATGAGGATATTACAGGAACCGAGCAGAGCCCATCCATCACCTAAATTACATTTCTTACTATGACGGTGCCATGCATGTTGGGAGCTGAGGCAGCAGGAGAGGGCAGAGGATGGAAATATTACAGGCAGGTTTTGTCACCATTCCTTTTTCAAGAAAAAGCTGGAGCGACGAGGCAGGCGTGGGAAAAACATCAGGTTCCCTGGATATACTCAGATGAGGCAGCAGGGCTCCCCAGCCCCTGGGACAGAGGGGACACAAGAGATTTTCGGGGACCTAAGAGGAGGCAGATGATGCTCCTTGAGCTGTCCCATGGAAGGGACCGCTGCCTCGGGGTTTGCCTGGAGCACGGGGCTCCCCTCCGGTGCCCTCTCGCTGCCTCTGCCACTTAACCTTCTACTAACCTTATTTCTCTCCGAAAGGTGCCAACACGCCCCTCCAATTTTTGAGGCTTAATCTAATCACCCTGCTGATGTGCACTGAAATCCTTTAATGGGAGAGAGAGAGGCCAAGGATTGCCGCATAGGTGAAGGATTTCTAAGAAGCCACAGCCATGTGTTCGGTAATAAGCTGAAATGACTGTTTAAAAGGGCAAATGGAGCAATATTTCCTGAGAGTAATTCCTGGACGCAGCATGGCCCTGCCTGTACACACCCTTATCTCTCCATCTTTAGGCTGAAGGGCTTACATATGGTTATATTACATTTATAAGCAGAACAGTAGTAAATCACAGCTGGGAGAAACCACTCTTTTTCTTCCCTGCTTGTACTTTACTGTACACACAGTCATTACTCAGGGAGTTTTCCACGGCTTGTTTTTTACTGTAGCTTGTATTATTTTAGGATGGCAGATGGTTGCTTTCTGAATAAGTTTTGGCTTTTGGGGATTTATTTTAAAATACGAAAACTCTAATTAAGAAACATCTCATGAATTTTTGGAACAAGCCAGCTATTGACAGCAGGGCCTGGATCTCTGCAGCACCCGTTACTGCGGGCGGCCAAAGCAGCTGGGGCAGCGCTGGAGTCACTGCTGGGGTGAGCTGGGGGACCCTGCGATGCTCATGGTGAAGTCCTCATCTGTCCTTCACCTGGTTCCCGGGGCCCTCTAATTCACACCTCCGACCCGAGAGTCTCTGACAGAGCCCTTGCACGGAGGCAGGGATCTTCCCAGAGCTCCCGCTGCGCACGAGCAGCCCCCAGCATCGATGGGGACGTGGAGCGGTGGCACCTGGAGCCACCAAGCAGGAGATAAACCCACCAAGCAGGAGATAAACCCGCCGAGCTCTTGTCTACATCCTCATCTGCTTCGTCTCGTGCTCACATCTGCCCTCGCCGTGGCCCTGCCCCGGGGGCTGCGGGGGGAGGCAGAGCGGGTGATGCTGGGCTGCACCGACCATTATCGGAAGGAGCCAGGCGAGAGTCAGGGCCACGTGGCATCTGCATTTTAAATTACCCTAAAAATGACTTGGCTACAGACTTAATGAAGTGTTAATATATGAAAATCTCTCATTAAAAAGCCAAACTGCGGAGGCTTTTGATGACTGGCTGGCCGGACTCTGAACTGAGACCAATTAGATATGCAAAGTTTTTCCAGAGACCTTTGCTTCCACCCCTGCCAGCTTCTTCTCCCGGCTGCCGAGCTGCTTCTCTCCTCGCCATATTTTTTTATTATTACTTTTTTTTCTCCAGAAGACGCTGGATTGAAGCTCCAGCTCCACACATAGAGTGATGCCTGGGCTCTGGTACATTGCTCCCGGCCAGATCAAACGGCTTTGGCCTGAGATGTGTTGGCTTCAGCTTCAGGAGCGAGATGGTGGGAACCTCTGTCCCGGGGGTGACCCACGGAGGGAAAACCAGCACCTGGGGATGTGTCTGCTTGCTTCTTGGAGACGGGCAGGGGCAGCACAGAGGGATGCTTTCTGCCTGCTGTTTCTGTGCTGCTGTGGTTTTATCAAATGGCTTTGGGCAGAGATGGAGTAGCTGAGAAGGGAGAGGGTTGACAGCCGAGCCCGGGGTCACGGGCACAACCCAAAGGGACAGGGTGCAACCCCCCACACTGGGGGACACCGGGTGTCCTGTCCTCTTCCACCATCGTCTTCATGCCTCACGTCACCGTGGTCCCCGCAGTGCCTGGCTCCTCCTCGCTATGAACCTGTTGAATTATTCATTCCCACTGCCCCCATAGAAGAGGGAAATGGAAAGCACCGTTATTCAGCTCATTTTTTATGTTCTGTTTCCCAGGGAGGCACATTTACTTTTAGTAGCTGCCATAAAACACGCTCTGGAATCCTCCCTCGTCGCTGCTGGAGGAGGGCAGGGGGGACGAGGGGCACGGCCGGCCGGGGTCCCCGCACGGGGCACTCGGGATGCTCCTGCTCCAGCATCCGAAATGGCCTCCCCCGATGTTCTCTCTGCTGCCGTCTCCTCCTCCTCCTCCTCCTCCTCCTCCTCCTCCTCTTCCCAGCCCCACGGTCATTGTGCAGACGGACTCCCCGGCCGGGGGCAGCAGCAGTAAAAGTGCAGCTGGAGCTGTGAAAGCAGCAGGTGATGTAAATGTAAATGACAGAATTAGGGAGCAGAAAACAGGAGGGGTGTTAGGATGGAAAACAACCCAATGAGGCTCCTCTGGAGAATACCATTCACCCGGCACCCCCAAAATGTTCCTTTGCCGCAGTGGCTGCCGAGGATTGTAACCAAGATTTATGAGGGCTCTGGTGTTCTCATACGTCGGTCCTGTCAGGAGTGGGGTGATGAGAGAAAACACCATTGATCATGATTGTAAATGGAAGCAGATGGATGCGACAGGACCTGGGAGGGGCTGTGGGAGCAAAGTGGGGGTCCCTCTACACTGGGAACAAACCCCGTGCTGCCACAGTGGCCGCAGCCACGGAGCTGCTGGCCCGGAGCCGAGCTCTCCCTGGCGTCACACCCCCCCAGAGCGATGTTACAGGCTCCCGGGCGAGGACAAGGAAATTAAGTATTATTTATCAAGGTATTAAACTTATGCAAAGCCTGATTCAATTAACTCACCTATGTCCCTACTAGTAAAGGGTGTACAAAACCCCCGTCCCCTGGGATTAACCGAGGAACCAGAGCTGAGCCTCCTGCACCCCAGGCTGCGAGGAGAAGCGCTGCTGGGATGTTCCCAAGGGAAAAAGGGGAATGGGGGCTCGGGAACCACTCACGGGTATGACGTGGAGCAGCTGTCAGAGCCCAGCACAGCCTGGCCATGTCTCAGGAGGTGCTTTTTGGGGTGCTCAGGATGCTCTTTGGGTGCCAGCGGGTGCAAGGGGCTCCCCACATGGGCAGGGCCACCCCAGCGGGTGCCGCGCTCTCTGCAGAAACAGCCATCTTCGTTTCCCTCCTCCCAGTAAGCTTTCCTGCCTGCACATGAATTATTTATGCAAATGTCTTCGCTATTTATAAGTATTCAACAGATAGCTTGCACAAACAGCCTGCAGCTACATAACAGCAGTGCCCACTTTTATCTAGCACTTGTCGTTTATAGATGACAAAGAGTTTTACAGAGGAACCCAGGCCTTGGTAATAGGATGGCAGAAGCTGTCAAATTGCTGATTTCTGCCCCGTAGACCTCATACTCCTTACCATATATGAATTACTTTTATAAAGTGCATGAACTATAGCTAAGAAAAGAAATATTATTGCTGGTGAGCTCCACATTTACTGCCCAAGAGCCTGCATCCTCATTAAAATGAGTAAAGGCTGGGTATCACCCTTGTGGAAGCCCGTGGCGATACAGATACTGTATTGTCTAACTATGAAGTACATGAATCTTAAGGAATTTTTTTTTCTTCTGATTTCCTGAATGAAACTTTTAAACCAGATAGATAACAAATAACAAGCAAACCTGCTGCAAGGGTGAAGAACTGGATGAACTACGGCTTGCTCTCAGGATGCGGGATGTCCGATGAACAGCAAGCAAGTAGGGCACGGGAGCAGAGCCCGGCATTCCCAAAATATCCCTGGGCTGTGTTTGCTGCTGCTGGAGCTCTCTGGGCAGGGCTGAAACGCTGAGCATCACCCCAGCACCCTCATCAGCCATCCAGCTCCTCCAGGCTCCCTTCTTTCCTTTTTTTAAATTAAAGAAGAAGGAGGAAAAAAAAAGATGCAGGCAATTAAACAGCCTCTTTTCAAATGACTTTCCCCTTTTCTCATTCTTAATTACTTACTGGGCAGGGAATTCATTTGCATAACGCCTGTTCTGTAGGAATTGCTTTGGGTCACAAAGAATTGCCCCAAATGCCAGTCGGCACCTCGTGCTCCCTCAGCGTGTCCTGCGAGGGTTCTCCTGAGCCTGGGCACGGCTCGTCCCTCCCTGGAGCCATCTGCCGTGGCTGAGAACATCGGCAGGAGTTGGCTTTTGTGAAGATTTAGGAGGAAAATTGGGAAGGAGGCAACTATAGACATCACCTGCTGCTCACCGGGCTCCGAGTCCCCGGGCACCCCAGGGAAATGTCGCTCATAAAAACCGAGCGGTGATTTCGTCTTTGACTCGTTCCTTTGCAGTCACCTGCTGCTTTGTCACCTGGGATGGTCGGGCTTTGTGTAAATATAAATTAATCCCGACGACGCTCTTGCGAGGCAGCTGGTGTGACTCTGAGAGGAAGGACACGGAGAGCGGTGGCCTCGTGCCGCAGGGACAACGTGTGTCTCACACCCCCCGCGGATCCAGCCTCCTCCTCCCCCCGTGGGATGCTCTGCAGAACGGCCGTCCTGGTGGGTGGGGGGATATTTTTCACACCTAAGGGATTGAATCTCTTCCTCACCCGGGAGCCGACCTTGCAATAATGCTGCTTTGTCACCGTTTCTGGCAGAAGAAGAAAGAACTGCATCAAAGCCCATGGCTTTGATTTCCCCCTGTGCAATGAGACAGGCAGGGACGGGCAGCCGGCTCTCGGTGTGTGTCCCCCCCTCCAATCCCAGCACTAACACTCATTTACGGCCACATAAAGGAGGAGAATAACACGCACGAAGCCGGTGCTGGATGCACACCCGGCTTTGCAGGCTGCTAAAAGATGGCAGCAGTGGAAGATACTGAACCCAGGCAGAGAGGACAGATGCTGCCAGGATAACCCTGCGGAGAAAATCAAGCCGATTGGTCTGAAATCCATTCCCCCTGTCCCCTCCGAGAGGGTTTTCCCAGACCAGTTTCTCACCAGTGCTAGCAGCGGGAGCCCGGGGAGCAGCGAGGGCAGGGATTAGACCCACGCGTCAGAGCAAAGCGGCTCCGTCATTTCTAGCTGGGTGCCCGCTCTCCAGGACCCGTGCCCAACGCGTTAAAGGCACTTCAGAGCAGTTGGTGTGTTCAGCCCAGCAACGGGGACGTGGTTGCGTGACTGACACAGAAACGGAGGGGCAAGAGATGGACCCCTTACCCTGCCAGGGTCACCCTTCCCCAGGGAATGAAATCCCAAAGGTTAGAGGTTGACCTGATCTCCAGAAAGCTGGAGGAGGACTTTTTACAAGGGCACGTAGTGACAGGGCGAGGGGTGATGGCTTCGAACTGAAAGAGGGGAGATTGAGGTGAGATCTCAGGAAGAACTTCTTTGCTGTGAGGGTGGTGAGAGCCTGGCCCAGGTTGCCCAGAGAAGCTGTGGCTGC
>JAOXJK010000009.1:1078002-1088334 GCA_025774025.1 Xenus cinereus
GTGTCCCTGCCCAGGGCAGGGGGTGGCACTGGGGGGGCTTTAAGGTCCCTTCCCACCCAAACCATTCTGTGATTCTATGATGACCTGGGCTTCCACTTGAAGCCAAGGCTCCGCAGTCCCATGGCAGAGCCAAAGGAGCTGCAAAGCACTGGAGTGATTTTAAATGCCCATGTGGCCTTTTATTGGCCATTTCCTACAGCGACTGGGACGGTAGATTTATGTCCTTCCTGAAGTCCCAAGGGTTTTGCTTTCCAGGGGGCTGAGGGAGCACTGAGTACTGCTTGCCTGGAGGAGAGCTGGCTGAAGGGAGACCCGGGGACCGTCACGGCTGGGAGCTGGGAAAAGAAAGGGAATTAATTCACTGTTCTTGGTGGCCGTTTTTGGGTAAGACAAGCAGTCATCAGGTTCAACTGCAGCCAGGGAGCCTGCAGAGTACAAGGGAAGTAGATACGAGGGAAGATTCTTACCTTATAGTAGACTCAACAAGCTCTTTAAGTCCCTTCCTCTGTGTTTCGGTGTTTCAATAAATCATAACATTTATCTTGTAAAGATCTTTAAGCAGCTAACTCCCAGGAGCTCTCCCCGTGCGCTCTGCCTCGGTGCCCAACGCCCCATGACATCAATTAGCACCAGGCTCGGCGCTCCCAGATATTTGCCTGCAGTGTGGGCACTCAGCACAAAACGCTGCTGAGATTTTTTTTTTTTGACCTAAGTCCCTTTTGAAAAGGGAAAACTCCCCCTGAACTCCCTCTGGCTTGTGGTCCTTCATTTTGAGAAGAAATTCAGCGTGCACTCCCCCAAATTCCTTGTGTAACCGAAGGAGCCTCGTTGGTACCCAAGTCCCAGCCCTCCGGGGTTGCCCCATAGCGATGCTGACAGGACGCCTATACCCACATTTAAAAAAAATTAAAATAATCCAAAACCAAAAGCAGAAACCCCCCCAAAGAAATCAAATGAAAAGAGGTAATGCCTCGCTGTTTCTTCTCTGCCAAAAAAAGTTTCCAAAGGAAAATTCGCATGATGGACATGTGGCTGTACCACTGTTGACAAGAAAACATTTCAATGGGTGTATTAAAACTGGCATCCTGTCAAACTTTAAATTTCTGAATGATTGTGCTTTCCTTAGAGGATGCACAGAAGCACTGCACTTGAAAATTACTGTTCTCCTCCACTGGAGAGCCAACAGGTCTAATTATCACCCAGATCTGCTGAGGCCGGGTGGCTTGTCAGCGTAATGCTACGGGATAATTAAAGTCCCGGCTTTCTCTAGCAGAAAGAAGCAGCTTCTCATTAAAATGGGATTTTCAGATCTTTTTTGATGCCCCCTCCAGACACGGGAGGGAAAAACCTGCCGGGTGTTGCTGCTGGCGGGGCTGGCCTGGGGGCTAAACCCAAGTTGAACCCCAAACGGAATACGCACCAAAAAGGAAATCCCTCTTTGCAAACGGGAGGTTTTGCAGGACTGAGACAACACCCAGAAAAGCCGCTCGCTTTTTATCTTCATCCTTTCTCACGGCATTTACCCAGCGGGGAGGGTCCGACCCCGCTTTGTCCCAACAGCACGACACGCACCATCACCACCACCCACCGCAAACACCGCCGGCGAAAACCCCCCAACGGGGGAATCTCAGCTGAGAAATAACCCTCCCGTGGCAGGCAGCCAGGCTCCCGCTGCACCCAGGCGCTTTTTTCATCCTCAGAACATTGTGGCAGACGCTTAACAGCCCGTGTCTGTGCGGCATCCGAAGGCTCCGACCGCCTCTGCCGGGCGATGGCAAGGTGCCGGTGGCGCTGGTGGCCCGGGAGGGCACGGAGCTGCTGGAGCGAGTCCCAGGCACCCGCCGGCACCTTTGGTACATGCACAGCAAAATATATAATTTTATCTTATATATATATATACAAAAAAAAATAAAAAAAAATATATATACACACAAAAAATATTTAAACATATTGTCCTGGTTTGAGGTAAAACAGAACTAATTTTCTGCTCAGTAATTTTACTTTTTCAGCTGGGCCTCTTCTAACGAACTAAACCCTGGAATTAACAGCACGTTGTTCAGAAACTGTTCACTCTCACACTGATAGGACCCGATTATACCAAGGAATGGTGAGCAGAGAGGCCCTTGCTTATTGCTATAACAACCAAGGTCAGGGAAATTTGTTACTTGCCCCGTTGGAGGGTCGGAAGTGGAAAAGCAGAGGGGTCCCGCCTGTGGGGAGGAGGGGACAGGAGAGGTGACCCAAACCTCACCAACAGGGGATTCCATCCCATCTGCATCACGCCCAGCATAAAAGCTGAGGGATCAAAGGGTCACCTCTCTTTCTTCAACGGCCGACATCCGAGAAGGAACCTGTCTGTTCTTCTGCCTTTGATCCCGATCCGAGCGTCAATCCGGTCAAAACCACGACACGTCTATACATATAGATCTATAGAATAAAATCCAGCGGGTCGAGCCAAGCCAGACCTGCATCAGCCCCACGCGTCCGCACTGAGCCTCCCCCAGGCTCCCTCGCAAAGCCCCCGTGAAAATGGGTTTTTGAGGCAGGACTGAGGCCGCCGCTGCTCTTGCCGGTGCTGGAAGGTTCTCTTGGGTCGTGGCCAGAGTCTAATTGGGGTAATTATATTCTGCTGCAAGTTTACACATTCGTAGGGAGAGATATATATCTATACAGCCTGCATATGTAGAGATAACAGTAAAAACAATAATTACGTTAGCGTTAGCTCTGCAGAAGTGTTTAAACCTCCTTGTTACATATTCAAGCAAGCAATGCATCACTAACCGCCTTTCCCTCGGCGCTGGAACGGGTCTGTGCCGAATTACAACCCTAAATTTGCTTTGGCTTTTGCATTCGGGGTGGGGGGGGGTTGTAATCGTCCTCTCCCCTGGCCCAGGCCCTGCATCCATCTGATAACGCTGGAAACCGGGCAGCCGAGCTCCCCGGCTGTAATCAGATGACACAGTCCTGTGTTGCTGGAGATTACCATTCCGGCACTGGTAATTAGTGGGTTTTCAGCAGCCGGTACTTGGCAGGCACCGGTGCCTGCGTTTATCAGCAGGGAACGTGTGTTACAAACCGGGCTAGGTAAATAATTGATTTTTTTTGGTGCTCTCAGATCTGGAAATATTTTTTTAGGAAGCGGGGAAAAAAAAATGATGCTTAAAAAATTAAGAGACGTCCTAGAGAGCTGGTGAGAATAAATGAAACATTTTTTTCGCCCTCAAATTAATTGTTTTGCTCTGGATGAAAGCGTTTTTCTAAAAGAACCATGGCATACCAGAGAAAAGTGGGGAAAAAAAAACCAAATCAAACTGAAAACTACAGTTAAACTTCAAAAATGCGAACGGAAATGTTTTGACACGTTCAAAATTTGTGTTTTGGTTTGTTTTCTTTGGACACAGACATTTCAGCAAGACGAGAGGCGTCTGCGGCAAGCTCTGGTGTAACCGGGCACCGCCGGCATCGATGGGGAGGAGGAGAGAGAGCCCCTTCCCCGCTTCTACCTCTGCAGCCAAACCGCCACAAACAGCCACGGCTGCCAAATAAATCAGGGCTTTTCCCTTCAGGTTTTTAAGTAAGAGTAAACAGTTATTTATATGAAATATGTGCCTTGTTCTAGACGCCCGTGGAAAAGGCTCAGCCATTCTTACCGATGATCTGATATACAGTTATGTGTTTTTATAATACCAATCGATAAGGTAGGCAGGCAGCGTGCGCGGGGGGAACGTATCACCAGGGATCTAATTAGTTTTTATTACTGTAATAACTCAACAAGTGGACCCGATGCTATTAAAAATAATGAAAGCTTTATCTCCGCGATAATTATTTTTCCTTTGAAAGCGCGTACGGATGCGTGCCCACACACACCTATGGACTGGAGATAAGAGGATGAGCTCAAGTGATTAACTCTCCCAATATGAAATCTGGATTTATTTTTGTAATTTCACTGTTAAGCCCAGGATTTGGCAGTATCTGGTGGGTGTCACGGTGTGTCTGGAGCCGGGAAGGGACCTCTCCACCTTTCGCCCTGTTGAATACCCTGGGGCTCCATCCTTCCCGTCACCACAGAGGTGAACCCAAGGAAAGGAAAGCTGTGCGACCCGAGGCCGGGGTGATGGCCACGGTGGGGATTCGATGACCGGTGGCCATGGAGACCCTGTCCCTGCTCCAGCGTGACCCAGCACAACGTGTGGGGCATCCCTTGCCCCATGACTTAGGGGTGGATGATCTCACGCCCCTTCCCTCCCCTGCCGCTTTTCTCTCCATCTCCTCTCCCGGCTGGGACAAACCCGAGAAGGAATCATAAGCGCAACCAAGTCCTTTGGCAGATATAAAAACAGCACGCGTTTGTCCTAATTACATTGCTGTGAAAGAGATGGGTTCAGGCATTTCTGGGATGCCGGGGGAACGTAACAAGCATTAACGCGCGCGGCGGCGGGCGGAGGAGAGGAAATTGCCGGGCGATGAAGGCAGACGGAGCACTAATGCATTCAGCTGCCTCTTTAACCCAGCTAACAAGCGGCGGCGCTGGCATTCGCTGTGACAGCACCCGCCTTATCGCTGGGTCGGGGACCGCGGCGGTGACAGTCCCACCTCCGTCACCACGTCGCCGAGGGGCTCAGAGACCTGGCGGGGAGGTGTGCGGCTGGGGAGAGGATGGGTGTCCCAAGGGAGCTGCTCCTGCCCGGGTGGGAGCAGCCCCAGGGCTGCCATTCCCCCGCTCTCTCTCCCCCGGGTCCCTCTGGTTCCCGTCCTCTCCCCGTGGCAGGAACAGACGTGGCCAAAAAGAACCTTTGCTCGGCTCCGAGCTGCCTCCCGTGTCCCATTGTCACAGGGCACGTGGGGTGGCCGCTCCAGTGGTGAGGAGTTAGGGTTAGGGTTAGGGTTAGGTGCCAAAGGGCCACCGGTGCCATCAATAACCACCGACACCTCCTCACCGGAATACGGATGGGGGTCACCAAAACCACCGTCAAACCCACCTTGGCTGGGCTGACGTTACAAACCTGTTGGCCAGCAGAGACCCCGCGAGGCTGCTGGTCGCCCCTGGGGACCTGATGTCACTTCTCTGAGGATGCCCTGGGCAAGAGAAGAGAAGGGAGAAGGCAGAAGGATTAATTTTCAGCTCCCCTGACCCCCGCTGGGCTCCGGTAGCCCTCACAGCAGTTATTAATGAAAGATTGTTGCTGGCAAACTGCACAACCTGGGGGACAGTGACAGGATGCGGCCACTCACACTGCTCCTGCAATTGCAATTTGCAAGGAAAAAAAGAAATAAAGGGGAAAAGGGATCAATCAGCACCAGCCGTAGCACGTGGCAGGGAGCATGGGAACTGGGGAGGGACCACAACAGCTCTCCAGTTTGGAGAACACAGCTCTGCTCTTCATCAGGGTTTGCTTTCACATACATAACTAAATTCAATGCTCCTGCTCTTAGGGGCAGCCAGGTTTTTCTATTACACTCCACTTGCGAGTTCCCTGGGAATTTATGCCTTTTAATAGCTTTATCTAACAGCTCCTTAGAAAAAAACAGCTCTGGATGTCCATTTTCTTCCCCAAGACACCTCTCAGATGGACTCGGCTGCAGCACCTCGGTGCCAATTAACCAGTGGGAGATCTCCCCGCGCTCCCAGCCCTGCTCCATCCCACCAGCCGGCAGCTGGGGACCGGCCCCTCGCCCCACCTCGGCATCCCTCACCCAGGAACAGGGACCAGGGGAGGAGAAATTTGGTGGATGCTCCAGCAACAGCCACTAGCTTTGGAGCAAGGGCTCGGTCTGGCTCTGGCAAAATGGAAGGACAGCAGCAGCTCTGCGCCCTTGTCGCCCAAAAATCTCCTTAAATCTACAAGTTTCTGCAAACTGCAGCTTCTCACCCCTTCAGGCAGTGAACGCCCCAGAGCCCCTCTGCCCCCTCAGCCTTTGCTCAGCATCTTCTAAGGGGAGCCAGAAACAGGATTTGGCCTAAAATATACATAATAAATAATAGTTGTATAACTTAATGTGCAGATTAAGTTGTGATCACTTAATACAGTGCTGATTCCCATCTAATTTGGATGAAGTCAAGGGTAAAATCCTCATTAAATCACCCGAGTAGAAGTAGGTGTTTTCATTTCCAAGAAACTTCTATTTCTTTATTTCATCCTGCACATTAACACACCCATTGCTTTATCTTTACCCTGCAAGTAAGTGCAGCCGTTCCTCAATTCTTTTTGTTAATTTTTAATAGAAGCCCACAGCCACCTGCTAGGAGGAACCCGGCAACACGTGGGTTGTTGGCTTTGCCTGATTTATTGTGTTCTGCCCTGCCCAGCTTCAGATCCTCTGTATATCACAGTGCAATCCATAAATCTACCAGCAATTGGGGTTATTCGGCGTGTCGAGCTTCTGCTCCTGCTTTTCCTTGCGAGCTTTCAGGAGTTAGCGTACACGGGGTGGTGTTATTCCCTCTGTCCCTCCTTCCCAGCGTTGCTGCAGGAGTTATTTATTGCGCTCAGCTCAGGGTAATTGCTAGAAAATGAAGTTCTGTTTGTTGTTGCCAAAAGGAGAAAAGAATAAGGGATTTAGCAGAAAGCCCTGTTTGCTGCACGGTGCGATAGCTGACTCCTCCAAAAGTCCTGATCACGTAGCTGTCCAGATAAAATAAAGTCTGCTCTCCCTCTAATGAAGCCTCTATGTATTCCTACTTAGAGCAGTCACTCATTCCCAATTTGATTTAAAAGAAACCCAAAACTCTTCGGATTTGAGGCGATCATGAATTTCCAGCTTGCTCATAAACACAGCCCGGGGTAGTTAATGGGTTTCAAGAGAATGAGCTTTGTTGTGAGCTCCTTGGTGCTCAGTGTCTGGGCTGAACTCCACCTCCAGAAACGCGGCTGTGCCAGGGCCACATCCTGCTCTCCTCACCCCATCCACATCACCCAGGGCTGCCCATCACCCCAACGCAGACCACTTCCCCCTCACCTCCTCTTTGACAAGAACAATCTACCCAAGGCAGAAACGCTCTCAAAGATGCTCAGACTCTCCCCGTGGCTTTGCACAACATCCCGGATCTCCCCATCCTTCAGCATCTCCCCCCTACACACCCCAGCAGCTCCCTCCAAACCACTCCACAACCCCAGGAGGAGCGGGGCTGCAGAATATATCAGCGTTCGGGTGCTGCCCACCCCGGCCCCAGGGCACTGAATGCCCCCCTACACCAAAGGGGTCTGACCCATGGCCGTGGGGCGCTGGGGAGCCCGGGGCTTTGTCCCCTCCAGCCCAAACAGGGCAGCTCCCAAGGGAGCAGCGGCGTGGGATGGGGCTGGATGTGGAAGTACAAGACTTAGTCTCTCGCTGATGTGTATCTTCCCTCCGGGTAATGTTTTCCCGACAAAGAAACAGGCTCTCAGATGTCTGCATTTCTACTCGGAGAGCTCGGGAGGGGGTAGATGTGTTTTGCATGAAGTTTTTCCCTTTTGGAAGTGTGGGGCTGGATTTTTTTTTTTTTTATTCTTAAGCACCCAGAATAAGTTAACAAAAAAGAAAAAAAGAAACAAAGAAGTAAACAAATTGCAGAAGCCCTTTCCTACGGCACAAGCAGGTCCAGAGGAACCCAGGGATGGAGGGTGGATGGGGTCGGTCACAAACTGGATGCCAAGGAAAAGGCTGGGGGAAACCCATCCCTCTGCATTGCCTGGGCATGTGGTGCCTGATGAGGAGCTGGAGGTTATTTGTTCCCAGCCCTCCCCCCTGCCCCAGCATCCCCCACACCCAGCCTGGCCTCTCCATTTCAGCCCTAAATGCTCTGAAAAAAGGATTTTCTCCTAAAAGCTTGCCCCTCCTGGTTCTGGTCCAGGTCCCACCAAGGGGACCGTTCCCAGCAACCCCCTCGCAGCTGCTTTTCTGCCTCTCTCCTGCAGCGGGATAATGGCTTTCCTCTGCTAAAAACAAATTAGATTTTCTTGTCAAGAGCTAAATTGCAGGACTTTTTCACCAGTAGATCAAAGGGCTTGTGTTATTCCCTATTTTGAAGTGCTCTGTACAGCTGGATGACAGCAGAAGGAATTCATCGCTCCCTGCATAGTGCCTATTCACCCTCCAAGGGGTTTTTATACTGATGCCTCTGATCAGAAATGAACTTCTCCCAGGGGGGCTATTGAAGAGATACCAAGATGCTATTAGAACATCACCTTCCCTGTCCTTTAATTTGCAGAGAGAACTAGCAGAGGGGAAAATCAGCTGGTGCAGTGGAAAAGACCCCAAAGTTAGCTGCCAGTGGCTGCAAATATAAGATGATGCTGCAGGAAGTCTCCCAGTATTAAGCACAAGTCCCTGAAATGTGCTACCACTTGGCAGTTTTCGGATTATTTATGGCCTTTTATGCAGAACAAACCTGCCTGCCTCCACAGGCTTCCCCGTCAGCTGGCTGGCAAACAAGCTGACATGAAAAGCTTTATGAATAACACATGGAAACAGAAAATAAGATAGATAATACAAGGTAGAAGGGAAGAGAGAGCCACCATTTAAATAATTCTGCTGTATTGCCATCTGTCATAAATTATTGAGAAGGGCAGGCAGGCCAAGGTGAAGCTGGGGCACAGCCCAGGGGATGCCTTGCTCACTGGTAGTGATCTGCAGCCTCAAAACCACCCGGGATCGCTCCAGCAACTTGCCTCGGCTGATTGGAACTAGTCTTTGGGTTTAGTCTCAGGTAAAAACTAATCTGCTTCTGGAGGCAGGAGGTCTGCTCTGCCGTGCTGGCAGAAAAGGAAAGGTTCAGCATCTCCCGTATCTCCAACCCTTCCAGCATCTCCAACCATTCCAAGCACCTTCTTGCATGGGCTTCTCCCACCCCCTGCTGGGACTTGGCGCACACCTGGGGGCTGCACAGAGCCCAACCTCTCCCTTCTCCGTCCCGAATCCTCTTTCTTCCTCATTTTTCAGCCACAGCCTCCAAAAACAAACCCTGGCATCCCTTCATTGCTAAAGGCAGGGAAATAACCAGCCCACCAGGAGCTGACTCCCCAAAGCCAGCTGTTGAATAAAGCCCCCCCAGAGAACAGCCACTGACGTCAGATTTCTCTATATGCAATATTTAAAGGGATGCTGGCGCGGGAACGATGTAAATCCGGTGTGAAAGGAGCAGTGGGGGTGTTTCCCACTCCTCCCGCCCCGAGGAAAGCAGAAGAAGGAGCTGTTTGTCCCAGGGCCTTGTTTGCTCCCTGACAGCAAGTGCAGCTCAAAGCAGGAGCATCCTCCTCGTCCTCCTGCCCCCACCACGGAGCCAGGCTGGCACCTCCCAGCAGCCCTGAAATGACCACAGACACGCTTTTTAGGATGACATAGAAAAATATCCCCTCCAGCTTGTTCTTCCCTGCCCTAATTCTCCCCTTCTGAGTGGGAGTATGACACTGTGTTTTTTCTCTCCCTGGGCTGAAGCCATCAGCTGTGCTGGATCCGGAAAGGTAAGGCGCCTTTTTCTGTCACCCTGTGCTATATGTGTCACCCTGTGCTATATGTGTCACCCTGCGGCACTTCAGTGTTGTCCCTGTGCTGCGCAGCAGAGCCATGGCACAGCTCAGAGCAGGGTTTTGTTAGGAAACGGGGAAAGAGGCAGCATCTCAGCATGGAGAAAACCCGCCGGGTCCTCCTGAAAACAGGTTTTTTTTGAAAGCCCATGAAGGAGTCGGTGGGCAGACAAGGCGTCGGGAGCCCAGCATCCTTGGGGAATGCCTCTCCCCAGCCTCCTCTTGCACAACAGGCTGCTTCATCCGTGGGTCCTGACTGCCCTATGGAATCCAGGGAAGCACGGGGAGCAGTTACCCACACATTTAAGCATCAATCTATGCAGAAAGAAGCAGCTATAGGGGATTTAAAAGCTCTGTGTGATGAGCGTGTAACACCAGCTAGCCAAGAGCACCTCTGCAGTGACGTCCCTGCGGTCACACGTGCTGTTAAAACCCACATCCCTGCCTTAGACAAGGACATGGGTCAGCAGTGCAGTTACGGGGGGGTTCTGCACCTCACAGCCCAGGGCTGATCTTAGCCAGCCTAAAACATCGTTAAGCTAACGGGGCAAGCTGAGACAGAGGGTGGTTTGTCACCCACTGGTCCCAAAGCCCAGCCCTTGAGCTCTAACCAACACTTCACAGCAACCCCAAAAGGCACACTGTTCTCCTCACCACTGCGGAGAGAATTATTAGGCCAAAAAGAAGCATCATTTAATTTCGTAAGCGATAATGTGATAGCTATAAATGCTGTCTTTCAGCAGAAACGGCTACAGAATACAGTTATGGGCTGGCTACGGCCAACCGTGCCCGCGCTGCAATTCGTTACCATTGTTGATTCCCCCCCGCC
>JAOXJK010000009.1:1088610-1106654 GCA_025774025.1 Xenus cinereus
TCTTCTCCAGACTAAAAAGCCCCAAGTCCCTCAGCCTCTCCTCATCAGAGAGATGCTCCAGGCCCCTCATCATCTTTGTAGCCCTCTGCTGTCCCATCTCCATCAGTTCCCTGTCCTTCTGGAACTGGGGAGCCCAGAACTCCTCTTCCCCCTCCTGTCCCCATCAGCAATTCATGTCCCAGAACCTCTTGGACCAGCCTGAGACAGTCACTGGGTGGTTTTAAGGCGATCTGGAGCGTAACTGAGGGTTGCCATCCCTCATGTTACGTGCTGGGGATGGGCCTGGGTGGGATTCCTCTGTCTGAGGGGCTCAGCCCCTCTCAAGTCCAGCCAAAATGACATAATTATCTTGCAATGCTTAATTTCGACTCTCAAGTACCAAAGCTCCCACTATTGATATCTGGAATCTCAGCTGCAGTATTCCCCTTGCTAGATTTTTTTTTTTATTCTTAATAACAGGGTACAATTGGTGCTAATGAATAGAAACACAATAAGCAAAAATCCCAGTAGTCTCCCTGCTGCCCTCCCGCCTCCGCTGAGACTCACTGCTGGCTGTGGCTGCTCGATCTGCACTGACCAGGGCCATAGAGACAGAACCAGCTTCTGCTCGTTGGCTTGGCTGGACAGTGCTGGATGTCCAAGGGTGGACATGCGAGACCCGCAAGGGAAATGGTCTCCACACACCCCAGAGAACTGGAGAGGTACCTGGTCGCTGGGGTGAAGATGGTCACTGGTCCCAGTATGATGTGTCCCGAAAGCTGGATGGAGCAGAGCTGGTCCCATCCTTCCTGCCTTGGGGTGGGAAACAACTCATCTTAAAACACTTACCCCTCCAAGCAGGACTGGCTTCGTCCCCATGGCTACGGCAGCACTGGTGTGGATGGTGTGGATTGCAGACTCCGTGGTGGCAAGGGGGCTCCTTGCTGACCTTGTCCCCAGCCAGGTGACAACCAGAAGAGCCGGGTCCCTCCTGGGAACAGCACCACGTTTTCACTGCAGGCTGCTGGCAACCGCCGCTTGCTCCATGGACACACTCACCTGTGGTTCTAAAGAGATTGTGACTGAGCACAGATTCCTCTCAAACCTTCAGGCTGGTCCATAACCACCAGCACTTCATCTGGGGCTTTCCTGGTTACTGGTGCTGATGCACCAAACCGCCAAGGGAGCTGGGCTGGTACCCCCTTGGTTGTGAGTGAAGAGTTGCTCCTTCTAATCAGATAACAAAAGGGTTACGAAATAATTGAAGAGGTTAATGAAATAATCAAGTAAAATATGGCCCCTATCTAGCAGAGGACAGGAGCTGACACCAGAACCATGGCCGCTCTGGAGTCACGAGCCCTGGCTCCAGCCACAGCCGGGAGGAGGTGCTTCGGGTGCAGGTAAAAACATAAAATCCCTGCAGGAGAGAGTTTCGGGCTGTAACTCAGGGACAGGAAGGTCTAGAGGAGATGGGATTCTCTAAAGCCCAAGGTTTC
Source organism: Xenus cinereus (assembly GCA_025774025.1). NCBI lineage: Eukaryota > Metazoa > Chordata > Aves > Charadriiformes > Scolopacidae > Xenus > Xenus cinereus. The sequence goes on from JAOXJK010000009.1 coordinate 1,090,086, forward strand.
CTGCTTCTCTAGAGAGGCAGCAAAAAGGGAAGCACTAAACTCTCCTCCACCTTGTTGCAAACGGTAAAAAAGAGATCCCCCTCCATTTTCCTAAGAACAGAAGTCACACATTTTGTTTCTCGCCCCCTGCCTCACCTGAGGAGCTGGCAGTGGTCGCAGCCACGTTGGCAGATGGAGGGGAACTGCTCACAGCCATCTGGTTGTAGCCACGGAGCATTGCACGGCTTCAGAGGAACATGTGGCTTGAAATGGAATTTACCATGTCTGAAGGCCCTTTCTCACTGTTTATACACGTCTGTAGGCTCGCTCTGGGACGAAAGCCACCATCCATGTCCGACTGCCCGTTCCTGGATCCAGGCTCTTGAGAAGCGGCCCCAGACCCGGGCCAGGAGCCAGGACCTGGCACTCTGCTCCTGCAGCCACCGGCCCCGTCTGGAGGCTGGGCTGCAGATCAAAGATCCGCGTGTGCCCGAAGGTCCATCCGTGGATCAAAGCCACCACTCGCTTCTCCGGGGCCGTTGCCTGGAGAACATCTGCCCGGCTCTGCCAGGAGGGACCTGCATCGGTGCCTGGCAATGAGAGGAATATCTGGCCACGTCCCTCACCACCACTCGCTTGTTTTCCCGTTGTCTTTGATCAGATCTACCGCTGGCACCTCACTTATCTCAGCCGCATCTCCAGGAGCCTGCTTTGTCCCTGTTTTCTACTGCAGCTTCCAGGAGCCAAGCCCGGAGGGATGCTTGGAGAAGGGCTCTGCTGCCGGCAGAGAGAGTGGAGGCTGGAAGCTGAACCTGGTAGCCCCCAAAAAACACTTCACTAGTCCACAACCACCCTCATCCTTTCTGTCAGGAGCCATATGTGGTTCTGAACATGAAGAAATCTGCCCCCGTTGCAAACTGCATATAAACACCTGCACTTCCCAAAACCCCAGACCGGGCTCCTCGTGCTTCATTAATTCACACAGACTTTTAAACTTCTTTCTTTCCCCGCACTTCCAAAAGCTGCTGGAGCTTATCAAGAGATGAAAGATTGAAGGACATGCATAATTAATGGCCTGGCTTTATTTAAATAATTTAATTTTGCCATCACATCTGCATTCTTCAGGTATGGCTTTAATTCTTTAATTACAGAAGAGTGTGCCACAGTGCTTTGCCTGATTAACAGTTGAAAATTAAGGCTAGATTGGAGTGGGAGAGAAGGATGTGTCAATACAGTAATAAGAATATAAAGTAGCTTGATAAAAAAAAGTAAAGAATGTCTTTGGCTTAGCAAATCTATCTTCTTTAATAGTCCTATATCCCAGGGCATTTCCAGGAGGATTTTTCCCTGCCCCTCAAGAGGGTTTGAGGGGTCCCAGGGAATGAAGAAGAGTCCTTTGTAGGCTGAAATTCGCCCACAGCCTGGGCAAGCAGAGGGGGATGCTCACCCTCTCCTCTCCCCAGTACCGGGGCGGGGGGGGGAAGAAGCCTGATGGGTCTGGGCAAACCCTGAGGAATCCCAAAAAGAAAGGCTGGCTTTCTACAAAGTTTTGCAGAGATCTTGCTATTAATGCTGAATTTAGAGAGCAGAATTGAGGCTCTGGGACCAGCAGAAGCTGAATTCTCTCATCGCAAGCTGGTATTTTCAACCTCTAGAAAGGAAGGGAAAAAAAAAAATCCTCTGGTCAGTTGAGGCAAGGTCCTTTGCCAGCAATTATCCGAGGACCGATACTGATGCCAGCTGCAACGGATAGCTCTTCTCCTTGGCTCCATTCCCAGCCTGGCACTGAGAAGAGGTACATCAACCTGGGATGGCAGCGGTGGAAAAATAAGCAGTAAAAAAAACCTACAGAGAGAAAAAGCATCTGAAAGAGCCAGGCGCTGGAGCTGTGGTTTTCTGCATGGGGTGAGGACGGGCAATACCCACCGCTGATCCCCTGTCCTGGCTGAGCACACCCCAGGCTGCCGTTCCTCCTGCTCGGGGGGTTCCACTCCCCCAGCTCCCTTTTCACTAACCTTACCTTTATTTTTCTCTGAAGGCTGGGAAAAGCTTTGGGAACAACCCGGATGTTATTTTCTATGTTTTCTTTGGGGACAGCCGCTCCCAGCATGGAGGGATTTGCTCATGGCTGTGGTTCTCCCTAGACCTGGTTGCAGCTCCCTTGGGACACCCAGACCCATCGGTGAGGGGACCCACGGGCGCAACAGGAGCCAGCAACGACCTCCTGTGATTAATTTATTTCCCAGAGGGGAACAGAGGGGCTGGCAGAGGAGGCAGCTTCATCAGCCCGAGGAAAACTGGTGCTGCCAAAGGCTGGCTGATAAAGGCTACGGTCCCTACCCAGGGCAGGAGCACAGCCCTGGAATATTAAACGTAATGGTAAGATGATAATGATTAATTATCTCACCTGTCTGCAAGGGGAATAATTTTCTCTTTACTGGAATAACTAAACCAGCTTCTTTTACACACTAATAGCGCTTTACTGTCACACAGCATCTGAAATCCGAGCACTTCACACCGATTTGGTTAAGGAGGACACGGCGCTGCCAGGGCTGGCTGAAGGGTCCCCCGGGATGGCTCTGCCCACGGCCAAACTGCAGCCTGTCCCCAGGAGGTAGGTGAAGCCAGTCCTGCTCCGAGCCCTTATTTTCACCCCCACACACGCCCCGACACCCCCTGGGATTTTCATGTGCCAAAAATTCAAAGCCACAAATAAACCCCAGCCTCCTCCCGGCTCCCACACCCGTAGGTGATGCTGAATCCCAGCTCTGCCTGAATCCCGGGCAGGGAAACGCTCCTGCACCCTCACCCCGGCTGGGGGGCAGGAGTGGGGGCTCGGCTATAACTCACACTGCAAGTACAAATGAAATGCCACTTTTTTTTCTTTTTTTCCCCCCCTTTTTTGGTCTTCCAAATTCTGGAAAATGAATTATGCATTTCCCCCCCTAGCGCTGAACTATAAATTCTCCTTTTAGTGCTTAGAACACTTCTGAAGAACAGAGGTACCCGGCTGCTGCCCCCCTCCTTCCTCCCAGATGCAGAATCTCAGTTAAATAACACAAAAATATGACATACTCGGGTTTTTCATTTAGGTGCTGATTTACTGTGGTTGCTGCTCATCTTACAGCCCCCTGTGATGGATTTTATATCACTCATCTGTTCAGATGAGGATGGGAGGAATTTGTACAATCTCAGCATCTTCCTGGGAGATAAAACCAAGCGTGTTCATCCCAAGGCCCAGGCGTAGCTCGGGGAGACGCAGCATAACCCACCCAACGGAGGTCCCAGGAACCACTCCTGACTTTGCCACCAGCTCCCTGCAGCCCTTTGCCAAGTCCCTCCTGCTCTGCACTTTTCCAGCCTCCCAAACAACCCCAGTGACTTTTCTAAGGGGCTTTACCTGCCCCCAACCTCCCAGATCATGGCTCTGAAGACTCTTTACGGTCAGTTTTTTCCACACCACCGTCATCTAAGTCTTTCAAATCCCCCGGCCGAGAGCACCTGAAAGCCCAGGTGCGAAACCCTGGGCAGCTACAGAACTTTTGAAAGCTCACGAGCATCTTAAAACCCCGCTCTGTTTCCCTACTCGAGTTTTAAGCAGGAGACTCGATGTCTGGGGGAACTGAATCCCATGGCTCCCACCACCCTCAAAAGAGTTGAAACGCCAGCCTGAGCTCTGGATCTCATGGTGGAGCAGTATTTACCTGGTTTTTATGCCCCTTTGACAGCCGAGGTCACCTCTCTGCCCTGCAAGGGAACACGGGGGGGGTGAGAAAAGCTGAACGCCCCCCCGCAGCTACTGTGTGATCTCCAGCTCTATTGTCACAGCCCCATCAGACCGAGGATTATTCCCCATCTCACAAAACCCTTTAATTTTAGTGGTATCATTACTATTTGATCGCTGTCACCGTACCAGAGGAGCCGATTGTTTCCAACCTTTAGGAGAGAAGCCGAAGGGGGCAGCTGAGCAGTTTTCTGTGGGACGTCCAGCTGTGATAATGCAACGGGGAAGGCTGAGCTCCGAGACTCAGCAGGGGTTTCCCTTCCTCACACACCATTTTTCCCCACTCCGTCCAAGAAGCTGCAGGTCTCCCTGGACAAGCGGGTTTGGGGCAAATCCATCAATAGCTTCAGGACCAAATTGCTTGACCCCAAACCCACACGTGTGGTGAAACCACGGGTCAGCGGAGATGGGACACAGCAGATTGTGAGAGTCTGGTCTCGTGGATGGTAACCAGGATGGGGGCGAGGAAAAAGCCCATGGAGCAAGAGGCAGAGCCCTGACATCTGGCACCCGAAGCCCATCCCCAGCCCTGCAGCACCCGCTCCTCATTGCCGGCTGAGTTACCTCCGCAGTTAATTATTCCAGCATTTCATTACTCACCTCACTTGGTATCTTCCCTGCTCCCGTCACAAATGCGTTTCCAGGTGCTCTGTCGAGCGCTGTGGAGTGAAACCAGCACAGCCACCGCCGTAATTCACCCCGACAGCAGCGGCTCCCTCCATCCTCCCAGCAAGAGCCTGCCCTGCCCTGGTACCCAGGCAGGGGGATGCTGAGAGGGATGCAGGCATTCAACGGCACATGGATGGACCCCCAGAGCCAGCAACATCCACCAGTAACATAAATAAATACCACCACAACCCCCTCCCCTGCTGGAGGCAGAAGGAGACAGGGCGGCTGCTTTAGCTAATTGAAACAATTACTATAATATTTCCTTTCTTCAGGCGAAGTTCTGCCAAAAAGCAAAGGGAGCGGGAGCCGCGGGTGGATTGTATGTATGGGACACCCCGAAGAGTTAATCACTCATTTACAAAGCGTTGATATAAATTGCTGTTAATTAGCTCCGTAAATGCTTATTGTGCTGGCTAAATTAGTACCTGCTGGAGGGGGTTAGATGTGCTGCGTGGTTTAAATGTTGTTTATTTCTCAGGGGACCGGCTGCAGAGGGTTTGGGAGCCCTGAGGGGTGGGAGGGCTTCACAGCCCCCTCCTGCTGGGACATTTGCTTTTCCACTCACCTTCATTTTCTGTCCTTTCCTTTCCAACTGGCTGATTTAGGACGAGTGGTGGAGAGGCCCATGGGGTGACACTGCTGGGCACCGAGGCAGTGACCGCCACCAAGATCCCAAGAGGATGTACCTTAGGAAGGACACTAAACCCCTTTGCAGAAGCCTCCAGTGCCAAATCCCAGTGGCAATACAATGCCTGGAAACTGAAGAATTATCAACTGAGCCGAACCTGCAGCCAGGGCCATCTGACCTGTCCCCAAAGGACCCAAACAACAAGGGTACCTTGTGAACTAGAAGCAGAAAGGACCAACAATAACCTACTGGGAAAGCTCTGTGGAGCTCCAAGAGGTGGTGACCATCTCTCCTCCCTCAGTGGCCTCTTAAATCCAGTAAGAACACTATTGGTGCCACAAAATTCAAAGCAAAACACATCTCGGGCTCATCGTGCCCCGAACTGGCTGTCCCACATTCCAGCACAGCCCGACACGTGGCACAGCCTGCTGAAACCTCCCCAAAGAAACCTCACCTCCGTCCCACTGCTTTCCTGCCAACCTTATTTCAAATAAAGCAGCCTAGGCCAGAGAAGAAGGGAATGAAACCAAAAAGATAAAGCGCCTGTGATCTGGAAGAGACAAATAAAAGGCAACGTGAGAGCCACAGAGAGCGCATCAAACTCGCACCGGTGAAGCTGGCGTGGGCTGAGCAGCAGCAGCATCAGGACATCAAAGATCGTGTAACGCCCCCCTTTTTTTTTTAAAACAAATTTTGTCAATCAGTGCCGAGATGCAAGGTAATTGCAGACAGTCATCGGCAAGGGGGAGAGGGGAGGCGTTCAGCAGAGAAAGCAACCTAATTAAAGCAAATTAAGGCATCCTGGAGCAGAAACGCTCGGGTGCAGGGCTTGGAGGGAGCGTGAGAAGATGGGGGACCCCATTATCCCACCGAGCTCCACGCCAGGGGCATCTCCTGCCTCCCTCAACAGAGCTGACCCAGCCTGATAAAAACCTGCTGGAAAAGCAAAATGATCCATTCTGCATAGAGAGGGGAATCGGCTCAGTGCTCTGGGAGGGGGCAGAGATGTGTAGTTATTTCCCAGACCGCATGGAGTTGGGCTTGAGTGAGAAGGAACCTACTGGTCCTGCCCAGGACTCGGGGAAAAGCACTGGTGCGGGAACCCCTAGGATAAGGCTGAATACAGGTCAGAGCAAAACCATGCCAACAGACTCCACTGGGGAGAGCAGAAATGAAAACGCACCTGTTTATCACTGAAAAATCCAATCTCAGAGCCTCTCAAGAAAACGTGACAGGAGACACACAACAATGTACTCAATGTCCCTTTCCAACTAGAAAATTCTCTGTGAATTTCCAGCTTAAAAACCAACATCAATTCAGCCCCAGACCCGGATCAGGAGAGACGTTACCAGCAGTTGGTCCCACTTGGGCAGGTTGTGCTCTATTTTTTAGCAGAGACGTTGCGAAATAAATCACAATTTCACAGGGTTCGCTTGTTTTCTTTGAAGATCTTGTTTAAATACCTGTTTTCAAAGGGTTTTTTTTTTCCTGACCTGGCGTGCCAGAGGGTCCACGAGCTCCCCGGCAGAGCAAGCACCGATTCCTTGCTGGAGGGGCTGGACCACAGCTGGAATAACGTCACATCCCATTAGCAGGGAGCAGGTGAGGAGAGAGGAGGGCACCGAGGGGGACGGCGGCCAGATGCTGGCTGGGTTTGGCTCTCTGAGGATGAGCCCGAAGCCGGCCACGCAGCACAGATGGATCCGCATCGGGGGGCTGTCCTGCCTGGACACCCCATCCGTGGGGTCCCCGGGGCGGAGGGGACAGCCTGGGGATGGGGAGAGAGGTTGGGGCTTGCCTGCGTCCTCCGTCGTTGTCCCTTCATAGGAGCCGGGACCCGCTTCCGAGCATCCGGGGCTCCGACCTCCAGCCCGGGGAGACGGGCTGGTCCCTGCCGTCCTCAAGCACCCTCCAGAGGGTCCTAGGAGAAACCTTGGGCAGGTCATGAAAAAGGCACCAGAAAAATGTAAGAAAAGCAATGCAAAAATTTATATTTTATTTTAATTCAAAAATTTAAAATAGCTTTCAAATTCCGTAAAGTATGCCTGGACACAATGGAAAGCCTCATATACAGAGACAGATAAATTAAATTGTATATACTGCAGACAAGCCAAGTGTATGTATAGATTACATATTTACACTTTTATGTAAACCATATTTATACATTTTATTACATTTACAAAAAAAAGCTGATCTTCCACTACTGTTTACTACAATAATGAAAAAACATTTACATTGTGTTTTTTACCTGTACAAACTTTTGAGTCATAAAAATATATCTCTGTACAAAAGAGGGACTTTTTTTTTAATTTTTTTCATTTTTTTCCCTTTTTTTTAATTGTTTTTTTTTCCCCTTTTTTTCTTCTTTTTTTTTTTTTTTTTTTTAACATAATGCAAGTCCTCTGGGCACAAGAATGGAGAATGTCGAGTTACCGGGTCCCAGCCAGCTTGCAAAAAAATGGAACAACACCCCCTCCACTTCCTCTGTTGCTGGGGCAACAGCAGAAAATGGTACTGAATGGGTTGAAAGCAGCAAGTCTTGCTTAAGCAGAACCTCCCTTTCTCCCTGCCCTGGTGGTACAACATCTCGGGTTGGTTTTACGCACCTTGACACGGGCTTTTCCTGGCTATCCCTGGGCTCAGTGGGTTTCAGAGTGGTCCGAGAGCCGCCGTGGGGGGGTGTGTGTGTGTGCCCACCCCTGCGCCGCGCTCAGAGCAGCCTCCTCCGGCGGCTCCTCTCCCCCTCGCACCTGGGAGAGGGTTTTTCTTGAGCCTGGAAAGATTGGAGCTCTGCTGTCGTGGGGACACTGCGAGGTGTTTGAGTTTTGGGTACTGGAAGAGGAGCCAGGAGGTGTCAAACCGAAACGGCGCTGCCTCGGGGATGCGCTCGCAAGGAGCCTGGTCCCTTGGTGGTGCTACGGGGCTGGAGAAAGGGCAGGAGAATGGGCCGTGGGCACGAATCACAGAATAATTTAGGTTGGAAGAGTCTTTGGGGTCTCCTGGGTGAGCAGCCCAGGAGTCAGGAACCAGCTATGGACTTGCAGAGACAAGCAATGGACCAGGGGAATATCCTGGTCTCCTCAAACCAGCCCCTGCCTTCACCTCAGCCACTGAGGAACCAAACCAGAGACAAGCCCGGGCCCCAGACCCGAGTGCCACCGGGGTCCCCTCTTCTCCCTCACCCCTCAGCTTGCTCTGGGGCTCGTGTCCCAAAAGCTGGAGGTGCCCGGAGAGGGGCCGGCACCGCTGCCAGCCCGGCCTGGCCCCCCTGGGGAACGTGGTCGCACAACCAGCTGGAAGATGAAACCATCTCCAACCTGTGTATTTGGCTTGAGCTGGGAGCGCGCCTTGCTGCGGGACACGGTCCGTAACGGTCTGGCCCTGAAGAAACCTTGCACCCACCTCTCGGCAATAAATGAGAGCCCCTTTGCATGCTGGGGGGGCAGAGGTGGCATTTTTTGGCAGGCTGGCTGTTCAGCAGTTAGGCTGGAGAAGGCTGCTGACTCTAAGAGCGCTGAACAAGAGACAGAAGTAAAAAAAAATAATATATATTTGTATATACACACACGCACGCGCGCACACACACGGAGTAAAAGAATGAACAAAACAGAAAAAAACCACCCACCTACCCTGTGGTTTGCATCAGACAAAACCTCAGCTGCCATTAGGCAGGGGAAAGCCAGCGTTTTAATGCAAGCGCAGATGTAAACACCACCCCATTCGGTTTAGTTTTGTTTTCCCTTCAGGTCTTCTGTAAGAAGAAGCTGCTTCATTGACACGTCCCGCTCTACGTCACCTGCCTTGCCCTCGACTCACAGGTACAAAGGGACTGTTGCGTTCCTTGCCTCCAGCCCGGCCTGAGAAACGGCGACTCAAACCAAACAGACTAAAGCCCCGAACCAACAAGAGCGGCTCTCCTCTTTATTAGAGGAGGACAGTGTCATCACAAAAGCATCATTCTCTTATAAGGCAGGAAAAATGTCAAGCCGCCTTATCCGCCTCTCAGGAAAGCCAGGGCAACCTTTCTGCCCCTGGGAAATAAAGGGAAGAGCTTTGGATAGAAATTAAAACTCTTATTGCGTTGCCATTTGGAGGATCAATATGGAAAGGGCAAAGGCTTTTGAATGCTATTGGGGGAAAATCAGTATTTGTTAGTTCTTTTTAAAGAGGGTTTTGTCCTTTCGTGTCTGTCAGCAATTTTCTGATTAGGGTGTTTGGACGCAGTTAAAATCAGCAGCTGCTGGGAGAGGGCCAGAGATGGGGGGACGTTTCCTTACCAGCCCCAGGAGCTGCCTGAAAGGAACATGGGGCAGAAGGAACCCAGCAAGGATGGCCCAAAGGAAAATTAAATACGGGGAAGAGGAGAAAAGCTTGCAAAGTTTTGCTTTTCTCACTGAAAAGGTCCCATTGGGTTAGGAAAAAAAACAAACAAAGAAATAACCCACAAAACCAAATAAAGACAAAGCAAGTACTCGTCTTGTCCCATACCAGTATTTTCCATTAACCCCAACCAGCACCTTCTGCAGCACAACCTGCTTTTGCCTCTTTGTTGTCTAAGCTCTTCCCAAAGTGGGGGGCAGCTGGTGGGACCCCACATACCCCACTGCTCCCTCCAGCGACACGGAACCAAGAGCGGGCTGTAAAAGCCCTCCCATCACCTCGCCTCCCAGGTCCTCCACGACCCCAGGTCTTGACGTTGGGCTGAGACCCACCAGAGGAAGGTGGGAGAGAGGAGCTGTGCCAGAGCAGACCTTTGGTTGGCTTCGTTATCCACGGCAGGATGGAGAGGGTGGGTGAGGGCGAGGGAGGACGACCCAGTAGTCTCTCAGGAGTTAACACAAAGTCCAACGAGGTGTAGCAGCTTCTCCACAGCCTCAACGAGGTTGGGAGGAGGGAGATGGGGAGGGAATGGATGGAGACCAGTGAGGTGAAACACAATCATCCACTAGACACCGACCCCGGAGGAATCTGGGACAACGGGAAAGGAAGGGACAGAGAGAAGGTAAGAGTTTGTTATTACATACAGAAATGCTGGGAAAGCCTGCAATGGCTTCATTATCTCAAACTGAGGACATTTCAGCCTAGAAGAGCTCTTTCCATCCACGGGGTACTTCTCTTTACACCATTAAGTTACCCCTCGGTGCCTGTGCAGTAAAACTTTTAAACCCCCTCTTTACCCTCCTCTGATCACTCTGTAAAATACCCTGGAGTCACGCAGTGAATGAACGATCTCTCTTAGAGGCTCGTTTGTTCCTTCACCTGGTGACTGCTCTCACCACGGGGCTATTTGGATTTGCTTTGCCACTGGGTCCCCAAGAGGTGCTGCCCCAACCGGAGACACAGTGATGGGGATGCTGCTTTGGCTCTTGCAGAGATCTCCTGGGCCATCTGAGCCACTGCTTCCACCCAGCATTCTCCACAAGCGCCAAACACGAGGAGAAAACGGTGGCACTGTCCCACTCTGTCCCACTCCCACGCTCGTTTTCTGCCCACTCACCGCGGAGGGGACGGTGCTATACAGCCGTGCACACCGTGCTGACTGTGAACTCCGTCTCGTTGGCCATGATGTCCGTGGGCTGCAGGTTCCGGTCATACATTGGATTTTCAAACGTTGCTCGGACGTTGGTGTTTTCATGGCCCGCGTAGCCATTAAATGGGACTTTTGGTCTTCTCCTGTGGGATGTCAGAGAGAAAATCCAGAGAGGTCACAGCTACTGACAGTGAGGAGCCAGAACAGCCCTGACAACACGTCAGTGGAAAGGAAAAATCTACTTTTGGAGGCACCTGGGGACACGGCAGAAGGGATCTACAGAAAAATCTTTGGGGATGTGTAGCACAGGCAGCTCCCCGGGCTCTGCTCTGGCCCGAAGGGTGCTCCCTCTGCAGAGTGACCAGCCTGCACGGGGCTTTGCAGCAACATTTCCACTGATCAGGAGAAATAACTAATTCACACCACATGCAAAGCCAGCTTGAACGCCCAAGTATGAAATTTACTTTGCCTTATCCTACCTAATGTTGCCACAAATCTTATTAATGGTCATAAAAGCCATCCACGCTCTCCCCTCCTAACACCCTCGCCCCTCCACACGTGCTTGCTTCATCATTTTTTCACCTCCCAAATTAAATGAGAAACCAGGCGCAGGGGCAGTGCTTTTAAGTCAAGCTCACGGATATTTCCATCATTGCCCCGGTTTTGTTTCCCCTACTGGCATCCTCCCCGAAACCCACCTGTGTTTGTAGAGATAAAGCACAAACCCTGCAATAATCAGGGCTATGAAAGGCACAAGAATGGCAGCTGCCACAGAACTGCTGTTGGATGCAAAATGGTGTCCTATTGATTCGGGATCGTTTTCCAGCATGCTGATGTCTGAAACACAGCAGAAGGAAACACATTTCAGAGCACCGCCGCAGGAAACGGGGTTTGCTTCAGTTACAGGTTACATCATCAACAACCGAATAAGATGGTCGGAAGTGTGGCTCTAAAAGGTCATCGAAAGCTTCTGAGCTGCATGAAGAATGGTTTGGAGAGCTATCCTAGCTTAGACATCATCATTTATTTAGAACTGCAATTAAAGAGAGATGTAAATAGATTTATCTTACCAAAATGCTCAAACTCGGATGCTTAAAGTTAGGCTTTAAGGGAGACTTTCAAAGGCTGTGATAATGAGCATCTAATTCTCCATAAAGGTGACAAGACTCAAGGGTCAGATTCCAAAAATCCTAAGAGACTGAAGAGCTCTAGCCACATTTTAAGAGGTATTTGGGAGCTTAGAGCTTGGGTTGTGTAAGCTCTCAAGTGCCTCTGTGATTTCTGAAACCGAGATGGAGACACGTTTTGTGGTAGCAATGGGACTTGGGCTTTTAGGTCAGACATCTGGCAACACGGAGAAAAAATGCGTTTAGGTGCTATTTGTGGCTCTGAACTCTGTCTCTGAGCAGAAACCTGTTTATTTAAATGCCTCACTTTGCTCCCAAATCAAAAATTTTGTTCTAGTGTTGTTCGTCTCCCATAAATCTTACACCGAGGATGGGTTTAGCCCTTGACAGAACATCCAATGTTCAATCTATTTAGTATTTAAACACAGGGGCAGAGCTGCTGCATCCCTTGTGCAGGGAGGAACAGGAGGTGAGAAAGGAGCAAGGTGCAGGGTGGAAGTGCTGCCAGGCCATGGGAACCCCCTCTTCCCCATGCTCTCTGCCTCAGATGTGAAGGAACAGAAGCTGTTTCAGATGCCACCACCTCCCACCTCCCTGGGGTCCAGAGATCTGAGGGCACCCAGCTTCTCTACCCCAGTGCCTGGTTTGGAGTTTATGAGCTCTCCTCTAAGTGGAGCTGGAAAGGGTTAGGTTAAACCTGATGGTTCAAAAGCATCCAGAAAGATCTGGTCCATCAGGGTTGAGAATTAAAGGCGGGGACAGGAGAAACGTTCCCTGTTTGAAAAACCCCACTACCACCAAAATCTAGCTTTTTAGCAATCAAGGGAAAAAGTACAAATCAGAGGGACTTTACCAAGTCTCTGAAGGCCAAACTGCCCGAAGCCTTTGCCACGCACAAAGCCCTGGTACACAAACGTGCCGCTTGAGGACTCCGACGAGACCTGCAGTGACAGGAGAGCAGAGACCAACACATCTCTTCAACCCTTCGCCGGGATTTCAGCACCCACCTTGTCACAGCCTCTTGCAGCTTCACGCGTAGCGTTAATCTGATTCAACTCCCCAGAAAGCCGTGGAATGTTTTTAAGCAGTCTGACTGCCCAACAACTTGTTAAGACTCTCATGTCTCAAAGGAAGCAAAAAAAAATACCTATCTTGTTTGCAATAAACTACAGAACACGTTGCTAATTCAACAGGGATAGCGAAGGCTCTGGACTACAACTGGTCACGGGTCAATCAGATGCGTGTTTCTTCTAAGCTCCAGTGGATCTCTTAAGGGCATGGGAAATTACCAGACACGGAAATTGGGGTGAGAAGTTGACTCCGTAAGGGAAGATTAGCTCTTCTAGCTTGATGTTTAACAGATATAAAACGTTAAAATGGAATTAATCATGTTGGTTTCTCCTTCAGCGTTATGTGGAAGCCTTACAGATTTAAAACCACAGGGCAATAAAAAAAACATACAGCTGCAAGGGAGCAAGGAAGAGCTGACTGTCATGTAACATTATCTCACACGCTTGAAGAATGCCCTCTGTCCCCTTCAGGCGAGCAGGTCACCAGAGGACAGCAGCCCTGTCCTGCCACCAGCTAAAGGAGTCATCCCCCCAGCTTCAGCGAGAGAAAAGCTGGGGCTGTGACAGCAATGGAGGAGCTGTGTAGATGGACGCTATGTATGAGGTCCCCGTGCACTTACATGTCCATCTAGAGCCCATTTATCGTTTTTGAACTTGTTGGCAAAGATCTCCACCGGCCCCGTTATCTGGTAAACCTGGAGAAGCAGGTGCACGTCTTCTTTCTTGTAAACACCTGAAAATAAATGACTTTTAATCACTACATCACAATGACTCTATTCCAGTTTGAAGTAATTAAATTTCTACTTGAGAGAGTAAAGAAAGCACCTCATCATCTTAGAGCGGACAACTCACACCGGGAAACACACCACAAACATGATCCCACGTCTACTCCCCAGGACACTGAAGACATTTTGCACGTGGGAAGAGACTCCACCGTGAACGTGCAGGTTGTGTTGCTGGATCAGTAACAACCCAGGGCTCCATGAAGAGCAGGGACAAGGGACACTCATGTCATTTAATCTGGTTTGTCTTGGGCTACGAGTCCCCAGCTCCAGCACAAAGGGAATGGACGATGGACTGGGAAGCCTTTTCAGGCAGAGTCAAAGCAAACTCAGGTGTATGGTTTTGTTTGTCTTGGTCCAATCAAAGATTGGAGACGTAAACCTGGGTGGTTCTGCAGAGCTCAGTCAGAGCATCCTCATCACAGAACACGCAGCCCCTCGCTCTGCGAGGCCACATCTGAGGAGTGTAAATCCCCCCCAACGGCCACGGCGCTCCCTTACCCGACACCTGGAGCTCCACGCCGCTGTGGTCTATCAACGTGGCGTTGACTTTACTGGTGGCGGGGTCGAAGCTAGTGACAGTCAGCATCGCAGGCTGCTTTTTCCCCATGTATTCGTAGGAGCCTTTCCAAAGGGAATTCCTCGCAAACACATCAGCAGGCACTACAAACCACAGCAATGGGAAATGCAGAAAAACAAGCGTGTTGCCATTTATTTCCATTTTTTCTTCAGAGATGAAAATAGAGCAAATTTCTTTCTTTGAATTCACAAATACGTATTTAAATATCTCAAAATCCTACCCACTCTCTGTGTTATCATCACTGAGTACAAAGCCAGAGAGAGGAAAACAAACAAGCTGATGACTTTAATTTTGTTGTTTTGACAAAAAATGCCACTGAAATTTTAAAACCAACCCACCCCCAAATTAATTTCTTAGGAAAAGCTAAAAAAAACCCCCTATTTTTCTGAAAAAAAAAGCTCTAATGTAAAACATCCTTGAGGGCTTGAATCTCTGGAGAGCCTTGGGAAGGGCAGTGGATGTTGGTGCCCGACTCCCTTCGGGCTCCTGTCTGTTCTCCAGTGAAGCACGGAGAGGACGGAGCACACGGGCTGCTCTCACCAGCCCAGCACTTCCAAGACCTGAATGAACTGCCAGGTTTCTGGCTGTCCTGGGGACGGGATGGACCAGGAAAGGTCCAGGTCCCTACTAATATGTCCCACGTACCTGAGACCTTGGCGAGCGGTGGGTCCCGCGCGGTGCCAACCGGCCTTCCGCTGGGGCGGACATCAGCTGGAAGAGAGGGGCAAACGGGTGAATATTGTGGTGTCTGACGCTGCTGAGACACTTCTTCTCTGCTGGTGGCCACAAAGGAGCAGGCCTCTGGCTGGCACTGCTCGCACACGTAACGCGGCTGCACGTCCCCACGTACAAAGCCTTTGCACGGGACCCTGCCCAACCCACTGAAACAGCACAAAGCTTTCATTTACCGTCCTCCCCCACCATCTGCCCCAAACCAGTGTCCAGAGAGAGCTACCACGGCAGCCACACAGCTCTATTTCAAGCTCAGACCACTGCGTGCTCCTGATCTAAGACTCTGAGGCAGGTAAAAGGTGGGTGAAGTCAAGAGCAACCTTTGTCTTGTGCAGGTGCTTCTAGATCCCAACCCATCAGGCAGAAAATCCCCTCCTTGCTTCTCCCCGGGGACCTGTGCAGGACCCTGTGAGGGCTGCAGTCTCTACACCTCAACCACGCACACACACTTGTAAAACTCTAAGAAAATAGGTGTTTTTTCTCGGGCTGCAAAGCTCCCCTCTGCAGGCAAACACAGAACCGGGCCTGCTCAGGGCTTTTACCCAGGCAAATGGGTGGTTTTCCCGTCCAGCTGCCATCTGCTTTGCAGGTCCGATGCTCGGATCCTCCGGTGAGATAGTACCCGCTCTGGCAGGAGTAGATCAAGGTGTAGCCCAGAGAGGGCAAATCCAGAGCACCGACGTTGGCGTGGGAGGGGGTCTCCGGCTGCTTGCAGTGGTGAGCTGCAAAGCAAAGGAAAACGGAGATGAGAGACGTCCATTCGTACACAGAAGAGGCAGAAGAGGGACACCATGACGTCAGCAGGGACAGAAATCTCATAGAAGAGCTTTCTTCAGCAAAAGCTTTCTCTGATGACCGAGGGAAAAAATGTCATGCCTGGATTTTTCCCAGCTGGATGAGCTAATGAGACTGTGCTTCCCGTGCTTGGCTGGCTGGGCTGCTCTCTCTCCCTAAAGCTCCCTTCACTCCTCTCCAGCTTCCATGGACTGAAATTCAGGCTCTGCTATTCCCCACCTTTTAAGGGGAAAAATAAAAGCCAAACCCAAATGATGCTAAAGACACCTTTGTCCTTCAACTCTGGCCCCAGCACCGTGTTCCAGGTCTACCTGCAGACCAAAAACTGCCTTTACAGGGCATCAAGACCCAGTAAGTTAAGCCAGTGATTCCAGTGAGTGCATTACAGATCTGGTTTTGTGTAATCTCTCTTCATGGGACCAGTATCCTACTAATAACTTGCACCTACTCATCCATAGGCTCAGACAGTAAGTCCTCAGAAGTGTGCAACAGTCATAAATTCCTGTAATTGCTCAATAACTTTCAGGATTTGGCCACAGAGCTGGAAGCTGAGCTTGTCCAGCTGCCACCAGAGCGAGCGTGTGCCCACACGGCTCTGTCAGGGCCCGCTGTAAACGTGTCACCGCTTGCCTTGAGAAGTTACGACACAAAACGAATAAATCACAGAGCTGGGGAGCTCCCTCTCACCCACACTGTAAATTTGCCCTCTCCGCAGCTCTCAAACTGCTCCTGAATGAAAACAAATCCTCAGCAGCCTTCATGAGGTATTATCTTCATCCTTGTTTTACAGAGAATGAAATATAAGACCTAGAAAGCTGGAAGACTTTCCAAACTCACAGTCTGGGAGCCCTGAGCCCCTGGCCAAGCTCGGAGGCAGAACTTGAGTCCTCACC
>JAOXJK010000009.1:1106659-1120342 GCA_025774025.1 Xenus cinereus
CCTCACCAGCAGCAACTGCATCCAACTTGGGGTGGTGGATGGAGAAGGCTTCACACAAAACCTAAAAGCACCAGCTCAGCAGTCCTGGCTGGCAGGGGTTAAGCCAAAACCATCTTCTACCTCCAATACACCTCATACCAGGAGCAAAATCCCACCTAAAGCCACATCCCCACAGCTTTTGATTCAGCAGAGAGGAGCCTGTGAATGTGAGGACACGCTCCCACCACCCAGGGGAGCGGTGGGGAAAGGCAGCTCCTTCCAGAGCATCTGCTCCCCTCTCCCCTGATGCCACATGGAAGAGTTTTTAAACTCTTGGGTTGGGTTTGTTAGTGGAAAAATATCTCGTCAATAAACCACCACCTCACAAGGGAGAGGAAAAAGCTTTTTAATACTTAGGATGCAGAGGCCACGGTGGATATCACCACTTAAATACATTAAATTAAACTCCTTCTGGTGCAGCAGGGAAAAGATGATGGACAGCTTAAAAGAAAGAGCAACAAGTTATTAAAGATGAGGAGAAACACTGCTCTGCCGGAGAGCCCTTCTGGCTAAATGTTAACCCTGGTCCCTGGAGAGCGAGCTCACGTCTCAGCCATCAAACGTGGCTTCAGAAGCACAAAACAAAGTCTCACCTGAAACTACGTCTCTGAGGAAGGGACAAGTGAAAAAAAAATCTCATCTGAAATCAGAAGTGGCTGCTGGTGCAGTCATGTCAGGAGAGAAGTGATTGTGTGATCTCCCTTCTCTTCAAAAATATGTTTTTCTCGGAGTTCCCCCCCCAAAAAATGACCAGCTCTTCAGAGCCAGCAGTTTGCACGGTGAAGCACAGCACCAAAGCAAGGCAATAGCGCAGTCAAATATCCCGATTTCCCTTGGCAAAGCCTCTCCCAGGACTTACGGACGCAGTCTGGCTGCACGCCGCTCCACGTCAGGTTGGGGAGGCAGGTCCTGGTGGTGGAGCCCTGCAGCAGGTACCCCTTCTGGCACTTGAAAAAGATGACGCTTCCCACCTGTTTCCACGGGAAATAAAACAAGGGGATTCACCCAGTTCTTGTCACACAAAAGCACTTCCATAATTCCCCATCTTCTACACGCCGGAGAGGGCAGGCGCCCGCTTTCTGCCCGCACCGCCCCGTGCAGCGCTTACCAAAGTCAGGCTTGCGGGGTCTCAGTATTAATTAAAACCTCCAATTATTTCATTAAACCCCAGGATTAAGACAACTAATTAGCAGCCAAACTGAACCATCCCCTCTGTAACAGGAGCAGCCGCGTGGAACGGGCTCTCCCGGCCCCGTCGCAGGCGGGAAGGGGCAGGGGGGGCTGCGGATGGAGCACCCCTGGGAATTGCTCTGGGTTCCTTTCTCCACCGATTTCATACCCTACGGGAGCTGGGATTAAGAAAACCACCCACAGAATTTGGTGTGAAAATGAATGGAAATTACGTCCCCGGTGTGAATACTAATTACACTAATAACTATTAATTAGCACTGTAATTAATATCATAAATAAGGCACTGCTGGTTAATCCCGCACAAATGTGCTCTGAGGTCTGACGGAGCACGCCGGGATGGACACGTTAATCCCTAAGGATTCAGACAGGGACTGACCCCAGCGGTCTCGGGGCGCGGGCGAGGGGACCCCAGCCCCGTGGCCCTACCTGGTAGCCCTGGGAGTTGTTCTGCATGCCAAAGAGAGGGACGCCGGGGTCCGCGCAGGTGGTGAGGCTGGGGTCTGGGGGGAGAAGAGCAGAGGCAGGGCTTTAGAGGGGAGGCTGGGGGAGGGACAGAGGCTCTGCCTTCCCCTGTTCCACGCAGAGACCCCCGCAACCAGACAGGAACACTTCGCAAGGGAAGGAATACACGGCAACAAGGGAAAATACACGGATCTTTTTTCGTTTCTTAAATCCCCGACTGCTGCAACGCAAACTAACCAGAGGCACTCCGTCACCCAGGAGGAAACGTAAGAACATAAATCCCGTGGCAGGGACAACTCTCTTCCCTTCCCCTATTCTACAGACGATGAGGGAAGCACCCGGGGCTGTGCCCTCTGCTGCCACTGGCCACCAGCAGCACCAGGGTGACCCCGTCCCCTGGGCCAGCACCTTCGTCCTTTGGGCTCAGCTCATCCCTCGCTGTTTCCTAGAGATAGATGGGGGCTGGAAATCTTAATGCATCTCGGATACATAATCTCTCTTTGCGCCTCGTTTGTTCTCAATCTATCAGAAGATGAATACACAGGATTCAGCCGGAATACCTGCTGCTACTCTTCTAGCATCTATCACTTCCTTTTTTTTTCCCCCCAGCATGTCAACAGTAGCAGGACGTCAATGGCATTAAGGCAGAGATGCATCACATTAATATCAGCATCCCACACCGAGCGAAGGAAACTGAAGTTTCTGTTGGAAAGGCAGCTCAGAGGCAGCAGGTTCCCTGCTCCTTAGGGCCACGGGGCTGAGCTAAGCTGCCAGGCTGGGCACAGGGACGCTCTGGTACCCAGCCAGGGCAGCTGGAGCATCACAGGATCTCAGTGCAATCAGATGAGTCTGCTCTGGGCTCCCAGCCTTCTTCAGCATGCTCAACGTTGCTACAAGAAGGACCATCTGCCCCACAGCAAATCCCTCTCTAGACTCACTCAAGATAGTACAGAACTGTGGAGGACAAGAAATAAACTACGAGAAGTCTCCACGATGCAGGACAGTGGGACAGCAGTGGCTACAGGACAACGGAGCACACCTTCTGTACCTAACGGCACGGTGCTTTATTCCTCTGCCTTTATTCCTTATGATCTGACTTACTTCCCTCTTCACACTGAGACATTCTTTGCTCCTTGGTGTCCTCCTCAGGTCCTCGGAGCCGCGGTGAGTAACTAAACAAGTGTCACAAACCGTGGCCGGTGTGGGGCTGTGGCACACAAACTAATCCATTTGCCGTCATTCGGCTCCGCTGAGTTTTTGTCATTTATCACCGACACAGTTTCCATGGAAGCCCCTAGATAAATCAGCGTCTCTGAAATAAATAACTAAGGAGCCCCGTGGCTGGATGAGGCAGGTGATGGATGGCAGAGGGTGGAGGGCAGAGCCCCCGTCTCCCGGCTGCATCCGGGGGGGTGTCTGTGGACCTCGCAGAAATGGGCGAGATCTGAATAAATACACCACTGTGGGTTCAGCCTGTGTCACACACTGACGTTGTGGGTCAGGGCTTTGTTGACACACACGCCTCCTCCCTTCCCACGGTTTGTTTGGGGGAGACAAATTCGAAGTCCGTTTCATCAGCAGCACAACGAGCTGTATTTTTTGGGTTCAATGACGGGCGGCTCTGGAGGGTCGGGTGCCACGTACGCACCACAGGATCCCAGACAAGAAAGCAATGGAGCACTTAAAGCCAATATTTACACCATGAGGTAGGTGCTTCCAACTCTTTGTAGCTGAGAAAGCTCCTGGAGAAATCAATGGGAAACCTGGAGGTTCAGGCCACAAGTATTTTTACATGACTTTAACCGGTGATGCATTTATGATGGAGCTACAACAACCGAAAACCGTGGAGAACAGCCCGAGATGTGTTTCTGCCCCAGATGCCCACGTGAGGTGATGATGGTGGTGTTCAGGCAGAGAGTTAAGGCAACACCACGCAGCCGCTGCAGTTTATCACCCCAGGAGCCCTGGGGTTCAAAATATACCCAGAGTTTTAAACGGGCAAAGAATGCTGTGACTAATTATGATTATACACCCCACAGAGGTTTCTGGAAGCCCCAGAAAATGGGCACCTGAAGAACACGTGGAAATTTCAGCCTGACTGCCAGCACCGCAGCTAGGCAAAGCGATCTGTAGGATTTTGGTCTCTGTACACAGCACCTCCATCCTTCGAGGAGCCGCTATTCTGCCATTCTCCATAGAACTCAAAGGCAGCAGAGAACAGGAGAGCTCTCACGGGCACCCTTTAGGCACAACTGGGGTTTGCTACAGTTTCTGTGAGAGGCAGAGCTCCCTCCACAGCAGCCCACGGTTGCTCTCTGGGGTCAAACCACATTTCCAGCCCCATCGCTGACAGTGATGCCCCGTGCATCTCCACGGGGCAGTGCGCTGGGCTGGAGGGTCCCCAAGCAAGCCCGGGAGCAGCACGGAGCCCACCACCATAAAAAAGACAGCAGGATTGGTGTTGTCTGGGCTGCAGCAGTGTTAGCATGACACAGAGCACGAGTGCAGGCACAGCATGGCACCGGTGGCACTGCCACTGTCCCCAGTCCCAGAGGGAACTTGGGCAGCACCAGCCTTTGGTAGCTCTCATGGTGCTACCCTCTGCAGCTCTTACATTTCCAGATTTCAAACCTGGAAGTTGTGCAGAAGAAGGTCCCCCTCCAGCAGCCCAGCACAACGCTGAGGAGCAGGAACAGGGAGGACACTGTCGTCCTGGGACGCGCTAGGTACCATCAGGGGCTGAACCCAAGCAGCAAACCCCAGGAGAAGGAGGCGGGCTGTTTTCCACCAGCTAGTACACGTAAAACCAAAAGCATCACCCCTATACATTCTGATTTTCGGGGAAACCAAGCACTAATTTCTGCAAACCCAGAAAAGAAAACCAACTTTGCTACGAACAGAAAGTGACAACTCAAAGCTCTTGGCTTGGGGATGCGGGACAGAGGAGCCCCCCCTCACCTATGCAGCTGGGTTGGGTCCCGCTCCACGTCCCGTCCGACTGGCAGAACCTCCGGGCCGATCCCACCAGCACGAGTGGGGCCAGGCAGGAGAAGGAGACGGAAGAGCGGTAGGTGAAGCCTCTGTCCTCCCTCCTGCCTTGCGCGGGGATCCCCGGGTCTCCGCAGAACACAGCTGGAGGGGGCAGAGAGACAGCCGGGTTGCGATGAGCCTCCTCCAGAGCAAACAATGTTAATCAGCTAAAGATGGGTCTATTAACGGCCCAAACCTTACCACTCCCTGCCATCAGACTCTGTGATTGACGAGGGAATTAGCAGCGGTGGAAGGCGTTGCTGGCTACTTTTCCTTGTAATTCCCTCTTTTTTGTCAATTGCCATTAATTAACTTCCACCTTCTCTCCCATCTTTTCTATTCTCCATTTCTTTCCCTAACAGCACGCTTAGCTTTAAAATGTATCTCTAATTGCACGATGTCAAATTGCCATGTGGTTCCATGTCACACAGAAAGCCCACTAATTATACAAGATCCAGGGAAAGGTGCAAGGAACGCAGCGAGGGCTTTGTATGATTTAATATGAAAATGGCTATTGTGCAGCTGCCAGCCATTCAGCCAAGAAAAGAAACTCAAATCTGCCTTTATCATTATGAGACATTTAACTAATTTTTTTGCATTAGCTATTGTATCAAGCACACAGGTTTCCACTCAGCCAAAGCTCTGCCTTCACAAAACATTCCTAACTTTTGCTGTGACAACACAGTGCCCTTTGCCAAAAGGTTTATTTCCTGTGGTCTTTGGCAGTTTCAGGAGCTCTGATGGCAGAAGGCTCAGTCACTGGGGAGACACACGGACACATAGCCAGTTTTTGTGCTGCCTGGTGGACAGGAACATGCAAGATCTTCAGACTTGTTGCAAATGCGACCTCACATCTCCGTTTCGAGGCGGAGTGACCGACTGCATCCCCATGGCCACTGCTGCCTCCTCGTTAGAGATGGCAAATCGAGACCCCCTGCAATTCGGCTGCTGTTGGAAGCGGGGAGAACACTCAGACTTTTGGCCACAGGCACTGTAAGCATCATCAGCCTTTTCTCCTGGCCTGAAAATCTCCCACCAGCTCCAGTTAATGCAAGACTTCCCTTGAGGTAGAAAACGTAGCAACCAGATATTTAACTTTCCGCGTGCTGAGAACGGTCCATCCACAGCCTCTCTGATAAGGCAGAGCTGACACTACAAACGAGCCACATGGAGACCGTGTTGGAGAGAGAGCATCAAAAAACTGGGTTTCCACCCTAGTCCTCCACCCAGCCCCCGTGCGAACACGTGGATTGTGCCTACTCACGGAAGCACTGGGGGATTTCGCCGCTCCAGGTGCCGTTGCCCTCGCAGGTCAGCACGGCGGGCAGGGAGAGCTGGTAGCCCTCCAGGCAGGCGTAGCTCACGCTGGAGCCCCA
Organism: Xenus cinereus; assembly: GCA_025774025.1. Lineage (NCBI taxonomy): Eukaryota > Metazoa > Chordata > Aves > Charadriiformes > Scolopacidae > Xenus > Xenus cinereus. The sequence goes on from JAOXJK010000009.1 coordinate 1,112,758, forward strand.
GCTGAAGTCTGAGCCCACCACTTTCCCGTTGGGGATGGCTTGGGGGGATTTACAGATGATAGCTGAAACGAAGAACAAAAGCACACTCGGTTCTCTTGGCTTCTCAGCGTAGTTATTTCCATTAACAAGCAAATTCATGTAGGATCAAAGTTAGATTCTCCTCTCACAGAGCACCTCCTGGGACTGGCCTAGCAGGGGGCTGTACTAACTTTTCCAGCTGTGTGTGCAGTTGCAAACCTCAGGATTTTACTTTGAAGTTCGGAGTTAACGAAATCCCAAATCTCCAAGTCAGATTTCCGAGTCGGTGCTCATTTCCAGCCGAAGGTAAGGATCCAGCCTGACTTAGAAAACTCATCTAAGATTCCCTGAAAGATTCATACATTTTGGACAACCTGGCTGAGTTTCAGATTAGCAGTTGAACCAACAACTAGTCTGTATTTCATCTGCTCTAGGGTATTTTAATATGACATTTTTGCAGCGCTTTGCTTTTCAGCTCAGGGGAGCGCTGGGAAAGATGCTAAGCTCATGCAAATCAGCCCGGCCGCCAAATCAGACTCTGGCCACATTCTTTATTATTCCTGCAACATTAGCTCAGCGGAGAGAATGAAAGAGGAGGGTAAGAATTGCTCTTTACAGCCTCTAAAGGAACTGGAGTACATTTGGAAGTCTCTGTGTGGTCTGCATTTATATCAGACTCATGACAGGTGAATTTTCCAGGTTGCTAAAGAGGTACACAGATGATGCCTCCAGCCTTATCTACACTTGGTGGGCGAGTAAAACACTTGCAGAAGAGATTCAGCCTGTCCTGCAACTGCTCTATTATTTCCCTTTCCTATCTCTGAACTACAGAGGCAATCTCAGAACTGAGAAATAATGAAAGGAGTTGGCACAAACATTTTTCAGATTCTAGATGATGCCAAAAAGGGTGTGCTTGCAAAACACACTATTTCATTCCAGTTTGATCTGAGTTCTTTGTGAAGAGTAAGTCACTTCCTTCTCTGTGCCTCGCTTTTCCTTCTCTACTTCAAGGATAATAGCAGTTGCCTCCCTCCCAGGCATATTGTGACGACTGATGGACCTAAAGATAGCAAGGTGTTCGTGCTGTGTTGATAAAATTGCCTAAGTGCCATAAACTTAGGGGGGATAGGTTGGCTGATAGGGCTGAGAAAGTCCCAGGTGGGCTCCAGGCAGAGGCAGTAGCTGCTGCCCATCGCCCATCACCACGTCACAAGTTACAAAAGCTTTGTGGCCTGGAAAACTTGCATCCTCCAATCCTTACAGCAACCACTCTTACCCTTGCAGACAGGTTTGGTGCCATTCCAGGTTCGGTCCTTCGTGCAGGTTAGAGCAGATGCCCTGTCTGACTCCATCATGTACCCAGGCGTGCACTGGAACACCACCGTTTTATTGTAGGTAAAATCACTGCCCAGCCTAATGCCGTTGGCTGGCACACCCGGGTCACCACAGTTGATCACTGCCAAAGAAAAAAAAAGAAAAAAGAAGCATTTCTGGCTGACCACCCCTTGTCTCACACTTCTGGAGCTGCAGTAACTAGAGACCTGATGGTCCTGAGCATTTTTCAATGCGGGATGTAACCCTCTAGCCGTGGAGAAGGGAGCATTCGTAGCACGGAGGATGTGGAGAGCAGCACTGGCTGTGGAGCAGGCTGGGCTACAGCACGTGGAGAAAGCTTTGCTTCTCCTCAGTGGAGCGAGCAGAGATCCTAACAGCACATTAAGACCTTGCAAGGGGAAGTATTAACACGCATTAAACATTAAAGCAAGCCTGGGTCAGTTCCGGGCTAGGCGGAAGACAGTTTGGCCATGGCAGCCCCTCTTCTCTTTACCCTAATTACTGTCTCTTTATGCAAGGCCACTGTCACCCTCGCTCCTGCCGTGGGCACCGCGGGTGGGAACCCTGGGGAAACCCAACATGTTCATCGAGGGCTTTGGAGCAGGGGCTCTGCCCACACACGGGCAGGCAGGAACGCTCACAGCCCTGGAGAACCCTTCCAGGTCGGCTGACATCTACTCGTGAAAGTTATTACAGGGCTCCCTTCATCCAGCTGGAAAAAAAAACAACCCCAAAGCAAGAGTTTTCCATTAGATGCTTGCAGGGACCCGCAGGCTGAGCGGCTGCTGCTGCCACCAGACAGTTTAGCCGAGTTTCTCGGCGTGACACACGTGTGGGCACGTCCACAGCGAGCATCCAACGTGTCCTGACAACCCGTCCCCAGAGCCTGGCACCATCGTTCATCTCTTCTTCCAGGAATCCATCCCGGCGCTCACCTGTACACTCCGGACTGGTCCCAGTCCACGTCCCGTTCACCGTGCAGTGCCTGCTCAGCACTCCCGTGGAGTAATAGCCCTCCCGGCACTGGTATATAATGGAACTGGAGAAAATCAAGCCGTCGTTAAATATAACCCTCGCATTGCTGGGGGTTCCCGGGTTTCCACAGGATATAACTGGAAAGCAAAATGGCAAAGTTAAAAAACATAAACAACCCCCCGCCCAACCCTAAACCCAAAGCTTTCATCCTGCAATTGACTGTTCTCAATAAAAGTGAGATTAGCTGCAAAGCCCCTGGATCAGCTCAGACAGAACAGGCTCTTCCCTGGAAAATCACCTACGTCAACCCAACGGGGTCCAAAGCACCCACTCGCCAGCTCGGAGCTCCTTGCCAGGCAGCACGTCCCAAGGCCACGCACAGCATCCCTGGCTGGGGACTGAAAAATCTCTGTCCCTGCAGCCAGTCGGTCCCCGAATCACCAGCCCCGCTCCCGGGGGGATCCCAGAGTTCACCAGCATCCCAGGGTTGGGAGCCACCTCCTCCTGGCTGATGGAAGAACTCGTGCCCGGAGGCATTATCCCAGCTCTCAATCTCACATCTGGTCCTACAGCTTAATGAAGCAAGTGGTGCCAAGCCTGGAGTCCTTCCATCTTCCAGGATTTTGGGAGCCTGGACCCGAGCATCCCGCTTCGCCTCCGGGAAGCCGACAGCTTCGCAGCCTTCAAAGGAATGAAAGCAGCTCGGGAGCCCGCGGCTCTCCCACTGCTCCCTGCCCAGTTAGATCCAATTCTGCTTTCAGAGGAGGCAGAACAGTGTGGGAATACAATTATAGGTTTGTCAGTGCCCAAGTTTTATGTCTAAAGTACCTCAGCACCACAGCAATAAAAGGGCATCGGAGTGAATGGTGGTGCACGAAACCCTGTCACGACAAAATAAGCACCTGCAATAATTGCATCCAGCCCTCATTTGCTCTGAAATTACAGGACATAAAAGAAAATGACACGAATCAAGGAAAAGCTTAAACCGCACGCTCCCAGCTCTTTGACAAGGAAACTCCTGCTCCCACCCCCCACCAGGAACGTGCCACAGTCTCGGCAGGAGCATCGCTCTGTGCCTACACGAGGTGGCCCGTCCCTGCCCTGGGACTGTCCCCAGCCCAGGCTGCCAGCCGTTCTCCACGGGGCAACGCAACTTCAGGCCCCAGCAGGAGAAGGACGAGCAGAGGCCACCGAGGCAAGGAGAGGAGTCTTCTTCTGCCTCGTTGCTTAGTTTGCTGACAGCCTCTTAACACCTGAGCTTGTTGGAGGCAGAGCTGTTTGACAGGAGGAGACTAATCACCATTCCGGGCTGCGTGCGCAGGAACTCTGCGTGGCACCGAAACCAGCCGAGGTGCGCGCTCGTTACACATTTCTCATGCAGCCACCGTCCCTGTGATACACGGTGTCACTTCCAAGAGATGCTGGGATAAAAGTCAGATGCTATCAACTCGGAAAAAAAGCTCTAAATTACTATTTCACCGCCTGCCCATGCATCAGCTGTTCTCTCCTGCCCAGCCTCCTCCACCCATGCATGTGGCCAAACACACGCAGATGACCCAAAAATATGACTTCTGTGAGTACAAGGAGACTCAGGGAAATGGTTTAATCACAGCGTGCATCAGCTGTGACCTGTATAGGCTAGATATAAAAGAAGCCATAAATGTAAGGATGAAAGGTTTGAACTTTTAAACCCATAATTTAAATATAAATAAGAGCTAATCATGCAAGTCAGCAGTAAGCGAGTAAATAATTCCCCCTGGCCGCAGTGGGAGATGTAAAATAGATCAGGCCCCAAAAGAAAACTGGTTTTTGAAAAGGGTATAAATCCTGAAGACCCTGGAAGTCCCCTAAGTCATACCCACTCATATCTCTCTAAGAATCTCAAGCCCAAACACCTTTAAACTGAGCAAGTTTCTCCCCAGGGACCACCCCTGGCCAAAGCACCGTTGGCTGGAGCAGGGCCAGGTGCTGCTAGTTATCATACACTTTAGGCTCCTGCAGCCCTGCACAGCAAATCCCTCCCTGAACCCCACGAGAGGGGCTCGTTTTGGGGCCTTTCCTTCAGCCAGCGCCAAGAAAAGGCACATTTCTGCAAGGAGCAGCAAGCCCCGCTCTTCAGAGAGCACAGCAAGGAAAAGCTGAAGGCTGATGATGGTCCACGTCTGACCACGCTCAGGTGGCGTGTGAATACAGCATCCTCCGCATCTTCCCCCTCCTCCGACCTGATCTTTACGGCCATCGGTCCTTCTTTTGGGCTCTGCTGCCCTCTGACCACCCCACACATCAGGGAAAACCTCCTGCTGGAGTAAGCCACAGGCGAGAGCCTTCCAGTCTCAAAGCTTTTGCTTCAGGGCTGGTAATTTCCATGCTGTTCAATTTAACTGGCAACTCATAACCCACCTAATCACGTGAAGAGAGAAAGAGAAAAGCAGCCGAGACCCAAATCCCTGCCCTGCCACCTCCCATGTCCTCAGCCCTCAAATGGGCACGAGGTGCAACTCTTTCTTTCCCCAGTGCTATCACTTAAAATAAACACATTTCTGTCTATTGAAACTGCCAGAGCGCAGCCAGAGCCCCATCGCACTTTGGTTGCAGTTTTAATTCACTTGGAGAAACAAAAAACATTATAAAAACAAGTCTTCTGCTCAACTTCTAAGTGGAGGAGGAGGAGGAGGGAGGGTACAGCAGAGCCCCCTCCTGCACCACTCCCCAGTGAACACAGACGGGGCAGCAGGAAGGAGAAGAAAGAAGGTTAAAAGTATCTATAATTTCATTTACACTTTAAAAATTTCCTGGAAATTAAAGCTAAAAGAGGCCTCAAATCTGCAATTTCTAGAAAGCCAGGAAAGCTGCTCTTAACTAGGGGCAACAAACCCAGAGCTACATAAACCAGACTGAAGCAGGAGCCTCAGAAGGAGTCCCTGCAATTAATTTAATTCCAAACCATTCGTACATTTTATAAAATCAGTTGTGATTTCCTCCTGCCTCCCTACTCCTGTGGCTTTCGTAAAAACAGTGTTCTAGTGGGTAAAAGGTATGAGGATTAAGAGCCAGTGAGTTTCAAGGTGACCTTCTGTGAAGCCAAGTGCCCCAGACCCCCCTCCATGGGTCAGAGCCGCCCTGGCCCTGGCGCAGGAAGGCACCGATGGTCAAACATCAGCTCCTGGTCTTCAAAGTCAATTAGATGCTTTGCAATTGAACCTATTATGGCAGGTATTGCAATGGAGATAACAGCTCCTCTCCCCTTCTATTTCTGCTGTCGGCTGTGCACGGCGTCCTCTCCCTCCACATACGTCCGTGTTTCTCTGCAGCGTGTTCCTCATCTCCTGCCGAAGGGACCCAGACCCTCTGCGCTCATCTGGAGAGCAATCTGCACTGAATTCCTTGGGCAGGTGAGCGCCGGTGACCTGCGAAGCCCCATCAGGCTTGATTTTGCTCAATTTTTGGTGGCTGAGAGCAGCGAACAAGCAGGTGAGTCAGAGTTAAGGCACCGCGGAGAGGCCGAGCTGGAGCTTTTCCACGCCAGCAGAGATGCCCCTTCCTCCCAGGCACCGCCCGGGCACCCAGCCCTCATCCTCACTTGTCCTGAATTCAATCCCTAAATTAATCTCTCCTCTCCCTTCGCCTGTAAATACCTGTTCCAGAAAGAAGAGCAGTCCAAAGAACACCTTGTAGCGCTTGCAACGCGCCGTGAATACAAATGACAGAGACACATTGCTCATCACTGTAAATTACTTTCCTATATTGGCCAGTCAGCACTTAACATTAAATGACTACATTATAGAGATAATGTTATTATTATTCATAAAGTATGAAAAAAAAATCTGCCAGGGATCCGTATTTTGGTGCCTCTGGAACCTGATGGGTTATTTATCCTGAGATTAATGAACAGAGCCTTTCCACCGAAAGGAAAAAATAGAGAATGAAAAAACGCCCTGAGACCCGAGTGTATTAATAACATGATTCAGTGTCTTTTCAATCAAGAGCTCCATCAATTTGGAATAAATTTCCAATTCATTTACAAACTCTGAGCTTTTGGCTTTGAAATCAGCTGGAGAGAAGCACTTGCCCAGGTCTCCTTGCATTTGGTATCCTGCCTCGCTTTGGCTTTTGTTCCTTCCCCAATTGATTTTTAAACACTTTTATAAAACAGTAGCAGTGAGCGGCACAGCTCAGAGAATCCGGCCGGGGGTTTATTAGATTGGATTATAGGGTCTTACTTGATTCCTTCAAATGGAAAAATAAGGGGTTTGGGGTTTTCAAATACAAAAATATGCTTACTGGATTATAATTAGCATTTTGTGTTTCTGCTTAATGTAAATGACTCTTGCATGTGCCAGTTCCAGCTCTAACGGAGGTTTGAAGCTATTGACTTCTGATTCTGCTGAATCTCCTCAACAAAGCAACAATGCGTTTAAGCGGTGGCACCGGACCCACAGATCTCACACAAATGGGGCATTTCTGATCATCTGCTTGGCCGTGGGATGCAGCCCAAGGGAGATTCACCCTGTGAGTGACAGTCCCAGGAGACTGCTGGATGCAAAGACCCGTTCCCCAAAGCTCTAAACCTCCGTCTTGATGTTGGCACAAACCTGAACAACCTGAACCCCTTTATACTCCCACCCCTGCACAGCGGAGCAGCGCTGGGGAAGCAGCAAAGCCATACTCCTCCTCTCGCCCCGGAAAACCCTCCTGGGAGATGTGACCTGCAGATGTTTGGAAAGAGGAGAACTGAGGCTCCTTGACACACACAGAGCATTTGGAGGAGATGCCGAACAGGAGCAGTACTTTTCACCGCAGATGGTCCCTGGCAACTAAGGTGGAGGGGACGGGCTGGCTGGGTGGCCGTCCCTGCTGCGGTAACTCTGGGGACACCCTCAGTGGGCTTGGTGTGATGCAGGGCTGGAGAGGTACCTTCACACTCCGGCTGGGTGCCACTCCAGGAGCCGTTGGTTTGGCAGGTCCTCTCGGAAGAACCCCGGAGCAGGTAACCGGGCTCGCAGCTGAACCGCACCACGCTGCCCACGTCGAAGTCATCTCCCAGCCCGATGCCGTGAGAGGGGATCCCGGGGTCACCACACACCCCCTGGCTGCCTCCTGTCAAGAAGAGAGCACGGTATCAGCAGAGTGAGCAAGTCATAGCGTGGTTCAGGGTGGAAGGGACCTTAAAGACCATCCAGTCCCAGTGCCACCCCCTGCCCTGGGCAGGGACACCTCCCACCACACCAGGTTGCTCCAAGCCCCCTCCAACCTGGCC
>JAOXJK010000009.1:1130297-1149605 GCA_025774025.1 Xenus cinereus
TGGCCTTGAACCCCTCCAGGGATGGGGCAGCCACAGCTTCTCTGGGCAACCTGGGCCAGGCTCTCACCACTCTCACAATATAGAATTCCTTTCTAGTATCTAACCTAACTCTCCCCTCTTTCAATTTAAACCATTACTCTTCGTCCTATCGCTCCACTCCTGATCAAGAGTCCCTCCCCATCTCTCCTGGAGCCCCTTTATGGGCTGGAAGACCATTATAAGGTCTCCCCGGAGCCGCCTCTTCTCCAGGCTGAACAACCCCAACTCTCTCTGAGCCTGTCTTCATCACAGGACGGGACGGACCCTCCACACCTACCCAGACACCTGACTTCTGCTCCGCTCCAGAGCCCGTTGGCCATGCACTCCCGCACGCGGGACCCCACCAGGGTGTAGCCGGTGTTGCAGGAGAAGATGGCGGTGGCCCCGTAGCTGGTCAACGTCCCGATCTTGTTCCCGTTGGGGGGAGTCGGCAGGTCCCCGCAGGAGATAACTGAAAGAGACCCCAAAGGACAGTGAGTGAGAACAGGCAGGGAGATGCAGGTTTTCTTAAAGAAATGCGCTCAGTGATGTTTACCACCACAAAGTTATCACTGAAGTCAGAAATGAGGAGGGAAGATTATTAACTGGCTAATAAAGACGATTCAGAGTCGTAACAAATATAAGTGCTATTAATATTTATGCTTCAGGACGTGAGGGACATACTAAAGACTGACTAGGAAGAAACTACAGAAGTTTTTCACACTTGCTGTGTTTTCCCGTTTTTTGACACAAGAATATTTTTTATTATTAACCCTTTGCTGGACACAGCCAGGAAGCCCGACTTCCAGAAAAGCCATAAAATGGCACCAGATTTCCAATTAGAAAGTGACACCCAGCTTCTCCTGACACCAGGACTTCCAAGACAGAGCTGATGTGGGGCCAGCCCCACGGAGGATGCCCGGCTGAGAGCTGGTTTGCAGCAGGGCACCGCTCCCAGCCACAAACCTCAGCTCTTTTCTTTTCTTTTCTCTACCTTAAAGATCCGCAAAGCCTCAGGAGCTTTCGCACTCAGCAAGAAATCAAGAGCCTCACGCTGGGTGCTTCTGACCTTAGTGCATTGCCAAGATCCTGTCACTTGAATTTAGGTGGCAATAACGCTGAAGAAATAAAACGAGGTCAGGCTCGTGCTCCCGGATCTGGCTGAAGAACTAGCAGGGGTAAAACTACATCTGTCACCGAAGTCGGCAGTTGCATCTCGAGAAACAAAGGGAGGCAGGAGGGAAGTGAAAGCTGCCATTCTGTAGGAGGATTTTTTTCTGCCTCTGTCTGCACTTAGAGAGAAAAAAAACCCTTCCACCTTTGACAAAAGAAAAGATCCAAAGCACAGCAATCATGTCAGGATGACGGAGCGAGCCGCTTGTTTGCCAAGAGTGTTTTTTGATTTACAGGTGACACTGTTACCCTCGTAAACTTGGCGTTTGCATAAAATTGGAAGAGGTTAGGTTTTAAATCAGAATTTTTTATTTTCTTTCTTAAAAGCAAACTTCAGAGCATCTGGCACCAGTGACAGCCAAGCTGCTGGGACCCGACAGAAACAGATGAGCTCATGTGCTGGAGTTCTTGCGGAATGGTTTAGATTAAACCCAGAATGGGAGCAGCGGGTGACCTCTCCCTGCATCCAAACTCTCTTGGATCAGACCCGTTTGCCCCGGCCCCGCTCCTGACCTTCGCTGCTCTTACTTTTACAGGTGGGCATGGGTTCGCCGATGCTCCACGTCCCGTTGGCTTGGCACCTGATGACCCGCTGGCCCGTGTAGTAGTAGCCGGGGTCGCAGATGAGCATGAGCTGGGCGTTGTAGTGGTACTGGATCTCGTAGGTCAGCCGCCAGCGGCCGTGCTCAACCGCGATGCTGTTGATATCGGGACAGGCGACAGCTAAAAACCAGGTGTGGAGAGTCAGGGGAAAGAAATGAGACAGAAAGACATTAATAGGTGTTTAACTCCTATTAACTTCAGGGCATTTCAGAAAACTGTTTTTTTTATGAGGGGCCAGTATTAGCGTCTCTATTTTACAGGTGGGAAAGTGAGACACCGTGAGAGGGGGCACCGGACCCAAGTTGTGCAGGATTAGAAAAGCTGGTGTCCTAAATACCACACCTGGGAGGCAAAGCTGGGCATGCTGGAGCCGGCAGACGTTACTGAAGGGACTTCCAAAGTCCCCCGTGGGCTGCAAACACTCACCCACGCACTGGGGGGGCTGGTTGCCGTTGCTCCACTGCCCAGCCTGCAGGCACTCGGTGCTGGGCTCCCCCCCGGGCTGCAGCTGGAAGCCCTGGTTGCAATGGTACACGGCTTTGGTTCCCACCGTGTACTCCTTGCCGAAGACAACGCCGTTCTTCGGGGCTCTGGGAACTCCACAGGAGAGAGCTGGGAAAAAAACACAGCCGAGAAATAAGTCAGCTTCCAATTCCATCAGGGATTTGCGGTAAGCGAGCTGAAAGCCCAGATCCCGAGCTCCCCTAGTTACAAAACCTGTTGAACCCCAGAAGCTCCAATAAATGCCCACTTTCACAGAGAATGAGATTTTCAACTCCTGCCTATCAGCAGCAACAGCAGAGCCAATGCTGAACACCAGTTTCTACTGGAAGAGACTCTGGCTCGCGCTTCCTACAATATCTGTAACACAAAACGCATCAACACACTATTCAAAAGTTTTCACACAGAGATAAAGGATCAGATAGCAATAACGGTTTGTATTTACATCCCACGGCAGCAACAACCCGAAACCCCTTTCCAGCAGCACTTCTGGATTACATAAGGCAGCAAATTGTGTAATTATGTTGTGGCAGAAGGAAGGCTAAATTTAGCATTACAGCTGAGAAGGTAAAAGGAGGGGGGGTTGTAATTCAAGGGAAAAAATTGATAAACAGGCACAATGCCAAACGGCTGCTCAAGATGGCAGCACTTCGGAGAAGATGCTCTTCGAGAGCATCCTCCCTTCTGCAGCCAAACGGGGCAGGAAGGGGACAAGCAGGTCACAGAAATACGAGCAACAGCCAAACACAGACAGACCGGCATCACGTTCATTTGTGCTGCAAGAGTTTGGCCAGACCCTGTTTGAGCTCCGTCACCCTCTTCCCTGCCGCTGGGAAAGCCAGCGCTGGGCTCTGTCACCCGGAGCCGTGTTTTTCTCCGTCAGCTTTGGGAAGAGCTGGGAAACTAAATCCAGACTCGCTTCCAAACACACCCCGTGGGTTCCCATCCCTCTCCCGAGTCTTGGCTGTGGAGGAAGCCACCTCGCTCGGGCTGGAGATGCACGATCTGTACAGGTGTGGGGTGAGCAGCCTGGGACCTGCAAAGCTGCCACTGCGAGGCCACCAGCCTCTTCGGAGCACGCAGAGATGGGCAGAGCCTGCGAGCCAGCACTGATCTGGAGGCCAACACCTAACCCAAACAATTGTCCGCATTTTAAAAATACTCTAAAGGAAATCCATTCCTTCCTGGAGTAACCCAAGCTGCTCCCAGTCAGCTAATGCATGAACCGGAGGCTCAGCCGGTGTCTCCTGAGCCACATGCTGCTCCTTCAACACACGTTCACCTTCCTGTTATTCCCTCTGCACGCAAACAAGGGCTAGAAAATCAGCAACCTTAGAAAAGTCACTTTCTGGTGACGTGAACCCCACTGAGCACTAAAAAGGAAAGGCTAAACTTATTGTGTACAGCATCAGCACAACCACTGGAACCTTCTACCACTCAAGGTCCAAGATGCTTTTATCCCACTCCTGCCACATGAGTCGCCCAGAGCCCCAGCCTCGCGCACAATCACACAGCACCTTGCAGATGCTGGTGTTGCTAATAGGTGTGAGTAATTCAGCAGGCTCGTATTAGCACGATCGGGCATATCCCTGGTTGAAATGATAATCACACGTATGTCACTTCATCGAGCTAAGGAGCTTGGCGAATCTCTCTACAAGGCTGGGTGTCTAGACGAGCAGCCACGCTGAATACCAATTTCCTCCTGAGGCAGAAGAAGATGGGACCCAGAAAGTCCTACTCGTTCCCTTCCACCTGGCAGTTCTTTAATTATTTACTTTCTGATGTTGCATCCAACCAAAGGGGCTGGTGAGAAAGCCGACCCCCTTCCCTTCCCACTGCCCCCCGCAAAGCCTCCTCCTTTCTCTGTTCAATCCTCTCCTGCAGCCTGATGCTTTGCCAAAACTCATCACCTCTATTTGCCACCAGGAAACCGAGGCACAGGGACCGACAGGGAGGGACATCAAGAGCGAGGAGAGACCAGGGCCAGCCCTGCTCCAGGTCACCGAGGCCGAGCTGCCACTTGCCATCGTGTCCCTGCACAAGGGAGGGATGAATTCCCGCTGCCCAAGTCCTGCTGCCCAGCAAAGCTCCCTTCTCCTGCCTCTCACCCGCTCTGTCCGATCATTTAGAGTCTTTCCGTCGCATAAACCTTGCCCTGATATAAAAAAGTTAGCAGTAACACTTCTGGGCCAGACGCAGGGAACTAAAAATCTCATTAAGCCACCAAAAATAATAATAAAAAAAGTAATCCTCTTCACCTGCAGATGGTCGGGCTGTGACACGAAGAAGAATCAGACAGGGAGAGCCACCTGGGGCTGCCACCTCTGCTGCCCTACACCCGTGGCAGGATCCTTTCTTCCCTGCAAACCGGCATCCTTGAGCAGAATGTGGTATTAGTAAGGTTGTATTCTGTGCATGAAGCAGAGAAGGTTGATCTTTTGGGGTGGCAATAAACTTGCCATCTGCTCCAAAGAGCATTTCTGAGGCTCCGACTGTGGGCACTGCAGCCCACCAGAAGCAGAGGAGACGAAAGACAGTAGATGTTCCAGGGGAAAGCAGACCAGCGTTTGGCAAAGAGAGTCCTGGGGAGAGCGTGGTCCAGGGAAAGGGGAGAAGGAGCCAGTTATGGGGGTTCAGAGGTAAAAAAACTCCGTCTGCGGGAAGATGATGTGCTAGGGAAAGGGACAGAGGCTATGAAAGCAAATCTGCAGCTGGGATTCCAAAAACAAAGCAGCTTAAAAATAGGCAGCGGAGACAGAAAAGGCGCATTAGATCATCGTGTGTTCTCCCCCATTGTGCCAACGCGAGACTGTTCCCCGCAGAATATTCTCTGCTGTTTCCATAAATGTCACCTAGGACAGAGCACGTAGTAAAGATTATTCAGAGGGGATCGGGAAGGGGAAGAGGATTATGTGCTGGCAAGAAGGAGCTATGGGAAATGTCATTTGTTAACTAGACCATGTGTTTACGGGCCCCCCCAGCTCCCCTCCTCCTAACACAGCTGATTGTGTGAGCCATTGATGCTGTGTTATGGATGGAGCTCCCAAACCTCTGCCATGTGGTCCTGGCCACCAGAAAGGATGAGAAATTGAGTACAGCCCAAAACAAAAGGTTGCCAGTTGGCTTGGAGAGCCATGTAAAAGGGAAAAAAAAAAATAAAATAGGATGTTGGATTTTCTGTAGCTGAAGCGGGCAGAAGAGCAGAGCCAACCCTGGCTATTGGCTGCTGGAGGCCAGGGGGGGGAGCTGCTCCCCCATGAATCGCTGCCGCTCACTCACCTCCCACATCCATCTCAAGGCACTTGATTGCCATGGGCCAGTGTTAGGAGTCCTGATGTCAATACGGGCAAACAGAGAGAGAGGGTGACTTTCCCAAAGGGGCTATTTCGGCCTCAGGATCTAACGTCACCAGGAAGCTCTCCTCCCCACGGGACAGAGACAGGCTCTTCCAGAGGGACATCCAGCACCAGGATCCTGACAAGCTGCTCTCTGTGTGGTCACTGGGGAGAGACACAGCTCTCCAAAGGGGAAATCGGAGCAGGAACCTACCCGAAATGCTATGAATAGTCCCCCCAGTTCTTTCTCTGTTGGCGACTGCATGGAGTGGCACCATGGGTTATGCCTATCAAGCTCCTGACGTGTCACGCGCGGGGTGGGAGCTTCCTGAGACCCCCAGGAGATGGGGTTAGTGCTTCCCACAGGAATTCCTGCTCCCAGGGTCTTGGGGTGCTCAGCAACACCGCAGGAGCCTCCGTTTCTAGGCCAGGTAGTGACAGGTCATGGATGGTCTGGCTCTGACTCCCTCCCTGGTGGCCCGGGCACCAGCACTCAGGGACTAGATTTTGAATCACTGCTGTCAGGGGACACCTCACCCAAGCACATCCTCTCCCAGCCACCCCACACATCCTCTAACTCCTCCCCACCTCCGTCTTTAAAATCCACTCCCCACACACCATTACACCTCTTGGAAGTAAATGCAGATTTTTGGAGCTGAACACGAGGCTGAGGTGCCGTTCCAGCTCCCCAGGGCAGGAAAGACTTAGCAGCTTTTGTACCTACTCTTGATTACACGATTCTCTTTAAAAAAGATGCAGCGCATCAGAGCAATCCCTTACGCCGGGCTAAGGATTCGGGAGGCACAGTTGCCATGACAGCCCCTTGCCTGCCGGTACTGCTTCGTCTGCTCCTTCCAGCACTCGTCTGCTCCTTCCAGCACTCGGCGTTTGCCCCCATCCCTGTTATCCTGGAGGTTAAACCACTATCGGAGCTTGGGCTCGGGATCCCAGCTCCCCCTTGCCAACAGCACTGGGCGGCAGGGGTTTGCTTTCCTGCTTTCCACTCCCCTTTAACCAAATACAGCCTTGAGAAGGCTCCAAATGGACAATAAGCACCCGCGGCACAAACCCACCCTTTAGGGGCAGGGCTGTTTGCCCCCCGGTGCCATTTCCAAAGAGACTAAGTGATTCAGGAGCACAGAAGAGATATTTTTTTTCAAGGCTCTTCGGCACTTCCCACGCTAAATAATCCTGCTTTTCCTTACAGCTTGGGCTGGACAACAATGCAGGCATCACACTGAGGTTTTTGCCTGTGCTGTCTCTGTTCCCTGGCTGGTTTCCAGGGAAGTCAATGCAATATTAATCCCCAGTGCTCGGTCCCCTTGGAACATGGATGAACGTTCAAAGACACTGAAAGGCTTCATCAGAATAAAGATGGGCATTTTATCAGCACAAAGGAACAGGGCTGATTGGCGGATTGAGAGAAAGGTGCAATCAGAAAGTGAACAGGGCGAGGGAGATGAAATAGCGCAGAAGTGAAGCCCCCCGGGGCACAGTGCCCTGTCCTCCCCTCCCACGCCTGGAAGGAGCCATGTGCTAAGTATGGTGTGTCATAAAGATTACGGTTAATTAGGAGGACATGTGGAAAGAACAACTACATGCCTAAATCTTATATGAAGCCAACAAAAACCGGGCACCATCTGAATCCTAAAAAATTCCTCGTCGCCCACTGACTTGCGCAGACCTAAGACAGCACTTCCAGAAATACCAAAGGAAATTCTAGTCACTAAAACCCAGAGGGACCCGTGCTCCTGCCAGCCTTTCCAGAATCTTCCAGGCCATAGTTTCTCCCAGCCTTAACCAAGGCTTGGCTGTGCCTTTGCTGAGAGTTCGAACACCTCCAGCAGTAGCCTTTGCACAGATGCTTTTTTCTCCCCCACCCAAACGCTCCCAAACAGTTATTCCATTCTCTCCTTGCTCATTGATTCCCAAGGACCTGGATAGAAGAGGAACACCCTCGCTGCCTGCCCGCAGCCCAAAGCCTGTTCTCAAAAGGGAACTGGGGGGAAACACAACGGGTTTTTATTTTTACCACGTTTTCCTCGGTTCTTCCTAGGACCCCCCGGACCCTCGCCATGCTAGGTTTGCCCGCTCTCACCTTGGCACAGGGGGATGGCTTCGTTCCAGTGGAAGTAGCCCTGGGGGTGCTGGGTGCAGGTGGTGGTGCTGTGGCCAACCAGGCGGTAGCCCGTGTCGCAGCCGAAGCGGACCGTGCTGCCGGGGTGCTGGCCCGTCTGGCTGAGGATCAGCCCGTGGGCTGGCGGCTGCGGGAGGCTGCAGTAAGGAGCTGGAGAGAAGGGCAGAAGACAATAAATCAGTCACTGGATGGGCAGCATCAAGACAAGTTCCCTTCCCGTCCTCAGGAATTACACCGTGTTTACCATAACCTAAGGCTGTGCAAGAAACGGAGAACTTCTGATGGATAAATACAAAGTCAAAGGGAGAAAGGGCTACTATCCAAGTTTCCCTCGGCTCTAGAAATAAAGACTAATTTCTGATAATTAAATATTACTTAATTCATTTACTGAGTGAAGTCATTATTTATTTATGACACGCTGGCAAGTTCTCAGCCCAGTTTTATAACTTCCATTAATTAAGATTTGCTAAGTTCCAAAACACAGTAATTTGTTTTAAGGAATTCTCAGCAAACATCCAATATTCGGCAGCATTTTCGTGCTGAATGAGCAACCGAGTCTCCCCGGTCCTGCCCCTGCGAGGGCAGTGACACAAGGTCTGAGCAGGAGCACAAGGTGTTTCCAACAGTTCACAGCAAAGGCTGTAACACCCTCGTCCCACCCAAGTTGTGTCCGAGCAGCTCCTAAAAGGAGCTCTTATCTTTTGTGATGTTAATCTTCAAACACCTCCAAATGGCCTCATCAAAAGGATACAATAATTTAGTAAGGCAGCAATATTTACTCTGAATTGCACGGGAGGGGTTTCATTCATCCAGAGACAGGATGTCTATGGTTATACATTCCGGTTAATTAAGAGGGGTTGAGAAAGCAGCCAAAGCTTCCAGGTTTCTGCTGGAAATAATCCTGCCTTCCCCAACCCCACCGGCTCAGAACCAGCCCAGCTTTGTGCCCATTTCCCAGGCCTTGGCAGCGTTTGCCGACACAGCCGGCCCCTGCCCCCACGCAGCAACATCGTGGAGATCCTTAGCTGAGGGGAGGGCCACGTTCCTGGCAGAGACATCCCGTCTCTGCCCTGGGCTTACCAGAGTAGCGGATTTTGAAGCCTTTTCTGTTGTAGGCATGGTCAGAGGACCAGCGGAGATAGACTTTGTTCCCGCTGCTGGTGACGGTCAGCGGGGCAGAGTAGTTCCCACTCAGAGACAGGAGCAGCGGGCTGTGACCAGAGGGACCTGGAAGGACAACAGGAAGGAGGAAAAGTCAGGGCTGGCACACACAGACAGTGACTCCTGGGCTTTTTGGGTGTGTTTCTGCAGAAGGAAGGAGCGTATTGTGGAATATCACCGCGAGTCCAGGAATGGCAGCTCGTGCTCAGGGTTTTTTCGTGAACACGAGTCCCAGCGCAGACACCTGGGTCCTGGGAAACCGACTGCGAACAAAGACCGGTTGACTGCAGTAAGACCAGGACTTTGCTCCAGGCTCACATCCCCATGGGAAACCCCAGCGGCGTCAGCAGAACCTGTGTTCTGTGTCTGGTTGCAAAGCTGCATCACTCTGAATATTGACAGATCCCCTCTCAGGTCATGAGAACTCACAGGCCTAGAAAATCTGGTCCGTGTGGGCTTCAGGGCTGAGGAGTCCCACCTTCTCACCTCATTCCTTCCCAGCAAGCTCCACTAGTTTCTCCCAGGAACTTGCTAAGTCCTGCCCCTTGGGAAAATACTTTAGAGTCATCCAAAAATCAAACCATTGACATTTTCTTATCCAGAGAATCAATGAGCGTTAGGAGGAGCTTTCTTTAAGTCCAGCAGAAGGTTACAGGCGCAGTGGTGGAAAGCTCTCCCCAGAGAGCTCTGAAACAGAGATTAACAACTAATGAATCTGCCATTTCTTTCCTTTCCCCTCAGCTGCTCTGCAAGTCACAGCGGTGAATCTCTTACCATCAAAGATCTCAAACTCGTCATACTGCTTCTCGCTCAGGAAGTACTCGATGGTGAGGGAGATGTTATACCCAGGCTCCACCTTCACCACCCAAGAGCAGGTCTGAAAGTGGGGATAAGTTCCCAGGAAGCTCTGGCTGAGGATGACACCGGTGGAGTCCGTCATCACCTCGTTCATGGGACAGTGCACTGCCGGGAAAGGGAGGGAGAGACAATAGCAAATGAATTTTCCTATTTTGCAGAGGAAGGAAGAAAACACAAAGTACTATGGCCAAGGTCATCGGTCTTGAGGAGCTAGGTCATGGCAGAGCACAACTCCCACCCACGTACATCACCGTACCCTCAACCTTGGGGCTCACGGAGGATCCCCAGACCCTGGCGTAGGCTCTGAATGAAGCTCGCTGTGTTTTCCACAAATCCCAGCAATTGCCATGTTTAAAGAAAGGGGCAAAAATCAACCATAAAACCAAACAATTTCAACCGTCTTCGCATCATTTCACACCTCTCTCCAAACGAACGGCACCGCAACCGAGCAACTATTCTCCACTTACAAAATACTCCCTGGGAACCCCTGGAAACTTCATTACCTGGGTTAGAACAAGGTGTGGAACCACAGGCTTACCCCAGCTCACCCACGGAGCTGTTAACCAGGACATAAAAACGCCAATTCCTTTCTCTAATCACTACACCCCATTCAGCTTCTGAAAATATTAAATCCAACCGAATACACTAAATAAAATGGCCAGCAAAAACACCCCAGAAGAGGAGGCAAACACACAAAGTGAACAAAAAACATAAAGAGAAAGGGATCTTTATTTATCCATAATTGTCGCTAAAGCCCAGTGCAAATGCTGTACTTGTATTAATAGAAAACAGCCAGAACTATCCAGAAAGAACAGTGTATTCTTTCCAAATCCTTAATCCCATCAGTGATTTTTTGACCTCTATAAATTGGTGGCCAGATGTAATTTAAGCAGTCCCTTTACCCCCAGGCTAACAACCATCAGTAAATAATTGAATGACCTCCCTTTCTCTCCTTCAGTTCACGCTATTTCAGAGAGAATAAAGCTATAGAAAAATATCCCATTATATGGTAAAAATGTTCAGATAGGAGGGAATGAAGGAGATGAAATAATCACGGCTGGAGTGAACAAAAGTACCAGCAGGAATCCAGAGGATAAATAAGGTAACATGGCAGCACGGAAACATCTCTGGGATCCCTCCTGAGCGGCAGCGAGGTGTACAGCCCAGCCTGCTCGGGGATCTCATTTTTTTCTCCCATGTCACACATTCTGTGGCACTAATAGCGAGGCCGTTCCTCGAGCTCCCTGCGCCGCAGCCTGCTCCTCCTCCGGCTCCTCGTGTATCACCGGCAAACTGTCAGCGCAGAATTCCTCCTCCCCTCCCAGCCCAAGAAGGACATTCGGGTGACTGTTCTAATGACTTGGGGAATGAAGTCAGACACTCGGCGTGTCACACCTCTGCTCGCTCCCTCTGCAGGGAAGCACAAGCTTTAAAGCACCATCCTTAACCGGGGCTTAGGGTATAATCCAGGGGTACCCGACGTGTCCCCAGGCAGCACGGAGACCCCGTAAAATCCCCAGAGCCAGCAAGGGGTGGAGGAACTTGACCTGTCATTTATCAGAGGGCGGCTGCAATGTCACCCAGCAGATCTCTCACCATTATCTGCTGGTTGCTGCTGGAGCCCAGCCAAGGCGTGGGACCCGAGGTGGGTCAGGAGAACAGCCCTTTCCCTGCACAGAGGGGTCTCACCCCCCCTCCTCACAAGGTCCTGACGGGTGGTTTTGCACTACTGGGACCCTGGAGATCTGAGAATTAGCCCCAAAGATGCAGTCTGTGCAAGGAAAGCTCCTCCAGCTGCCATCCAGCTGGCTCCCTCCTTTCCCAAGCCTCACGCTTTGCAGCACTCTCTGCGTAGGAACCTTCGGGTGCCACCCTGGGCACCCCCCGCTTTACCTTCACACGTGGGTGGAGGTCCTTCAAACTGGAGATGAGTGCCTAGTTTGCAGGTCAGGATTTCACTTCCAATGAGGGTAAAGCCGGGAAAGCACCTGTACCTCACTATGTCACCTACAGAGAGACACAGAAAACATCCTGACTCACAAGAAGGATGGATTCGTTAAGGCTGAGCCGTGCCCTGGGAAGAGGGTACCACGGGGGGCACCTCTCACCCCCCTCGACTCTGCCTCTGGCATGGCCGTGCAGGAATAAAAGGTGTAGAGAGGCCCGCTGGAGTCTCAGTTGGGTTAAACTGCTGTCACGCCACTGAGACTATGATGATTTGTGTGAGCTATTTCAGGGGGAGACTTCCCTCAAAGAGAGCAGACGGCGAGAAAAAGATGCTTTAAAAAAAAAAAAATCATGGCTACTTCACTGGTTGCAGACACACTTAAAACGTGGATGTAACCGCAAGCAACAGCTAAAAATACAAAAAGCACAGTCGATATGGGTGAAAGGTTCTCAAAAAACCAGAATAACGGTCTCTAGGCTTTCACATAACACTTTGCTTGAAACACCTGAAAACTATTATTGTGGCAAACATTTCTGAACACTCCCGAACAAGCTCAGGGCTTTCAGAGAAGCCCAACCGCTTCTTCTGTACCAAGGGAGAGGAAAAGCCTGGGGACAATCGATCAGTATGACCCCGTGTGAATGTCAGGTGTTGAGAGAGGTCACGCACAACCTCCCCACGCCACAAGCAATCACACGTGTGAAGAGGTGCCCTCACACCCAAGACAGGGGTCACAGCCCATGTGTGTCCTCCCGTGGGCACTGCCAGCAGCCGGCGAGGGGGATGAAGGGCTGAGGGGACCAGGAGGGGGTACCTATGTTGAATTCCTCGTTCTCGGTGATGATTTCTGCGTTGGGAACGACGGTTGGTGGCTGACACCTGAAGAGCTGGTAGGCTGGAAGAGAGCAAAGGAAGAGCGGTAGATGTTAAGCTGGGGGTGAAGGCAGCCACAGCACCTCAGAGTGAAGCACAGCAGCACCACAGCAAATCTTCCCTCCCCACAAGTAGAAGGAATTTCAAAAGCACAACCAGCCCTTTTCCCCCCTCCAAACCCTACGGAGATGGCTCCAGTTACTTGTGCCCCAAAGCAGCTCTTGAACGATGACCGATGGGTGCCGACGTGAGGCAACTTGACCAGCACCTTCTGGGATACTTAGAGAGAAGATCTGGGTGACCTCGGTGGAATTAGGTCAATCACGGCAGAGAGAGAGTCTCGGGCTGCTCCAGCACCGGGTAAATGACAATAATTACTCAGAGAACTTCATCCCTACTGCCTGCCCTTGAACAGAGATCGCAAAGCTCACTGGTTTATTTTTAACTTGGAATTATACATTAATTTCTTCTGCAAATAATTCCAGGAGTGCTAATGTTTTCCAGCTGCAAACCCTGTATGTAGCTTGCAGTTCATGAAATCCCCTACGCGAGCGTGATGTCAGTGCCTCACGGAAGGCAAAACAGGGCAGACCTTGTACTTTTTGGCCAATTAGGTGTTTTTTCAGGGGTGCCATGTGGCTTAAAGGGAAGAGGGCATCCAGTCGAGGAGCAGAAACAATTCCTTATGGCTCACGCACATGACCAAAACCACTGCAAATAGCAAATTTTCTACCAAAAATTAAAGATCAGCTAACACTGAGCAAAACAAATGCCCTGCTTACAAGCATGTGGGTGCATAAGGCTCCAGCACTGTGCTGCTTATGAAAATAAACGCACAAGAGCTGTGAGCACGGTTAAATTGAAAATACGGTACCGGGAACCAAATGAATATTAATGAAAGACATTTTCTGCTATTTGCTCAGCACTTCTCTGCATCTTTGCTCTCCCCGCACCTGACCCTGGACAAGCATAACTTCCCCTGAAATTTATATCAGCCCTTTAATTTAAGATACTGGAGCTCAAGCTGCCACTGAATATTAATTCTTACTAACTCCACGCTGTTGAACTCTTCACACCACGGCCAGGCTGGCCGTATAAAGCCTCACCTTAATGAGGTTTATGACGATGCTTATATACACGTGTACAGAAGTAGATGCCCCATCGTCTCGCCCCAACTTCCCTACCCCCCAACCCGTGGGAGGATAATACTTTCCCAAAAGGTGTGTGGAAAAATGTGATGTTTGGAGGTCCAGGGAACGGGCAGGAGGGAACACACTTATGTGCAATCTTTTAAGCTGAAGTTTGACAGTGGGGGGAAGAAGGAAAGGAAACCTCAACAAAAATTTAAATTAAACGCTATTTTAAAAGTGCTTGACAGCATCTATTGAAGTGGAAAGATAACCCAGCATTTACGGCATTAATCTCCGCTCCTTAATGGGCCATATTTCAATAGAGAGGTGTGATTAAGATGGCTTCAGCATATGGGTGATACAGCACCGGTAAAGCTCCTTTCAACAGCACATCCATTTGTTCTCACCAGGACAAAACACAGTCCCGTCCTTGAAACCACACTGGGACCCCCTTGAGTTACTGTGCCATAAAACCCTCTCCCATCGCGCTCGCACATCAGTTCGCGCCGGCACCTGAACTAACCCGTTTAATAATAGGTGCAACATCATCATTTTTCAAGGGACGCTACTGAATCTTTAAGCTCTGCGAATCATTCTTTTGTTTCCCTTCCTCCACCCTAAGGAAACCTCTCTTTGCAGGCATTTAAAGGGGCCATGGTTCTCCGACAAGGTGCTGATCATCACTGTACGGGAAAAAGACAATTTAAAGCTGAAGGGGGACGTCTCCGATGTCCTAGATCTGCCAACATGCAGACGCAGAAAAGAAAATATACATTGCTGTAGACCCCGAGGAAACTGCGTTTCCTGCAGTTACGCCCCAAAGGGCGATGCCAAAGATTTAAGTGACTGCACTGCCTGGGTCTGGTGTGAAAATTCCCCCCTTTCTCCCACACCTTCCTCGGTGTGCAAGGTGAGCCTGGGAAAGAGACGGATCTCACCTTGGAGGAAACCACCTCCATCACTTAAATCTTTGGAGTTAGGCTTTATACGGAAGTCCCACGCATAAAGGGAGCAATAAGCCAATAAATGACACTTTAATAAAAGGCCGAGCAGTTGTGAGAGTGCCCAGCTGGTTAACGGGTTATAAATGACCGTTGGCCTCCACCGACTCACACCAGCACCGACCCCAGAGCTCACTGTGCCTGCGCCTGGCTTTATGCCCCACATAAACCATAAGCTAAAGGAACCTCAGTATAAAGCGCCATCAAGATGAGAGAACAGCAGCATATGCTGATGGGCTCAACCAAAGCAATGATAGTGTCTAATTCATATTGCAAAAGGAAGCATTTGCTGAACTGCAGCAGTGTTTACATATTGCTCATTTCTGAGCCAAACTGCCTAAACCATAATTTTTTGCATAACTGTTATATCCGCGCCATTGTCTAGGAATATAAATCTTACAGTGTTTTGCAGCAGTAAACCAATTCCCTCCGAAGCCCAGCAAACATTCTTTAAATTCAGCCTATCTGTCTAACACTTGCCTTTCGGAACTGAACATAAGCCGAGACATTCTGCACAGATTCATCGTGTAATTCGTGTAGGACTTTGTTGATGTTGTTGCCAGCGAATTACCGAAGCGAGGGGAGGTCTCCATTTGCACTTTCCAAAATCCCAGCACTGCCGTAGGAACTTGTTAGCTAATCCAATTTAAAAGTTGGGCTCTTGTTTAGCGGTGGAAAGCAAATGCTCTCATTTCCATGTAATACCCAGCATCTCTCTAGCTTGAGCTGCGCTCACACCAAAGAATCCCCAAGTAATTTAGGGATTTACAAGAACTCTTTTCCTCCCCTGAGGAATGGAGTCACCTCTCAGCTGGAACACAGCTGCCAGGCCACCGAGATGACCCAACTGGTTTAGCAGAGCATCGGAAAGAGAACTCCACGCCTGGGCAGCACTGAAGGGAAGGAGAGTTTTAGGTAAAGAAAACTGAGCTACCCATAACGGGATCCGCCACGGAGAGGCTGATATTTAGAGGCATCACCTTGAGGGAGGCGCGGGGTTGGCGCGGCTGTGAGTTTGCAGCCACTCGATCTGTGCTTGAACTCTCAGGGTGTCACAGATGGATTTCCACATCCCCCGCCGACTCTGCGACCACTTGCCAGCGCTCGAGTGCGTAAGAGACCTTCAATCTCAAACCTCTGAAAACTGGGGCCCGTCGTGGAAGATTTCAGGTAAAAGTGTGGGTTTTTTCACATCTTCTCTTCCCCAGAACTAGACCCTCCCCACAACAAGCCACAACCGACCCGTGCCCAGACACATCCCGTAGGCAGGTATAAAGCTTGTGCTGCTCCGTAAACAATACAGACCGTAGAAATAAATGGCAAAAATCCCTCCGTTGGCTGCATCGCTGTGGAATTTCATCAGGACCTGGTTAGAAGAGCTTTGGGCTGATTTCTTAGGAGAGTTGCCAGTGAACACACCCAGCTGTGGGGCTGTTTGCTGTGGACCATCCCTAAAATCGTACGTTAGAAACAAAAGAAAAGAGCATTATTACACGTCTTTAATCCTAGGCAACAACCAACCTCCTACACCGCATGCACAGGAACTCCTCCATGTTCTTCCTTCCTTCTCCTCCCTTTTTCTACATCTATAGTGCAGTCTCAGCAGCTCCCTGGGGAGCTGACCTGGACCCCCAGTCCCCCTCCCCACTCCGTTACAACCAGGATAATCTCCTCTGGCAGTGCAGTGCTCACCCAGTAGACAATTACAAACACAAACTTGTTTTTTAACCTCCAAACTCGAAGAATTAGGGCCAGTTTTCCAATGGAGTTTCACTCCCTGTTTGCGCAGCAGACGCTGAGGTATTTTGAAAGTCAGGGACTGACTGAGTGCTACAGGCTCAAGAATTTGGCCACAAGCTCTTTGGCCAGAGCAGCTCTGTGTGCTCCCTGCGCTGGCTGACGCTGATAATATGCCATTTCTCTTCCCTTCTCCAAATAGGAAAGGAAGATCCCAGCCTGTGAGGCTCCGGGGGTGAAGAAATCAGTGCCACCTCATTAGCCACAGCAGAGTTGTGCCCGTTTTACATCAAAGGTCACAGTTCCCAGTTGCTGCTGTTTAAAAAGCAGCTGGGGGTCACAGCTGGTTCCCAGCACCCCCCCAGTACTCTGGTAGACGAGTGGGGAGCGTAGGGCTGCGCTGCTTGGATTGGGAAAGAAAAACCCAAAGAGGACATTGGTCAACAATTTACCAGCGGCTTTTTCTTCATTGAGCCTCTATCCATAGACAGGTAGCCAGAGATAAAGTACAAAAGGAATAAAAATGAGCCCCAGAAAATGTCTATCAGAGAAATCAGAAGCGAAAGGCAATTCCTATTATGCGAGTCTGGACAAGATTCATTTCAACTAAATTTAGCTTGAGATAAAGACCCTGTTTACCATTCATAAAGTCTCCTCTGTAAAGCCCCTCAGGCTTCCCAAGAGATGGTTCCTTATTCCATCCAGCAGAGCATTTCGGAACGAAGGGCCAGGCTGATGAAAGCACCCGGCAGGACGAGGGGGGGCTCTGTGGCCAAACACCCTCCCACCGCAGGGGACCCGCTCGGCATCGCCAGCAGCCCAGCGGGACCATGACTGCTCATCCCGGGCACTGCAGGGGCTGTGCTTCATTTTAAACTGTTGATGATCCCAGCAATTAGTGGAAAAAAATACCTGTAAGGTGTTACAGGTGCTGCCGCATGGCCACAGGTGGGACTGCTCCTTGGGAGCTGCACAACAGCGAGGCAAAAGCACCAGGAAAGCCAAGGATTCCTCTACAGACTCCCCTCTGGACCAAAGGATGACACTTCCCTGACTTGGCATTAGCAGCCCCATCACCCAGTGGGCATTCCCTTCACTGACCTTGCAGTCTATGTCTCCATTTTTCAGGAACAGAACATTAACTGTCTTTGGAGACAGTCACCTTGTCCACGTTGCCAGCCCCTTGCAGCACATGGCCATTAATCTAAAGGCCCTATTCCCGGTATCAAGCACCCAGAGGTAAAAAAAAAAATAAATCCCAAATCCTCATCCCAGTGTCCCCAGAGGGTACTTCCTCACGCTCAGACACAGCACCGCCCACGCACGGTGGCACCGGTTGCTCTATTTATAATTAGCAAGAGCATCTTTCCGAGCCCCTCGCTCAGCCCTGACACCTCTGCCGTACCCACCAGACGGTGATGAAATCGTTGTAGGGCTCCGTCTGCAGCAGAGTGAAGTTGAGATGGATTCCGTATCCCACCGGCACCGTGAGAAGCCAAGTGCAGTCCTGGGAGTTGGGGTACTGGTTGGGGAAGCCAGGAGAGTAAACTGTACCATTTTGGGTGGTCACGTTCCCCCCACAAGGCACTGCAGGCAATCAGACAGAGACACAAACCTAATGCAGAAATATCCCCCAAAACAGCGACGCTTAAAGACCATCCATTTCCCATTTTTCTTTGGTATAAAAAGACAAAAATTCCGGAGGATCCAGCCCCAAAACGTGGCCTAGCTTGCCTCGAATAATTCCTACCTGTCACAACTACATCTAACATTTCCAATTGAATTCCAGCACAATCAACGCAAGTGCTTCAGAGCTGAAAGGAGGCTGTCAGGGTGTTTTGTACAGATGTGATAGCCAGGTGCGCAAATAAACTCCAGCTGATGCCCCGGTAAGAAGTCTTTGGGCTCCACCAGCTGTCTGCACCCATGCATGGAAAACACAGCTCCTGAGGAGATCACACCAGTGGGCAAATCTCTCCTCTTGTTCGTACAGCCCGGCCTGGACCAGAACCACCGAGCAGCTGCCTTTCCACCGAGCACATCCGAGCAGGGGGGAAATGATGATTTGTGTGACAGCACCGTCCAATTCATTAATCAAGACGACAGTTCTCCTGCACTAGGTATCTCCCAGCGCCAAATGAACTTGCAAACTGAAGAGAGGCAATTAGAAACAGCAAAAAAAAAAAAAAAAGGGGGGGAGAGAAAGATGACATCCTGCTGCAGGCAACGGGAGGGTCTCAGCAGGTCCCTACGTCTGACAGTCCCGTGTACAAGCACCAGCTTCTGCACCTCCCTGGCAGGGAAGTTGAACAGAAACGATAACAACATCTGCAGCGTGTTCCTGGCAACCTGCAACAACCGAAGGCACGGGGTAAGTGCAGACAGTGTCACCTGCCCGAGCCAGCTCTGCTCGAGAGGCCACGTAGCTCTATATTAAAGAATGGATAGAGTGCGAGGAGATGTCCCCAAAGCCCTCCCTGGGGTCAGACGAAGAGATAGTTGAGAGCTTGTGGGTGAGAATTAAGGGGGTGGGGTCCCTCCCCCAATATGAGGGACACTGCAGTGGGTGTTTATTACAGGCCACTTGATCAGGATGGGGAAGTTGGTGAAGCCTTTTACAATCAGCTCAAAGCAGCCTCGCAATCGCAGGCTTTGGTTCTCGTGGGTGTCAGGAGGATGGGGCCAGTCTTTTTTCAGTGGTGCCCAGGGACAGGACAAGAGGAAATGGGCACAAACATGAACATAAGAAGTTCCACCTAAACACGAGGAGGAACTTCTTCACTTTGAGGGTGGCAGAGCCCTGGAAGAGGCTGCCCAGGGAGGTGGTGGAGTC
>JAOXJK010000009.1:1166574-1179829 GCA_025774025.1 Xenus cinereus
TCCAACCTGGCCTTGAACCCCTCCAGGGATGGGGCAGCCACAGCTTCTCTGGGCAACCTGTTCCAGTGCCTCACCAATTTATACCAGATGCCGTCCCAGACCCCACAAAACTGAATATTGGATCAAAAGGTCCCTGCCCTGATGTTTGGGGTTGAATTCCTTGCTCACAGGCCTGGCTTTTGTACGCAAGAGGTATGAAATAGGGTGGTTTTTTTCTTTTGTTGCTGGCTTTTTTTTATTGTTGGTTGGTTGTTATTTTATTAACCACCCCACATGATGCAATTTATTTTTTTCCAACGCAACCTGCTGAACCGCTTTGGCTTTTCTCCCCTTCCCCCTCCCCGAGATACCTACCCACGCAGGTGGGCACCGAGACGTTCCACTGTGCCAGGGCTCCGGGCATGGTGAGGCACTCGATGCTGCGGGAGCCCTGCAGCGCGTAGCCAGCCCCGCACTCGAACCGCACCACCGCTCCCACCGCGAAGTCGCTGCCCAGCCGCCGGCCGTAGCGCGGCTCCGGCACCGAGCTGCACTGGGTGGCACTGGTACGAGGGACCGCTTGCGTCGGGGACAGGAGAAACCAGCAGATTGCAAAGAAAAGAGGAGGAGGAAAACAAAAAATTTTAAAAAAATAAATGGTTAGAGCAAACGTTTTGGAAATACGAGTGTCGTAACACGTGCCAAATTAAAGGTGCACTGAAACCAACACAAGAATCTGGTTATAGCTAAACCCCAAAGACCTGCTGCACCCAAACACGACCACTGCGGGGGAAAAAAAAAAAAGGAAATAACATTTCATTCAAGCTTCTGTCAATTCGAGTGATACTTGAAATAAAAGCAGCGAGGACGTTACAGAACCATGCGCGCTTTCGAAGACGAGACTGTTTGCCTTCAGAAAACTTACCGTCACGTCAGAAAGGTCATTTCTAAATAGGGAAACCAAGGCATTCAGCAACAGCTTTCCAAAAAGTTGGTCTGCCACATAATGCTAGAGCCTCGGTATTTCTCAGCTCATGCGGCCCCATTACTATAAAGGACAGCAATTTTAAACAATCTTCTTCAAGATGGGCAGGGTAAGGGAAAGAAAAGGGGAATTCAAGTTGTGATGCCAACTGTTGAAATTGCCTGCATTCCCGTTTGATGCCGCAAACAACAGGCAAAGAAAGAAACAGAGTCTGACAGATAAGCCAGGGGAAAAACGAGGCAAAGAAACATCCATTGCTGAGGAAGAAATCAATTTATATTTTTCTCTGAGCTGCTTTACAATTTATTAGTGTTTAATGCCTGAGTTGCTGGGAAGAGAAAAATGTGGAGATGATGAGCGCATTAGCTATATTGTTTGATTTTAATTTGACTCAGGGAGATGAATGTCAAACCCACCGTCAAAGGCATCACACAAGACGATCAGCAAGAAGCTGAAGCGTGTCCGTGGTCTGGGGAGGGGAACGGAGGGGCAGGGGTGTCACTGCACAGGGGAGGCTTTGGGAGAGAGAACTCCTCCTTTGGGTAAAAAATGGGAGTCAATGCCATTAGATCCCGGCCAGGCAGATCAAAAGCAGGGCTGGCTCTTTCTTTTGCCCTTGTTTTCCATGCAGTAATCACCAAAGAGTGTGCAGCTCATAATTAGCATGCAGGAGCGGGGAGGTAATCTTTACTGATTCCATCAAAACCTTTGCTTTGCTGAAATCTTGAAAGACGACTGTCAGAAATACAGCTGTTTTACAATAATTAGGCAGAAATTCCAGAGAAGGGATCCCTGGCTACTATAAAATCCAAACCATGCTTCACTTTGCCCCCGGAGGAGGCTGGGGCTGTCCCTGTGTCTGTCCCCACTTCACAGCAACGAGCGTGCGAAAGTCTGGCTGAACCACAGGTACCAACCCAGAGCGGGTGGGCGAGAAAGCCCTTCTGTTTCCCCGCTATTCCGTGCATCGCTTTCTATTTACTACCTTAAAATCTCTAAGTGGGACTTGCCCAACGCCAGGCAAGCTGTTACCCAAAGGATCAGGGGGCAAAAGTTTGACAGCAGGAGACCTAAGCCTCTGCCAGGCGGGGAGGAAGGATTTTGCGGAGCTGCTAGACGAGCCTTCAGCTGCTCACGCCCAGAAATGTGCTAAAACGCCAGCGGGAAAAAACTGCTTTGGGTATAAATCTCAAGAACTCGGTGTGTTCTCAGGGCACGATTCAATGAGATGCTCCTGATACTGACCCTGGGACACGCGAGGGCTGAGGCTGAGTGAAGATGGAAGGTCTGAATACGAAGTTGCCCACAGGAGCCAGGCAGCCCTGCAAGCCCCCTGCTACCCAAATAAACTTCATCTCCTGGGACAGTTCCCCTTCAGATAGAAAGTGTGCAATGACTCACGCACGCCAAAAGGAGCACAGGACGCTTCAAGACATCACTGTATTTTTGACCATTATCTCAGGACCAACCTGAGGACACCTTCAGAACGCAGCTGTACTCACCTTGGTAGACAAAATGAAAACCTTTGGCTGTAGACTGACCCTTGGAACTGAATTTGAGGAGGATCTGGTTGGTGGTAGCTAATGGTAACGATTCACCTGGGTGAGGAGAAAGAGAGAACAGAGGAGAGACAGAGATGAGAGCATGACCTACGCAAAGGTTGCACCCAGCGAGATGTTAAATGGCAGGCTGGATTTTTTTTGCTTGATTTCCCCGCAGCCATGGGCACACGTTCCCTACCTGTATGAGAGCCCGAGAGGGAGCTGAGGAGCCGGGAGTGCTGGTTGGGGCCATCGTGGACTTCGATGACGTCGTTGAGGGCGGTCTGGAAGAAGGCGAACTGCCCAAAGACCACTGTGGAGAGAGGGACCCGGTGGGGGCCGGCACCGGGACCAGCTGGGGGGTTGGCACCGGGACCAGCCGCCCCACTGGCCCCGCACGGCCAGGGCTGCAGCCCCGGCACTCCGGCATCTTTTATTTCGGGAGCTTGGCAGAGATAAAACGGGCCTGAGTGACAGCCCTGGAAGATGGGAGCCCTTTATTTATCCACAAAGTAGGCACAACAGAGGCAGCAACCAGCCTCCCCCGTGCTCACTTGCCAGTACGCTTTAACACTGATTCATAGGCCAAAAGGGATTCTTTTATGAATCATCCCATTTCCCTGCCTACAGAACCCAAGGTATATAATTTCACCAACCGATAATTATTATTTATTATTTGTATTGAACCTCCGTCGTGAAGCGGGCTCCCGTTGGGCCAGGCATTGTACAAAACCTGAACAAAATAACAAGCCCCGTCCCAAAGAACTTAATTTCTAGATTGAACCTCCCTGGTCAGGGAGGACGACTGCCCGGGAGAGAGGACACTCACTATTTTATTAACAGTTGGTCCTAAGCCTGTCTACAGAGACTGCTAACGAGGGAGCCGAGCAGCACTCTGGGTCCCACTGCAGACATTGTAGAGCTTACAAAAGGCAGAAAATAATAATGAGAGGATGATCAGAGCACTTTTTTTAGCTAGAGCAAAGAGACTTTAGTTATTTATCTTTATTTTTCCAATTATAACAACAGGCTGTTTAATCCCAAATCTGTACTTGGAAGATGATTTTTTTTCTCTCCTTTGTCTCCTCTCCTCGCTTTGCATTTTCAAGCTGTAAGTGCCCAGTTGCAGACTCACAAGCTGAGAGGTCTCTTGCTGTGAAATTCGTCATCCACCGAGCTACGACATTTGTCTCCTGCGCAATCAGGTTCCCAGCCCAGCTCTGACGCTGGGAACACTGGAAAGGTGAGGATGGCACACACCCCGACGCCTGCGGGACACACAGCCCCAGAGGGGACGGAGATGGGAAACGCAGAGCGTTCACTACTAATGGCTTTCCTGCTTGTTTTAATGAAGCTATTGAAAGGTGGCAGGTGGGGAAGGGAAACTAATTTAGCTGTCATCCTACCGCAGGCAAAAGTCAGACTTGCAGATCAAGACTGTCTAGCCCTCTACTTAGTGTGTTTCTTAAGACAACATCAAGATCAGCTACAGCAGAAGAGGTGAAGAGGCGTAAGAGCAGCGCAGTGTTTCCTCCATTAGATCCAGCAACTCGGCTGTACCCCACACGCACACAGGGAGAAGGGAATTTGAGTGAAAGGAGCTTATAACTGACGTCCGAACACGGCATCCTTACTTCACACCTTCCCATCTCAGCGAAGGAAACCACAAACAACTGAGAAGACCACGGGGACCGAGAAGATCAATACAACGCGCTGAGAAGCAGGAGCAAATAACAGAATTTAGAGACCTTCACCTGCCAGAGCTGTCAGTGCAAGTGCTCCTCAAGAACTTTAAATTCCCTTCAAACAAGAAAATATGTTAACCAATACTAATATCCAGGCAGCTGCCTCAAAGGGCTCTGCAATGTCCATCATTCTTGTACTCAAGGTCTGACCAAAATTAAGCAGCTTTGGAGTCTATAAAAAGAACGACGGTCTGTTAAAATGGATCTGGCCTTTGGTCGGATCTAGTTTTAAAATTTAATTTACCTATTATTTAAAAATAAAAATTAGTCATAAGTACCATAGCTGCACATCCACAAAACTACACATCTATGGGCTTCTCTGCGCAGACAGATTATTTAGCATCGTGCTTAGCATGTGTTTATGGTAAATACATTTTGTACTCTCAGAGGTCCTCCCAGTCTGCTGCCAGCATTAATCACCAGGAATTATTTTTTGCTGATTTTTCAACTCTGTATGACTGGATGGAGTGCAGGAACTCGAAGGGGAATCACAAGGTGGTGGGTTTTGTTAGGTTTTTTTTTAGTTTTGTCCCCTCATTTTTGATAGATTTTGAAATTCAGAGAACCCCCACCATCCTTACGGACTACAACAAATTATAAAGGTAGCATCCAACAGTGTTGCTTGCTATTTCCCAATCTCCCTTATCACCAGATATGAACTTATTCTGCTTTGTTCAAATGAAAAAAAACCCCAAACTGCACAGACAGTAGGAGAAACTTTCAAAAACCGCCCCAGACGGTACCATAGTCCTTCGGCACAACGATGGAGTAGAGGCAGACTTGTCCACTGGTGTAGTTCTGGGGATAGTTGGGAGAGAGGACGACGCCGTCCGAGCCCGTGTACTGACCCCCACAGGGCGCTGGAAGAGAAGGTCAAGAAGAGCTCACTGAGGGCATCCTTACCAAAGCCATGAACCACCAGCCCTTTTCCTGCTGCCCTGGGATCCCCAGCCCCACGCTGGGATGCTGCAATTCCCACTGCCCCCAGCCACCGCTGATGCCCCGCTCCGGCCAGCACAGCTCTCATTAAGAAAAATTAAGGCTGATCCGAACCCAAGTTCACGCCTGCTTCACATTTAATTCGGAAGACCATGCCAAGGCCACGGGATGCCACCTACGGTGGTGTAGCCCAAGGCGTGATTTGCACCGTTCTCCATCCGACCCTAGATTTCAGGACCTGTCAGAACAAGCTCTGACTCTTCCCCCTGTTGGCACAGAGGAACCTGGTCCAACGAGGATGGTGTCCCCATCACCAGAGCCTTTCTGAGCCACAGCTTTCACTCCCCCAGTCACCACACACTGAGCTCTCTCTTGACTCACTTCTCAGATTAAGGAGGTCTGACTCCAAACCCATCATTTACACCATTTCCTCATTAAGCCAGAAAACAAAAGAAAAACCCACAGAACCCCTCAGACAAAATTGCCTTCTGTTTTCTCAATAAACTCCGATCCTGCTCAGGAAAGCACATCCTTGAGGGCTTTGATTACTGGGGATCAGGATAAGCCAATGTTTAAGGCTGCTGGATCCTGCCCTGCACTAGGGATGCAGGATTTGTCACGCAAATCATCTGCTGTGTCCAGTTTTCTGTCCCTCTCAAAAGAAAGTTCAAGAAACCTCATACAGGTCAGCTCTTCCCAACCTCCAGGTGTTAAAAAAATCGAGAAAAAAATTGAAAAATTATGAAACACTGAGAAAAAACCCCTCTCTGTCCCCTGGCAAGCAGCTCCGTGCAAAAGTAACATCAAGCTTTTCCTTAGGATGAAGCGCTGAAGTATTTGGCAACAGGCAGACTGTCCTCTGCTCACCTCTTGCCCCTGGGCCTCACCTGTACAGGTGGGTCGAGGTTTGTTCCACGTGGGTTTTCCATCCCCTCCCATTACGCAGGTGAGCGTGGAGACCCCTTCAATGTCATACCCTCCGTCACAGTAGTAGGTGATCGTGGATCCCAGCTTCAGATCCGTCCCCACTCGTGTCCCGTTCTTAATTGACCCCGGATCGAAGCATGACTCCCGGGGGTTCTCTGCAAGAGGGAATTGTCAAGTTTTTTTTTTTTGTCTGACACAGATACTCTTTAACTTTGGTCAATGGCACGTTTTTTGGCTTTTCTCATCTGGGAATCTCACTTAAACATATCATAAAGTCATAACATATAAAATCAGAGTTTAGATTTCAAGCATCGTCTCACGCAGCTGAATCTGGGGAATTACAGGGGGTGGATTCTGGTCTGGACCATTCTTTGCTGCTCAGCCCCAGTGCGCTGGAAGAAGGCAGCTTCAGTTCACACGCGCATTTACCGGTACCCAACCTAATCACTGAGGCAAAGCTTTGATTTAACTCTCTCTGCTCACGGGACGGGCTGCAAGGACCTTTGCAAACCAGGGCGTATAAACACACACCCAACACGCAACACGTTTCAGATGCGCTGCATCTGTCACACCATCTCCCTGCCACCTAGCGCTCCGCATCCGAGCGCTGGCAGCTCTCGGCGTGGAAACACGCGGTGCCGCGTGCGAGCTGCTTGACTCTCCAGATGTGCAGCACGGCTGCAATTATGGCAAAATGATTACAAGCAGTTAGACAAAATGAAGACATTTTTCTCCCTGTTCACTATGCCCTGCAGAGTTAAAAACCCCATTTACATATGAAAATTCCAGTAAAGACTACAGAGCTGTCAGGGCTTGGATATTTCTTTCCTTCTTCTTCTTCTGACGGCTTTTTTTTCTTTTTTTCCCCCCCTTCTTCTTTTTTTTTTTCCTGCATGAAATATAATTAGAGGCTTTGATTAATCCTGCTCTTTTGTCATCTGGAAATTGCTCATTAAAGATGAGGGCTTTTCTGAGAGCAGTGGGTCTGTGAACAATTATAATGTGTTTAAGCATTAAATCATGGGCTTTTAGTATTTGGGGAAGGGGTGGGGGGAGAAGCAGAAAACAGTAAAGCCCCCAGATCTTGCTTTTGTTTCTTTGTTTGCAGTGAAAAAGGGGATTAGCTCTGCGGTTTCCTTTACACAACAGCTGTGCCACGAGCTAGTGATCCAGGTAAACAGGGCACAAGAGGACGTGAAATGTTTTCAACATGAACAGCCTCCCTGAACCGCAGACGTGAGGGTCACTGGGTTTTTCCTAGAACCCCAGTGCCCTGTTCTGGGGGTCACAGACTCGTCAACCCTCAGTGCTCCTCACAGACCATCACACAGATCATCAAACATTAAATCACGACGTCCCGGGTTCTCCTCCGTGTCAGTGGTGTCTTCCTGCACAAACTTTGGACGAGCCCCTTTTCCCTGTTTTCCCACCGAATAACGAGATGCTCCAGTTTATCTGATCCTGGGAAGAGACACACGAGTGCCTGGAAGCATCATTAGAGCAGTGTTCCAAAGTGAGCTTGATGCTCAGAGCACGATGGGGTTCTGAGACTAAAGGAAGTCAACAAATGTATTTATCCCATTATTTCCTGTGTGCGATCTGAGGGTCCTGCTGAGACACTGGCCAGACACAACAGAGAAATCTTCATTATCACGAGTAAGACATCAGGACCAAAAAGCTTGTTCCAGTCACAGCACTGGAAAGCAAAGCCCTGAGGGCTCTGGGCAGCTCAGACGAACGCGTTCCCTCCTCGTTTATCCTTGTGCTTGGAAGAAATCAGCTGTAGCTGGGGCAGCGAGCGGGCAGCCTTTACCATTCCCACGAGTCAGGGAATATTCCCGTGCAGGCTGCTCACAGCCCACAGAGGTGACTAATTGCTTCTGGGCATCAATCAACCCGGGCTCTGAGGATGAGGAGTACACGGCCCAACGTCCACTGCAGCACACGAGCCATCTGCAAGTGTGAATTCTTCATCTACTTTCCCAAATTATTTTTTCACCTCGCAAGCTTCTGTTTCTCTCCATTGCCGATATTCACTTTTAGCCCCCTTTCCTACAAAAGCTGCACCCAAGGGCTCCCTCCTGACCACTTCAAGCCTCTCTTGTTATTTTGAGCGGTCTCGCTGCCTTTCATCTCACAAGCTGATGTGGCTTCAACCTGTCCCTCAGC
Source organism: Xenus cinereus (assembly GCA_025774025.1). NCBI lineage: Eukaryota > Metazoa > Chordata > Aves > Charadriiformes > Scolopacidae > Xenus > Xenus cinereus. Next base: position 1,174,860 of record JAOXJK010000009.1, read on the forward strand.
CTCCCACCCGGCTGTCAGATGCCTTAGCCATGGGCTTGATCTCAGCCTCTGCTCTCGCTTTGAAAAACCGCGACATTCAGCGCTCGAGTCGCCCCGGCGGCTGCTGGAAAGAAGGGTGGCAGCTGATCCCCGAGCAACAGCCCCGCTGCTTTTGTTGGGTTTTCCTCATTCTTGACTGTTTCTCTGTTCCCTCGAGGGTCTGGGCCTTCAGGGACAGCGCTCACCTCGGAGGACGATGCCTCCTGACACGTTAGTCCGACGCAAATCTCCCGCTGAACACTCCTCTGCAGATGAACTGCCCCGATGATCCTCAGCAGTCGGCTACAAAGGGAGGCAGGAGCTCAACTTTAAGGAAGTATTTGGTTGCGTGGTGACAGCAAAAGGCTCGTAGAGAGATGTGGGGAAGTCACAGCTTTCCCAGCCTTTGATTTATTAGGCTATGAAGTGAGCACAGCACGGCTCGCCCATTTAGAATTAACGTTTTAGCTTCACTCAGACACTTCAGAAACCCAAGACTTTACCCCGATGCCCCAATTAACAGGGATTCAGGCTGCCAAACGTTTAGAAAAGAGTCAAGACAAAAATGCCACGAGAACTGGCTCATTAGTCCACAGAAAGCAGACATTTTCTGTGCTTCCCTTCTCCTTTCCCAAGGAAAACTCAAAGCCCGCGTGAGCTCCTGGACCGGGAGGTCAGGGTTTCATCTGTGCTTCTCCAGAGCGTGGTGTCCACCCAGTGCATCCAGGAACACACGCAGGCCTTTAATAAGAGCTCAGCCTTAAAGCAACCCCGGGAAAATTATCTAGAAGACAGGGCTTTTTTTCACAACAGTCATCCTATATTGAAGACAATACAAACGATATTGGGATTTTAAAGACCAGGAGCAGCCTGGACACCACGAGCCGCTTGGCTGCTGCCACATCAGCTCCCAGGAGCCCAGCATCCTCCGACTCAGCCCAGCAGAATGCACCACCTTTCCCCAAGGACAGACCTGTTTTTCGAATGCAAGTTGTTTTAGGGTCAGGCGTCATCTCCCATTTCTGATCGTTTTAGCAGCAAACAGGGATGCCTGAGCAGAGCACATCTCCCTTTTCACGAACCAGCCTGAACCCAAAATTTACTCATTCCCGCTAAGTCATCCCAAAGAATAAATTCCTCCCCAGCTGAAATCCCAAACTATTGCATTTAAGTCTCACCCAACCCTCTGAACCAAGCCAAGACTTTATGCAGACAGTAAATCAAAGCTCTGCAAAGGTAAGTGTGTGTGGGGAAAAGCACCGTTACCGTTTCTTTCCTGGTAACCTTAGTTTGATTTTTCATTCTGCCGCACCAGCTGACGGTGCATCATGGGGGCAAAGCAAAAGATATTTGTTCATCTATCAGAAATCCTGCTGGTGTTCTCTGTCAGTGTAGCTAAACCGGGAAATTGCCTGGCTGAAGATCTGCCCTCAAACACCTTTCCGTGGCACTGCTGCATTCCCACTCCGCTCTCGCCCTCCTGCTCTGTGCCAAAACCGGCGTAATAAAAAGCCAAATTCATTCTTCTCTCTCTGTTTTCTCCGTTCCTCCCGGCCCCAGAGGACAGCTTTCTCTTGAAGAGCCATTGCCCCTGAAACAATTTCAAATGAAGTGCCGAGGCTGTTTGAAATTCACCCGGCGCAGCGCGGCTGCGGGCTGGCGGCGCAGCCCCGCTCCCAGAGACGACGCAGGATCTCAAGCAGGGACTGACAGATGGATGCTTGGCTTTTTCCCCCCCTCCAAACATAACCGAAAGAGGACTCCAAAGCCCCTGGTGATTAACAGCATTTCGCACAGAGCTGACACAGGTGACGTGTGGCAGAAGCTGCGGTGCTGCCCGAGCACAACGAGATGCCTCAGAGAAGACGGTGCCTTTGAACTGTACTTGGGATTCCGCGCTGGCGAGGAGCCGAGCTCGGGATTTGATTTTCTTTCACACTTGCTCCCTCCTGCATTTCTTTTCTTCTCCCTTCGATTCCCCAAAGTTCCATTTTTCTGCCGCTTCTCAGACTCGAATCCCAGGTTCCTTTTAAAGTGTGGGGAAATTAATGAGCAACCTTAAAGCCTCGTTCTTTTCTCCCAGCGGTTTGGCTTTGTGGGAAGTATGTAGGTGCCATTAACACTGCAGAAGTGGTTAGGAGAAAAAAATGCATCACGCAACCCCCCTAACTTAATGAGATTGCATTTGTTAACTACTTTCTGGCTGCCCAAAAAAGAAAGTGGAAAAGAAGAAAACCTAAGAATTATTTTTCAGTAAAATTAATTCTAATGAGAGCAGAGAACTTTTAATCTCTTGAAACTTCAGCAGGGCCAACGGCCTCTATCTTACTCTTTCATAACTTTACGAGAAGGATATTCATCTGTTCAGCATGACTAACATGAATTGCCACTTCACTGTCATTGAGCCTCCGGCCAGGTAAATGCAAAAGCAGGAACTATAGCTGGGGACAGGGCAGAGGAGGGAGAATTGCCCGAGCAGCCGGAGGAAGGAGCAGCCCTGGAAAGGCAGCAGAGCCCACCAGCTCTGCAGCACGAGCCGTTACTGCCCCCACAGCAGCCTCACAGGGCACAGCAGGGACGCAGAGCCGTTCGCAGCGGCGCCCATCCAGCATCCAGCGTGTCTGAAGCCACCAACGCTTCTTTCCCAGACTGCACACTAGTCCACACAGGCCAGAGCAGGCTTGAAGAATCGTTTCTTTCTAGCCCTGTTCCCCCCCCAGTTTTTAATCCTTTTCTGCATAATCCCAGCTCATCAGATCCAGCTTTTCAGAGTGTATTTTTTACTACAGTTTGTAACAACTCCATTCTTCCACCTACCCTATGCACAAAGAACATACTCTGCCAAAGCCTTCCTTTGTTTTTCCCCCCGTCTCTCAGAAGAGCAGCGCCAGGTCTGTCACTTCTCAGCTCCCTCCGTCGACAGAGCGCTAAAAGTACTCGGGGAAAACTCTAACCGCTGCCCCGGCTCTGCCCATTAGAGCTGAGGCCACCAAAAATGTGTTACTTCCTCCTCAAGCAAGCAAGAAAAAAAAGCCACTGCTCTAATGACATAGATATCTGACTATTCTGTCCATTTTCCTAATTATTAGTAAATTTGTAAGTAGATGCTTTAGAATCCTTTTTCAGGAGAGCTCCACTGAGTCCAGAGCTGAGCATCCACCTCCGTGATCCCTGCCTCTAGATACATCTCCCCAGTCAATTGATTCACTCTGGAACGACAGTACCAAGAATCCAGACCAAGATCCCATATTGGATGTGTACGTCTGCAACGCCTTTTCTTGGACAAAGCAGCTCCTGCCACTAAGAATAAATCTTAAATCCACGGCAATGTGGAGCATTCCTAATAATAAGCGAGCAGTTCAACACTCCGGTACTCTGAAAGCTCAAATCTGCAACGAAGCAGCATGTTCTGCTCACTAAGGAGAAGACAGAACTATTTAAATTCAGTGTGGAGCAAGAAGGATTATATAGAACACACCCTGTACATAAATATATGCTTTCTGGGAATTGCGCTCCCATTTTTTTTAAAGAAAAAAACAAAAAGATGTAAAAATTTTCTTCTTTGTTAACGTCTTACCCGTGTAATCAATGACAAATCCGGTGTTGCTGACGGATGCGTCGCTTCGGAAGGCGAGGAAGAGGCTGTTACTGCTGCTCTCTATCCTCTCGGGGAGCTGGGAGCCGTAAAAGCTTCCGATCAGGGGGCTGAGGGAATCGGGTCCGTCGTAGATATGAAGGAAATCATAGCCAGGCTCCAGGCTGAAGCTGCAAAGCCAAAGGAAGAGCGTTTGAAGTGTGAGGACACCACAGCAAAACTGGAGAACAGCAGACTGTGGTCTCAATGGTACAACCACATGGCTGAAAGACTGCTTCTGCCCCAAAACAGCTCCTCAGGCAAGCAGAGGATGTTTCCTTCTCTGTTCCACATGTAAGGAATTGAGGACTGGTGATCCAGTTAAGAGCAGAAAATCATAAACCAGTGCTGCTACAGGGGCTTCCTCTGCTGCCCCAGTTACATGGTCATGTTCTGTGAAACCACGGGTATATCAAAGAGGAGCTGCAGCTGAAATCACAGAATCATAGAATTGTCCAGGTTGGAAGGGACCTTTAAGATCATCTAGTCCAACCATCAACCTAACCCTGATTAAAAAACCATCACTAAACCATGTCCCTCAGCACTATGTCAACCCATCTTTTAAATACCTCCGGGGACGGTGCCTCAACCACTTCCCTGGGCAGCCCAGTCCAAGGCTTAGGAACCCTTTCAGTGTAAAGATTTTTCCTAATATCCAAATATGTGTAACTTCTCGCAAATTAAGAAAATGCCTGAGAACAGATGACTCAGGACTATGGGACAGTCCTACCACGTTTGGTTCGGCTCCCTCAGACCCAGTTCCCCCAGGCAGTGCCCCACCACTGGTTTCCCCTCCCCGTCCCCACAGGGGTGGAAGCAAAGAGCCCTCGGGTACGTACGTGTTAAACACCAGGGCAATGACATAATCGGGAGAGACGGTGAGCTGCCAGTCACACTCCTTCCCCGGCGGGTAGGGCTCCGGGTACTGCGGGGACAAGATCACTCCGGCCGGTCCCGTCAAGATGCCTCCACAGGGAGCTGAGGGCAACCAAGCAAAGGGACGGGGCTTTGTCTTAGAGAGTCTTAAAAATTAGTAGATGAGATACAGGGAGGGAGAAAGAGGGAGAGGTGGATGGATAAGGGGGCAGAGAGGCAGTTTGCAAGGTTGTCTGATATTCAGACATGACCCAACAGAGCTTGTAGTGGCCCAACAGAGGTGAGGGCTCTGCTACTTCAGAATCACAGAATCACATGGGGTTGGAAGGGACCTCTGGAGATCATCTCCTCCAACCCCCAGCCAAAGCAGGTCCACCCAGAGCAGGTTGCACAAGAACGTGTCCAGGTGGGGTTTGAATGTCTCCAGAGAAGGAGACTCCAC